>OY019132.1:57882167-58427167 GCA_955652365.1 Eristalinus aeneus
CTGGACGCTTCTGGTCGATCGCCTGCTTCAAGTGGTCCAGTTCTGTGCTGTGCGAGTTTTTCGAAGATAAGGAGGTGGGCTTCTACGAGAGGGGTATTATGAAGTTGCCGTCTAGATGGAAACAGATTATCGAACAAAACGGCTCATATTTAAACTAAATCTGATCACTGTAACACTTTTCATGAAGCAGTGAATGAAGAGCAATAAAACGAATATTTGACAACCTTTATATTCTTTTTATTAATTGACTTAATATTTTTGGAGCAGTACATCCTTGCACAACCCTTGGAAATTATTCGAATTTATTATAAAAGTTCACGTTCAGTCACCACAACTTCAACGGCACAAGACCATTCGGAGCCACCAATTCCCTGACCCATCAAGAATTAAACGTGTAGAAGTCATGCAAAAGAAATTGAATTTCATACAAAATTGACGTTAGACGCTCCTAAACATTCATATTTTGCAAAAACTGGAAACACACGTAATGAAGAGTCTATTTAAATGTGATTGGCTCATGGGCTAAATTGTCCATATACCCGGTCTTATTAGCTATTCGAGAGTAATGCGTTTACTTTGTTTTCTTTGAACTCTCCCAAACGTCCGCCTCATAAGCACCTTAATTCGCCTTCGTGATTGATGAGGTCAGGATGGCATCAATCAACCGGTTTGTGTTTTACTGTTCACTGACGATTGAACTCCTGATCTAATGGATTGGATAACTGATTCGAATTGCTAGTGTCGACAACCTCAAGCTGTAACACCGCTAGAGGAAGGGTGCTTTTGAAGATAAGAAGTAAAAGGAATCAAAATTTGTCCCACATCCCATCTCCAGGGTGTCACTGAGCATGATTTCATTCAATCGCTGAAGGTTCACCGCCTATTTGTGCCGATCCATGGTTTAGAATTAAAAAAATTGCAATTTAAATAAGTTTAGAATGGCTTTCACGCTTCGTCCGCGCCGACTTCTCAGCCAGCATCGTTATGATTTGCGATCCAGTAAGATCATCGAGATCATCAACGATTTCAGCAGTTTGACGTTTTCGGAAATGGAATGGAAATGGAGACATAAGAATATTTAATCAAGACTTTACACGTCAATACGTAGCACAATGGGCATTAATTTATGGTTCACATCGCATTCTGATTCGCGTCTGTTTGTGGTTACTTTTGTTTAATGCGTTCGTCTAGCGTCGTAGTCAATGGCTTTTAGTGTCCGAGGGTATCGATGATGGGTGAGCGGCGAACTGGCAAACTGGTTATCGATGCATGCTATTGTTGGGCGCCCCTTGGCTGCTACGTTGGTCCAGCAAGACCGAGCGACTAGAGTATAAATTTGCTCGAAATTTGTTACCAAATCAGTATCAAGTCAGTTGTCTAGTTATCTACAGCAAATTAACCAACAAAACTTCTAAAATGAAAGTGAGTTCGATTTAAAGGAGCCGCTTCCTCGGCACGGAATTATCGGAATTTTCATTTCAGATCTTCGCCTTGTGCCTTGTCCTGTGCTTCGCCGCGGCCCAAGCTGGATTCCTTGCAGCTCCTGCTCTTACCTATTCGGCCGTCGCTCCAGTTGCTCCACTCACTTACAGCGCTCCAGTTGCTTACAGCGCACCTGTGGCATACTCCTCGGTTGTGTCCGCCCCAATTGTAAGGACTTATGCTGCCCCAGCCGTGTACAGCGCTCCAGTCGTGAAGAGCGTCTACACTGCCCCCTTGGTGAAGAGCGTCTACAGCTCACCGCTGGTCTATGCCTCAGGATGGTTGAAGAAGTAAGGAATTTCAAAACATTGTGATATTGTTGATGGCCCTGTTAGGAATAAAAAATTGATTTAAAAAAAAAAACAGAAAAACATAAGTCTTTTTAATAGAATGGTTGCTCCCTGGATATTGTGAAAAGATGTAACCTAAACTACAAGCTCTGTCACAAAGGAAGTTGTACGTGGGGATATCGAAAGGCATTTGTTCTGGATTGGGTGTGCTTGCACTGAAATTTGTCGATGTAAACGCTTAAAGTTAGGGGGGTCTTTAGCTTGGCTTATAGATTTGGATACCCTAATTTTGTCACGAGTAGAATTTTAGAAGAAACAAAGTCAAAACTAGAAAGGAACAGTATAAGGCTCTTTAAAAATGAACAACATCATGATCGCATTATATTGGCTTGGCTAAACAAATTCAGATCAAAAAGAATGAAGGCTTGATATTGTTGATTTCCGCATAAAAATAATTTCATTTATGTCGCTGAAAACGATGATCTTCAATTGGAAATATTGTATTTCTGGGCAATGCTTGGATTTACCACTCATGTGACATACTGATCAAGTTCCAACAGTTCATATACGAACTAGTTCTTAGAAGTGAACTAGTTCACACTTTCATTTTATTGTTGTAAAATATTTTAGATCAATTATTCATATTTTCAAAAACAACATTTCATTTTTAGCATCATGCGAACCCGTAACATCATCGCCTACCTCGACCCCAAAATACGGAGTCCATGGTTCACCGATCATTTTCTGCATATGGTGGGACGGGGTGGTGTACGTTGAGCAATTTAAACTTAACGAAACCATTATTGGGAAAGTTAATTATCTAAAACTAATGAGCTTCGACCGGTTATTGCCTAAAAACGACCACAAATTTAAAAAAAGCAGGACAAACTGACTTTGCAAAGACTTGGCCCACATAGATATATCGGTCAAAAATTACTTGAAAACACTGAAATGGCAGGTTTTGCTCAACCCACCGTATTCTCTAGACCAGTCTCTTTGTGAATACAGGCTTTTTTGATGAATGCAAAACGATTGGAGAGTCACCAGGTCGGGTATTTTGAAGAAATCAAGAAATGGCCCAATAATTGAACCGATGCCAAAGAGGGCCCAGGTTTTTGAGATGGTGTTCGATTATTACTAGAGAAATGTTATATAATGTTGTCAAATATCTCCCGCTTTTTTTGAATTTTCCGTTTATGTACAAAGCGCTACAGAGCTCGTATCCGACAATACTATACATCATTTGAACGGTCTTGACATAACCTACAAAACGACATGAGAAGTTTGGATATTGCGATCAATAGTTATAGACGTGTAAACATGTAGTTTACTAATGCCGAAATTCGCGCTATTTTAAGGTTTTTCTTCGTTAAAGGCAAATCCGCTAGAGAAACGTTCCGCGAGATTAACGATGCTTTGGGGGATAGTACTCTATCACTTCGAACCGCAGAGAAATGGTTTCGACAATTCAGAGCCGGTGAAAATAACACCATGGATTAGCCAGCCGGAGGAAGATCTGTGACGACGAAAACCGATCGAATCGTGGAAATCATCGAGTTAGACCGACATGTGGCATCTCGTGACATCGCCCAGGATATGGGAGTTAGTCACCAAACCATTTCAAGCCATCTGCAGAACGCTGGATGCCAAAAAAAGCTTTATGTTTGGGTGCCGCATGATTTGACGCAAAAGAACCTTCTGGACCGAATCAACGCCTGCAATATGCTACTGAAACGGAACGAGCTCGAAAAATTTTTGAAGCGGATGGTGACTGGCGACGAAAAATGGATCACATACGACAATATCAAACAAAAACGGTCGTGGTTGAAGGCCGGTGAATCGTCCCAAACAGTGGCCAAGCCGGGATTAACGGCCAGGAAGGTTTTGCTGAGTGTTTGGTGGGACTGGAAGGGAATCATCCACTATGAGCCGCTCCCATATGGCCAGACGCTTCATTTTACCACTACTGCGAACAACTGGATCGCATGAAGCAGGTGATCGACCAGAAGCGTCCAGAATTAGCTAACAGGAAGTGTGTAGCGTTCCACCAGGCCAACGCCAGACCACATACTTCGTTGTTGACTCATCAGAAGCTACGGGAGCTCGAATGGGAGGTTTTATCGCATCCACCATATAGCCCGGACATAGCGCCCAGTGATTACCATCTGATTCTGTCCATGGCGAACGCCCTGGGTGGTGTGAAGTTGAACTCAAAAGAGGCTTGTGAAAAGTGGCTGTCCGAGTTCTTCGCAAATAAGAAGTGGGGCTTCTACGAAGGGGGTATTATTAAGTTGCCGTCTAGATGGAAACAGATTATTGGACAAAACGGAGCATATTTGAACTAAATCCGAACACTGTAACACTTTTTATGCAGTATTGAATGACGAGCAAAAAAGCGATATTTGACAACCTTTTATATAATAATAATGACTACCGATGAACGAAACTTTTAGTGAAGTATTTGATACGTTTTTTCAATAAACAACATTTTTTCAACAAAAAAACGAACTAAAATTCTTTAAAAACAGTAGCGCCTTTAAAGAACCCATGATTTCGGAATTCTTCATTTGCACAACTTTGTCAATATATCTGAGAATGATACAAATGTTTTTCCAAATAACCAGAGTGAAAAAAATCAAGAATTCGGTAGTACAGAATGTTGAATACTTGGAAAAAAAAACTCAATTTTTAAAAAATCCCATCACGAACAGCTTTTTTGAAAATAAAAAGCTGTAGGCCTTTAATATGTGGAAAATTATTTGGGAACTTTTTAAACACCTGTAACATGATAGAAATGAGGGCATTTTTTTTTTTTTTTTTTGATTTTTGCTGATCAAATCAATCCAACAGAACAGGAGACCGTACTAAAGCGAACTAAACTAAATTTTATTAACATATCATAGATGTTTTTGGGGCTCGAAGGTGTAAACACATATGCTGTACAATTAAGTTTTAGTTGGTCATCACTTCTTTTAAGCTCGTAATTACCTGGATGGCACGACAGTCCACAAGGGAACCAGGGCATTGCTTTCTCATTAACTACTACTGTTCTGAGGGCTCCTTTTCTATGAGGGCAAGATAGAACCTCACCGCCTCCGAACGACAAAGGCAGACAAGGTTTACATAGACAGGTAATACTGTTTCAATGTTGTCAGTAACTTAGAAGGTGCTGACACCGTGGCTGTATACAGGTATTATTTTTTGGAAAATAAAATACTAATTATTAATGAGAAAGTAAAAACATTTTATTCAAAGTATTGGCCATTGTTTTCTACACATTTTGACCACCTTTCTGGCAATTTGTGAATACCACGCCAATAAAATTGTTCGTCTTTTAAAGCAAACCAATCAGACACGCAATTTTCGACCTCCTCGTAGGAATCAAAGTGCTTCTCAGCCAATGCGTGTACCATCGATTAAAACCATTTGTTTTCGGAAGTCTGGTGAATACGGCGGGTGGGATAGCTGCTCCCAGCCAAGTGTTTCGATTGTATCCTGAACCGGTTTTGCTTTGTGTGCAGGTGCATTGTCATGGAGCAAAATTACCTTGCCGTGTCTTCTGGCCCATTCTGGTCGTTTCTCGATCAATGCATGGTTCAAATTGATCATTTGTTGTCGGTAGCGATCAGTATTAACGATTTCACCAGGTCTTAGGAGTGGTACAGCACACCTTTCTGGTCTGGCCAAACACACAGCATTGTCTTCTTGCCGAATCGATCTGGTTTTGCAGTCGATGTTGATGGTTGTCCCAGATTAACTAATGACTTTTTCCGTTTAGGATTCTTAAAATAAATCCATTTTTCATCGTCAGTAACAATCCGATGCAAAACCGATTTTCTTTCGTGTCTTTGAAGCAAAAATTCACAAGTGTTTGTTCGGTTTTCCATCTGCCTTTCATTCAATTCATGTGGCACCCATTTTCCACCCTTTTTTATCTTTCCCATAGCTTTTAAACGGTCAGAAATTGTTTGTTGTGCAATATTTAACAAAGCAAATGGCAGGAGCTTTTGACTCAAAGTGTCATCTCCATCCAATATCGTTTGCAATTTGGCGTCTTCAAACTTTTTTGGTGGTCTTCCACGTTCTTCATTTCTCACATCAAAATCATTATTTCTGAACCGTTGAATACATCTTTTGAATGTTGCTTCTGATAGAGCATGATCACCATATGCCTCGACAAGCATTCGATAAGACTCTGCAGCACTTTTCTTCAAATGAAAACAAAAAATTAATGTTTTTCGCAAATCATCACTTTCTGGTACAAAATTCGTCATTTTTAACACGACGTAAAAAAATGGTGTTGTTGTTACAATGTATGTAAATATTTTTCACAGATGTCATAGCAAACAAGCAAAAAAAAATATGGGCTCGTTCAACAACAAATGTTCCCTATCGAGACATTTGAATCTTGACGCTCACTTCATACGGTTATACCTGGTAGATATAAAAACAAACGATCGATTTAACGAAAAGCTGTGCAT
The DNA here is from genome assembly GCA_955652365.1 of Eristalinus aeneus. Lineage (NCBI taxonomy): Eukaryota > Metazoa > Arthropoda > Insecta > Diptera > Syrphidae > Eristalinus > Eristalinus aeneus. The sequence continues at coordinate 57,888,421 of OY019132.1, forward strand.
TATATAATTCCTTTTATTAAGCGTCGAGTTATGCTGGGCGACATTGAACTTGAAACCCACGGAATTGAAATGATGGCTCGTCAGCCAAAAGGGAACTCAATATACAAACGGCTCGGGCTGTGGCACAACCGATAGTTTTGTGAATGGAACTGTGGGCTTTATGGTGCTGTGGGCGTTACACATGATAACACCTAATGCTCCTAAAATTCCTTTAGGAAGCTTTAGACTTTTACCAAGGCCGCATCTATTGTCTCTGTGAACTAAGGTAACCCAAGGTAATTGATTAGACTGTAAGATTTGGACGCAATACATGGCTAAATTGAGGGAATCGACGATAGAAGAAAGTAATTGTTTTTACCGGAGAGAGACGATAACAGAACACGTATGCGAAGTGAATAAAAGGTGAACGTAAGGTTCGATTTAACCGCCGTGAAGCCAAGTGAGACCTGCGCTTATTAACGGGATGCTATGATGTTCTGAGGGCAGTTTCGTGTTAATGAAAAGTCAAACCAAGCAAAATCTTCGGAAAATCAATTGGAATACAGTGCAGTATATGTTTACAAATCAATGAAGGTTACCTGACTTTCGGAAAGACTCTCGGCCAGTTTAAAAAAGCTGAAGTATTGAAAGACAACTCTCCGTTTACTTCCAGATTTGAGTATGGTAGAGTTCTTTCATCTTTTAACCGGAAGATATGACAACTGAAGCGGTCTGAAAATTTTGTTCTAACTATCAAATGAAGATTAATCAAAGATGAACTTGTGACCCAAGACTCGACTGTAAATGTTTTAATATTGTATGATAATATCGAAAAGCGCTTCACAGGGAACTAGTAATTTTAACTCGACGTGTATACAGAATAGTTGTGCCAGTACTATGTCATCCGGCATACTGCTCTTCTTTGAAGTTGCATTACAAATTTTCTTTTTTTATCAATATCAATAAATAAGGTGACGTTGACCTAAATAAGGAACCACCATATTGTTAATATGGACTCCGAATGACAACATTTGAGAAGCTCTTTCCTAGAAATTAGTTCCTTTTGAATGTTGTCAGTTGATGCATAGACGTGGATCTGTAAATAAATTGGACCGCCTTGACTAGAAACGCACCTTAAAACGTCCTGGTTGAGGGGTACGTCACGGTTGCGATGATAATTGAACGAGAAGGGCAACAACGCGTCTTTGGTTGACTTTGGAGGTTTTTATGAATTCATTACTCAATTTTATGGACGAGAGAGAGAGTTTTGCATCAAAGTCTCAAACCAAGTTGCCGTGCAATGTAGTTAGTTTCTGTTCGCTTCATCGTAAACAGTTTTAATGCCAACGAATGCATGATGGGTTGTGGGTTGTGGATTTTATGTAAAGTGCAATGCTAAATGTGAGAGGAAAAAAATTAAAGGGCTATTTATAATCAGTGCTGCCATATACAGTCGAACTTCTCTATAGTGAACTCCTATATAATGAACAAATATCAAACATACAGCTTTCTGGTTCTGTTTTAAGTGTATTTTTCTCCCCATATAATGAATTTCTATACAGTGAATTTTTCTCTACAGTGAATAAATTTTCTAGTTAGAAATTTTATTTTCATACGTTTTGTGTCTCCTTATAATGAATTTTTTTCATACTATTAAGATCATGGAGTTCAGGATTTTCAAGGTTTTTCTTGCAAAATAAATGTTTGACAAAAATTACATTAACATTACATTACATTAACAGACTTAGAAATTGATGAAGATTTGGACAGTGAAACAGAATTTTTAGAGGCGGTGTTACCTACAATAGGTTGAGTTTCTTCTTCTCTTAACGAACTTCGAACCTTCGTCGAGATGAAAAGCAATATACAGGAAAATATGTTTAAGTCTTTAAATATATTAGAAAACTTTGTTGAAGAAGAAAGAGACTAAAAAACCTTATTTTTTTAAATGAAATTATATATGTATGTATATAATTTTTGTATAATAAAATTTCTATATAGTGAAGTTTGTTTTGGTCCCGTGCGAATTTATTTTAGGGAAGTGTACTTGCATTTACCACAAGTTTAGTTCAGGGATCGAGTTTCTCATTTTCCCTCGTTTTTTCTATAAGCTTCCTCTTAAAAGAGCTGTATTCAGATTATCACGTGCACCTGCACGAAATGCAATGTCTAAAAAATAACAGATGGAGAATCTTGGTTCTTCGTTGACTGCATGTAACTCTGGCACCCAACTGTACAAAATTGAGTTTAACCAGGAGCTGAAGGCAACAACCTAAGAAAAAACAAATATTTTTAGGGCACAGAACTTTATTGTGGGATAATTAAAACAATACTAAAGTATCAGCCTACAATGTCAAAGAAACCAGAGTGGAAAAGTAAAACAAACTCCGTGTATAAGGCTGGACACTTTTAAACCTTAATTTTCGTTGTCGCCCTGCACTGACACTATAAATTCACTCATAGTCTATAAATTTCAGAGTAGGGTAGGCCATCTCCATTTGCTCAAAAATGTTTGCCATAAGTCAACATCAAACAACAAAGTGCGATTATTATCGAGCATTTATTTGAATAAAAAAATCTCTTACTCTCCATCCATAACAATTAAGTACACAAAACGAACAAACTCATTTCGTAGTAAATCCAAACACTTTATTTAATCACAAATTTACTTCTTGAGAAGAGTGTTCAGGACGGTTGGCACAGTCTTGACCACAGCTGGGGCACTGTACACATGAGGAGCGGTGTACACCGCTGGAGTGGCGTATGCGGACCTGAGAACTGGAGCTCCGTAGACAGCTGGGGCAGCTAGGGCACTCCTAACAACAGTGGGAGCAGCAACATATGGAGAGTAGGCAGAGTAGGCTGAGTAGGCCAATGGGGAGCCGTAGACAGATGCAACTGGAGCTACTCCTGAGTATGCGTAGGGGGATGCATAAGTTGCAACAGCTGGGCTTTGAATAATATGAGACTGGGCAGCTGCGAAGCAGAGGGCGATGCACAAAAGGAGCTGAAATTCAAAGAACAAAAATCCAATTAACTTCCACTGTTGGTAGGTTAGTCTGCAGTGTGACACGCACTTTCATGGTGGAGGTAGTTGGGTTGATGATTGCTGTCGACTGTGATCGAAGTGGATACTGAATAGTTGGGGACATGTAGATCAACTTATATACCGGCGACGTGAAAGAACAATTGCCGATAACTGGTTTTACAGTCGGCACTGACAAAGCCTATAAGCGGATGGAGTTTGGTAGTGGATCCTTCTATTAAATTTTGACACATGGCACAAGGTAATTTATTTGTTCAAAGCAAAGAGGGTGACGGCTGATGGATGGATGGATGTGTCATCTGTTGCTAATTGGGTGTGTGGATTGGGCGTTTTTTATTTTGCAACGTACCATACGTGAATGTTTTTTTTTAATGTTCATAGTCTTTGAACACTTTGGTGGGATACTTAGACTTAAAAATTGATTTGTTGTACTGTCAGGTAGTAAAGTGCATTTTCTGTAGGCTCTTGGTTTTCTGTTGCCGTTATTAAGGAGCCTTGACCTTGTAAACATTAGGTACCTGAGTAAATATTAATACGTTCCAATGGTTGGTTTTGTTTTAATTCTTTTCTTCTCTTCTTCTTTTCTTAGCGACCCAATAGTTAAGTGCGTCATTACAGGACATAATCCATTCAACATAACTTAATCGAACTACATAACATAACTTCAATCGAACAATTATTTCATTGAAATAACTGCAATAGGAAGAGACTCAGAAGGTATATATTGAAATGGAATTTATGGAAACTACTCATAACACTTGTGCAACGATAGCCGACAACTTTAAATATTGTTCCTTCCGACATACATTGGGAATTGGAGTTAAACTCTAAAAGGTCATTTTTCAAAAGAACCTTTATCGAATTAAGTTTACTATTTAATATGCTGTGGAATATTACACGTATAAGCGTCCAATATTAATCGTACAATTGTGCTCTAGTCATTTTCCGTATATGCGGAAAACCGCTAGGGAAAATTTACAAACTCTTAAAGTTAAAAAAAGTGTGTAATGATAACAGACGACAAGCCTCACTCTGAACTTTTGTTCACGTCCCAATGAAAATTTTGCAATTACTGTGGACGAACAACGATGGTCTACCTAGTAAACAAAAGTTCTCCCAATTTTTCGAAAGAAATTGTTGTCCAAAATGCCAGTGCGTCAACAAATGTGACTTCTGTAGCTAGGCGACATCAAAAAGTGATGTCCCACTATCCACCATTTTTTGACCCAAGATTTCAAGTGTTTTCGAGCACATAATTCAATATTTGGCACAAAATTTAGCGCAAACTTTTTGATAAATTCATTTGGACAACAGGAAATCGCCGAACTCGCGACACGTTTGACTTTTATGCCTCTCACAAACAAAATAAATATGCTTTATAGCTGAAACTGTAAACATATATTCGAGACAAGTGTACCAACAAAACGAGATGAAAAAAAAAACGAAAACAGAATGTATGTAGCCAGCGAAATTGGCTCTTCAATTTATATTTTTAAGAAACCTCGTATGGGCTCAAGGGCGATCTCAGATGAGTTCAGGTTGCCTTTTATATTTCGAGATTAGAGAACAAAAACAAACATTAATCATCGAAAATAGCTTTATTGTTTTTTCAAAATAAAGATCTATACACTTTTGCATGCGTTTGAACCAAATGTCGAAGCACTTTTGCTACTCTGATTGAGGTGTCCCCAAAACATGCATTCTGAACGCATCAACCGCTTCTTCAGGTGTCGAAAAACGTTGACCTCCTAATTTATTTGTTACGTACGGGAATAAAAAGAAGTGATTCGGTGCCAAGTCAGGACTATACGGCGGATGGCCTATCAAATCGATTTTTTGAGTGCTCAAAATAGCAGTTGTTTGAGAAGCTTGTGTGTGTTTGTATGAGAGCTCGCATAGTCGTGATAAAGAGTTGGTTTTCATGATTCCTTGGAAGATAACTGGCAAGCAAATGGTTGTGTTCCACTCAGAATTGACTGTTCTGCGTTGTTATAGTGGTACGGTTGCGACATGTCAAGATTTTCCGAGCAGGCGGCCATTTGCTTGGAAGTGCTTCGTGCGCGAGCAACTTTTGTTGAATTTGGCACAATTTGAAACACCCATACAGTCGCCTGCTGCTTACTTTCTCGCTCATACGCGTTAATCCTGATGAATCGTGGATTTAGGCGTATGAGTTGGTTTTCCTGTTTCCTTGGAAGATAACTGGCAGGCAAATAGTTGTGTTCCACTCAGAATTAACGGTTTTACGTTGTTCTAGTGGTACGTTTGCTACATGTTCACTTTTTCCGACCATTTGCTTGTAAGTGCTTCGTTCGCGAGCAATTTTTGTTGGATTTAGCTCAATTTGAACACCCATACAGTCGACTGCTGCTTACTTTCGAGTTCATATACGTAAATCCACGATTCACCACCTGTCACGATGTCATAGACGTGTTTCGAAGCACCGCGATCGTATTTTTGGAGCATTTCTTTCGACCAATCGACACGAGCCTTATTTGAACGATTGACAAATTGTGTGGGATCCAACGCGAACACATTTTTTTGACGGTCAAATGTTCATGCAATATTGAATATATGCTGGTCCCACTAATGTTTAAGGTTGTCTCAATCTCACGATAGGTTACATGACGATCTTGCAATATTAGTTGGCGCACAGCATCAATAGTTTCCGGAACAACAACTGATTTTGGACTACCTTCACGAAATTCGTCTTTAAGTGAATTACGACATCGGTTGAATTCACCATTCCATCGATAAACACTGATCCTTGATGGAGCTTCATCGCCAAGAATTCAATTAAGTTCATCGATACTCTGTTGTAGAGTTAATCCATATCCAAAGTTGTAGAAAATAATCGCACGATTTAATTCCATTTTTTGGGCGAGATGAATCTTTTAAGTTACTGTAAACCAGAAACCATTAAGGCTTATCGGTCTCTGTAAACAACACAAATAGCGTTCGTATGTCCAAAGTTTTTGAGTACGTATAACCTCAAAAATGTCAAACGTTACGATAGAGCTGGCAATTGCCAGATTGCAACACTAGGGTTGCCCAATCCCGAAAAAGGGAACCTTCGTAATTAAAGAACATATGGCACACTCCAAGGGTCTATTTTCCAAGCGACTTGAGTTACCTCATTGTTTAGAAACTCTTGAGCTACCTCATTGTTTAGAAACTCTTGAGCATGTCGGAAGGAATTCGGATGGTGTAGCCTGAATGGTTTGCCCAAACCTTCGTATTGCCTCTCTTACATTCGAAAACCCTTTTCTACTTGTAGAAGCTATCCTTGGCTCTGTAAGCTAGAAATATTGTTTAGAATGGGACATTAGACTTAAAAATGCCCTGCCACAGCTGAAAACTGGTAAACAAAACTGTAAAAGCATCCATTCCACTTACTTCCTTGACTTGAAGTATTATTGCTTTCTTATCTCCTCGAAGGCGTTGTGATTTTTTTTTAATTTGCGCGTAAGCGTAGCGCGATTGTCCAGTCTTGCTTTATGAAGCCGAAAACTGGACATTAAGTCAGACTGCAGAGCTGATTCTTGGTGCCTTTGAAAGAAAAATTCCACGTCGGATGTATGGTCCCGTCTTCGAGGAAGACGAATGGAGGAGAAGACACAACCGTGAACTCTACGAGCTGTACAAGGACGTGGATGTAGTCCGGAAAGCAAAAATCCATCGACTACACTGGCTCGGCCACATCGAGCGAATGGATAACAAAGCTCTAGCAAAGAGGGTCTTCGAAACCGTGTCTCCTGGTTCTAGAGGGAGAGGAAGACTGAATCTCCGATACAGAGACCAAGTCATCGTCAATGTAAGACAGCTTAGCCTTGATGACTCGAAGCAACGCGCCCAGGACCGTCCCCGAGGGAAGGCAGCAATTGCTCAGGCTCAGACCCTTCATGGTTCTTCTGCCTGACAAGTAAGTAAGTAGCGCGATTAAGGTCACAACATAGACCGAAATTTAATAACAAGCAGATGGATTGAAGCAAGTAAGAAAAGGTCTGTGTAAGCATACAACAACGTATTCTTGAAAACAAATCGTGTCAAACTTACGCGCACAGGGTTTCGATTTTTCCTTTTAAACAGCACTTTTTACAAACTTGGGTACTAAACTGAGTTTTTTTCAAGTAGCCTCGTAACTAATTGAATCATTGATTTAAGGCAAGCATCAAAGTTTGAGAAGCTTTTTCGTAGACTCTTTGAGTTTTTTCAGCGGCTCGAAAGGGGTGGTGCTGTGAAAAATTCGAGGTGTTCAGACGGGAATCGAACCTGGACATTCAGCTTGTACGCGTCGCAGTCTAAACACTACGCCACGGTGGTCACTATACTTCACATTTCTGAAGTCTATCCTCATTAACTGTCAAAAAAAGAAGCCGCTCGAAGATCTAATTGTGTTTTCAATAATTTCCCGTATGTTTAATGTTTAATATCATACTTGATATGTTATATGCGATGAACACCTCAAATACAGTGGCGAGCAGATGTGAGTACATATTTAAAGAAATTAAAGAAAAATTAAAAAACCATATGTTTTTTAATAAAAGGTGAAAAATTAATTTTAATCTGGGAAACTGTATTTTTAGAGTACTACATAAAAAAGAAGACACAAACATTGCTGCTAAGATAACTGTAAAAATAAGTAATATTATTAGTAACCATCATGTATTCAGTTTTGCATGTTTTACCGATTTTTATTTTTTGCGGCGGCTTTTAATATTTCGTCCAGAATCCTTTGTTTTTTATTACACTTGTTACTTTTTTTTTGGCACACTGTCCATCAACTTTTCGATATGAGCAGATGAAATATTGGCCTACTGCTCCACTACTCGCTCCCATAAGCTACTCAAGTTTCTTGGAGGCTCTTCGTAAGATGCAAGAGTCCTTTGGGAATCGCCTACAAGTTATGAGTTTGATTTAGATTCGGGCTTTTAACTGGCCACTTCATGGTCTCAGAAACTTGTTCTCCTCTCTCCATTTCGTGCAGTGTGTTTGGGGTCAACGTCTTGTTAAAAAATGATCCCGTCACTTGGGTAGGGGCATTCGTCAACGAATTGTGGCAAATTAAAACATAAAAAAAAACATTAAAAAAAAACAAAAAAAAAATAATAATAAAAATAAAAAAAATAAAATAAAAATAAAAAAAAACAACAAAAAAAAATATACAAAAAAAGGTGCACTATGGAGTATTAGATATATATGTCAAGCATATAAATTCTACAAACGCCATGGTACACGCGTCCGTATTTCGATATGGACATAGTTTAATTAGGTTTTTTTTTATTAAGTTTAAATTTAAGATAGGTTAGGTTAGGCTTAGGCTTAGACTCAGACCCAAGTTTTTTAACTTTTCTTGGAAAAAAAATAATAATTATTATTATTATAAACAAAATTTTAGTAACAAACTATGCCCAAAGGCAATTTTTAAATTACATCAAGAAAAGCTTAGAGCACCTGCTAATGGTCAGTAATTTAGATTTAAGAACTACTGTTAAGATGAATGTAAGCTAGTATTGAGTATTCTTCTAGAATTAAAATAAGATTAGATTAGAAATTTAATAAAATATGCCAAAAATGAAAATGGGGCAAATTATTTTGTAAAATGGAAGGGTATTTTTCCTTCTTAATTATAATTTCTATTCTAATCAGATTTCACCAGGTAAAACATCAACACACCCTTAAGCTGCCACCTCCATTCTTAATGGTTTCTTTAACCTGATGCTTTTGGAGAGCATCATTTTGTTGATGCCAAAAGTATTCCTTGCCATCTGAGGAACAGCGATTAATTTTAGTCTCTTCCGACAAAGTCACCCGTTCCAATCATCGACACTCCATTTCTTGCGCTCTTTACAGAACTCAGGGCGCACTTTTACAGTTTTTCAAACATTAACGGTTTTCTCCGTTTAATAGATGCTACCGATCCGATCTATTGCAGAGCTCTTTCAGCTATCCATTCACTCACGTTTTTATTGATTAATTTTACTGCTGTATTTGGGGTCTTGCAACCTATACGATTAATTACTTGTTCCATTAAACGCCCGTCACTATAAGTAAGCATTTTTGGTCGCCCTGGTCGATTGTTTGCACAAAGCACATGTTTAATTTTTTTTGACCAAAAGAACAGTATGTTGGCAGATTTTCATCCTCTCAGCAATGTTTCTTGAAGGCAGTCCTTCTTCAAGTAACAATAAAATGCTATTTTCCACTTCGGCTGTAATTTATCTTATTTGCAATTTAAATTTTATTTTTTTTTTTCTGTAAAAATCTGAATATTATTTTTTAAATATTCAAAACTATTATTAAAACAACGAAATGTTAATTTGAAAGAAACGGTTAATATACCAATAAAAATAATAATAATTGTTGGCGCTACAGTCCAAAGGAGGACCAGGGCCTAGCTTGCTCATCAACTACTCGTGTTATGCGCGCTACTGTTCTCTCACGAGTAGAAGGGACCTACAGTTTTTTGCCGACTCCGAACGGCGAGATTTGAAAAACTTTTTTGACAGTTATTACTCTTTGAGTGTTGTCAGCAGCTCGAAAGAGGTGGTGCCGTGAAAAACTCGAAAAATTGGTCTTGAGCTGGGGGTCGAACCTAGACCCAATAAAAAGGGCAAAGTAAAATTTATCGGTAAAATGTGCAAAATTGAATACATGATGGTTAGTAATAATATTACTTATTTTTACAGTTATCTTGGCAGCAATGTTTGTGTTTTCTTTGTTATGTAGTACTCTTAAAATACAGTTTCCAAGATTTGAATACATTTTTCAACTTATATTCGAAAACATATGGTTTTTTAATTTTTCTTAATTTTCTTGAAACATATACTCATTTTTGCTCGCTACTGTAGTTTCTCCATCTTATGACTATATGTCTTATTATTGCTTGTTAGGTAAAACGCGGGTAATTCAAAATGTATTAAACGTAAAATCGGCAACACTGCTGTCAGCACCCAAGCGAAGTTTTTTTGGATCGAGTCAGTAGATTATGTCAAATAGCAATAAAACCATACCCTTAATATTTCACTATCTACGTGCAGGAATGTCAACAAATTTGTTAGATTCAATATTAAAATTCGCGTTTCGTCTTGTAGGCTCTTCGTGCACTGCATGAAACGTGTGTGTGATTCGTAAATGAAATGAATTTAATTTGGCGGCTTATTTGGAAATATGAATTGATTATATTACAGATCGATTGATATTCAAATGTCGTTAACGCTATTCGATACTGCTGTCCAAATGTGGATAGTGTTCCGTCTATAGATTAAAATTTGAGATGTGTTTTACAACGCCGCCAGATAGGCAGAGCAGAGCGGCTTAAGAAACGTCGTCAATTATAGTCGATATAGTTAAATTTAGGAGTTCTAGATTTTTAAGGATTTCTTGGTTCACCTACGTACGCACTTCCTTTTTAATATCTTTTCAAATCTCACGTCACCAATGTATGATATCTGCTTGGTGGGCAATTCATGTTTTTTTGAAAATATAGCAATGTTTGACGACTAGTCCTGGGTCATAATTTCTTTGATTAAACCTCATTTAATAGACCAAGACAAAACCTTTCATTCCACTTCAGTTGCCATCTCTCGCGGTTTTGTGCAACAGGCATGAAAGAACGAAACGATCCTCAGATCTTGCAGTAAATGGAAAGTTGCCGTCCAATATTTTGGTTCTTTAAACTGGCCGAGAGTCTTTCCGAAAGTCAATTAACCTTCATTGATTCGCAAACATATACTGCACTGTATTCCAATTGATTTTCTGAACATTTTGCTTGGTTTGATTTTTCATTAACACGTAACTGCCCTCAGAACATCAAAGCATTCTGTTAAAAAGCACAGGTCTCACTTGGCTTCACGGCGGTTAAATTTCCAATCGGACCTTACGCTCACCCTTTATTCACTTCGCATACGTGTTCTGTTATCGCCTCTCTCCGGCAAAAACAATTGCTTTCTTTTATCGTCGATTCTCTCAATTTAGCCATGTATTGCGTCCAAATCTTACAGTCTAATCATTTACCTTGGGTTACCTCAGTTCACAGAGACAATAGATGCGGCCTTGATAAAAGTCTAAAGCTCCCTGAAGGAACTGTAGGAGCATTAGATGTAATCATGCGTAACGCCCACAGCACCTTAAAACCCACAGTTCCGTCCACAAAACCTCCGGTTGTGCCACAGCGCAAGCCGTTTGCATATCAAGTTCCCTTTCGGCTGACGAGACAGCATTGAAATTCCGTGGCTTTCAAGTTCAATGTCGCCCAGCACAACTCAAACGTCTGCCGTGGCTGTCCAAATTCGCTCCCATCAAGCAGGCTCTGTCATTGAATGTAAATGTGTCCATCGTCGTTTATCTTTGCCCAACGCAATAGATCGCTGTAAACCTTAAGTGCTTGCGCCCCAACACCCCGAACAGGGCACAAATCTCGGGCCAAAGAGTACCTTGGGATCCGGTTTTTCGCAAGTACACTGATTGGCACCGCTTCGCTCTGGAATTTCGCTGGTAAACCCAAAGCCAAAAGCAAACAATAACATACTCTTCAAATGGATGACAGCACCTTAAAACACCTCGCGGTGCCGCTCCGGTATCGATCCGGAAGCTCGGCGACAACTCGAGCAACTTCTCAATCAGGCGAGTGCGGTTGGCTGGGAGACAAAACTGTCGCTTACAGGTGCGAGGCGTGAACTGGTTTATGGCATACCCAAGGCATCCACTTGTTCATTGGCATTACGTCGTCTTTGGCACTTATGCCGAATACCTCAAGAAGGGTGTGATGGTACTGACAATTGAAATGGGAGTCGGCTCATAAATAATCAGTCCGGTGATGTGAACACGGTCGCTCGGCCTTCGCCGTGAACGGCAATTGTCTGCCGTTAATATGTGCGATGGCACAAGCTGCACACATTTTCTCAAGATGATGGCGCGGCGCTGATTGATTTTAATGCTCCACCCTTTGGGCGAGCTTGGGTGAATGGGCTGATTGTGTTTGCGAGACCTTTGCTGGTGGCCTATCAAAGAGACCACCAAGGGACCGTACAAATTAATTTATTCAACGCATTTTATTGAAAGTTGGCGCTGCGTGATGATGATGCTGCGATTTGTTGGAAACTGTTGGTAGAGCACTTTATCATGGGAAATGCCATTTTAAAGATGAACTGCACTTTGAGAAGCCAATGACTGACACGATAAAATTCAAACAAAGCATGACTTATTTTGATTTGGGTCAATTCTCAAAAATACTTCTATTCGGGAAAATGACAAAATCGTAAGACGTCCCTCATTAACGTCAGAGCATATTATATGTTTAGAGGTCTAAAAAATTAACGACTTAAACCAGATCTTAATCTGGTCAGTAACCCGTCAACTACTGCTGTCATTGTACTGATCGCCCCAGATCTTGTGCTTGAAGGAAGATCATTATGTACCTTTGAGAAGGTAAGGGGGATCTCAACTTAGTTTGGCGCCACTTGAGAAGCATATGCTTAATATTAGTTTAGAAGTTATTTGCCTCATTTTATGGAGTGATGGTAATCTGTTTGTTGGTCTTGGGCAATGGAGCCTTCACAAGTTCGATACATATACCTAGAGACAAATCAGATATAAGGTTGTCAAATATCCCCCTTCCGACTCTTTGTCTTTTGAATTTTTCGGCTATTTACAAAGTGCCACAGAGCTCCTATCTGGCAATAAATATTTGAAGAGTCTTGACATAACCTACAAAACGACGCTATGCATGAGTAGTTTGGATATTGCGTTCGACAGTTATAGACGTGTAAACATGTAGTTCACTAATGCCGAAATTCGTGTTATTTTAAGGTTTTTCTTCGTTAAAGGCAAATCCGCTAGAGAAACGTTCCGCGAGATTAACGATGCTTTGGGGGATAGTACTCTATCACTCCGAACCGCGGAGGAATGGTTTCGACGATTCAGAGCTTGTGAACACGACACCATGGATAAGCCAGCCAGCGGAAGACCTGGGACGACGAACACCGATCGAATCATGGAAATCATCGAGTTAGACCGGCATGTGGCATCTCTTGACATCGCCCAGGAGATGGGAGTTAGTCCCCAAACCATTTTAAACCATCTGCAGAAGGCTGGATACAAAAAAAAGCTTGATGTTTGGGTGCCGCATGATTTGACGCAAAAGAGCCTTCTGGACCGAATCACCGCCTGCAATATGCAGCCTAAACGAAACGAACTCGACCCATTTTTGAAGCGGATGGAGACTGGCGACGAAAAATGGATCACGACAATATAAAGCGAAAACGGCGAATCGTCCCAAACAGTGACCAAGCCAGGATTGACGGTCAGGAAGGTTTTGCTGTGTGTTTGGTGGGATTGGAAGGCAATCATCCACTATGAGCTAATTCTACCATCTACTGCGAACAAATGGACCGTTTGAAGCATGCGATCGACCAGAAGCGTCCAGAATTGGCCAACAGAAAGGGTGTAGTGTCCCACCAGAAAAACGGCAGACCACACACTTCATTGATGAGTGGTCAGAAGCTACGGGAGCTCGGATGGGAGGTTTTATCGCATCCACCATATAGGACATAGCGCCAAGTGATTACCACCTGTTCCTGTCCATGGCGAACGCCCTTGGTGGTGTGAAGTTGAACTCAAAAGAGGATTGTTAAAGTGGCTGTCCGAGTTCTTCGCAAATGAGGAGTTGTCTCGATGGAAACAGATTATCGAACGAAACGGCGTATATCTGAACTAAATCCGATCACTGTAACACATTTTATGAAGCATTGAATGAAGAACAAAAAAGCCGAAGTGAGATATTTGGCAACCGTATATTTAATGATGTGGTCGCTGTGGCGTAGTGGGTAGAGTGCGACGCTCACACGTCGAAGGGTCTAGGTTCGACTCCCAGTTCAACACCAATTTTTCTAATATTTCACGGAACCACCTCTTTCGAGCTGCTGACAACACTCAAAGAGTAATAACTGTCTAAGAAAGCTTCTCAAATTTCGCCGTTCGGAGTCGGCAAAAAGCTGTAGGTCCCTTCTACTCGTGCGAGAACAGTAGCGCGCACAACACGAGTAGTTGATGAGCAAGCTAGGCCCTGGTCCCCCTTTGGACTGTAGCGCAAACAATTATTATTTTTATTATTATTATTTAATGATTGACAATTTATACCGCATATACAATGGAAGATTGTTAGTTTGAAACAGTCGAATAATTTGTAAAATTAGACAACTTATTTGATTATTGACAAACAATAATTTTACATTTATGTTTACTTCTTTTTTTCATACAAGGACATAGAGAGATCGATGTTTAAGGCTACTGCACATGAGCAGTCCAATGCCACGTCTACTTTGAAGAAAAAATAAAATACATCCACAGGCATGATCAAAATACGAATCTAGTCTTAAAAGCAACAGAAAGTAGGGAGGAAGATATATGGAATAAATTTTTGTGTGCACTTGAATTACTTCCTTCATTCCCAGTGTAGATCACATTATTCCTTGAGATGTAAAAGGTCATCAATGATTTCCCTGCCTAGGTGTTGCAAGGTCAATGCGACTGGTTGTTAGTGGGCTAAGGCCACGCTCATTTTAATGCTGCGCGCTGGATTCTTAAACGATGTCCTTCAACACAGTAGAATATAAGAAGCTGAACGCAAAAGCGTTTCTTGACGTTAAAGTTCATCGGGAACATGACCATTTTTGTTTCTACTGGTACAAAAAAGACGCAGCTTCAGAGAGACTAGTCAACTATCGTTCTAACCAAGCCAAGCACATTGTAATAAAGACAGCTTTTAACTTAGTTAAAAAAGTGTTCAAGCGAAATGACAGTCATTTCCATCAAAAAAAAAGCACGAATTGTCACAGATATCAGATATGGACAATGGTTATCCGACGCAAGTTATAACACAATACAAACACATCACACACTTCGAAACACAGACAAACAGCACAGTAGATTACATCTATAAAAGCATGGTATACATCCCAACATTGTCGACAAATTTTAAGAGCGAATTTGCTGGTCTCTGCGACAATATAAAAATAGCGTTCAAGTCTTCGATTACACTAGCATCGGTTTCCACCAGACTAAAACCGGATACAGACAAAGGAAGCAAAACTGACGTTGTCTACAAAATGAACTGTAAGGACAAAGACAACGAATCTTGCAATTTATGTTACATAGCCGGCCGCCGTGGCGTAGTAGGTAGAGTGTACCGCTCACACGCCGAAGGGTCTAGGTTCGATTCCCGGCTGAACACCTCGAATTTTTCACGGCATCACCTCTTTGGAGCTGCTTACAACACTCAGAGAGTAATAACTGTCGAATAAAGCTTCTCAATCTTCGCCATTCGAAGTCTGCAAAAAACTGTAGGTCCCTTCGACTCGTGAGAGAACAGTAGCGCGCACAACATGAGTAGTTGATGAGCTAGGCCCTGATCCCCCTGTGGACTATCGTGCCAACAATTATTAATATTATGTTTAAGAGAACGCTCACACGCCGAAGGGTCTAGTTTCGATTCCCAGCTCAACACCAATTGTTCGAATTTGACAATTTCGTGGCTGACAACACTCAAAGAGTAATAATTGTCCGAGAAAGCTTCTCAGATCTCCCCGTTCGGAGTCGGCAAAAAACTGTAGGTCCCTTCGACTCGTGAGAGAACAGTAGCGCGCATAGCACGAGTAGTTGATGAATTGGCCCTGTCCCTGTTTGGCCCTGTCCCTGTTTGGCCCTGTTCAATTATTATTATTAGGTACCACCAAAGAGTTTCTTTGTCAGAGACTAGCTGGTCATAAATCAGACATCAACAACAAGAACTCAATGAAAACAGCATTAGCTAATCAATGCGTCCAATCAAATTATCAACCCGAACTTCATGACGTCAAAATCCTGCAAACAGAAAAACATACTAACAAAAGGTAACTCTGGAAACCCTACACATAACAACAAGACTAACAACAATATGAATAGGAAACAAGACATACCGCTTGTAACGGTTTAGACATATTGTACTTAAATCGAAATTCATTTTTCACATCATTCTAAACTGATCTTCGCGTACAGAAGTGCTCGAAATTTTGTTTCTTTTTTTGTGAATTAGTTTTCTGTGATAATTTTAAACAACATCTAGACTATAACATCCACATCCACTTGTAACAACAACACAATTAATGTAGGTTTATTGTTCATTTGTTGAATTGCAGTGTTACAATGTATGTATGTAAAATATTTTGTTTTATTGTTTCAATAAAAAATATCCCCTGATAAAGGCAGCAATCCCTGCCGAAATAATAACGAAAATAAATAACAACAATGAAATACGAATAACCTGGTTTCATTAAAAATCGACTGACCAAAAAAGCCGACAAAGGAAGGACAGTTTCCCCTGCATAATATGTTCTTCAACCATTATGAAGTATCTTCTTACTTACGGGTCCTGCTCAAATATCGGTGAGTTCAAAGTTTCGAGTTAAGGATGAAAAACATTTCCCCAAGTATTTCTTTCTTCTCGCAAAAGCGATTAGAGATGTGTTTTATCTTTCCACAACTCCTACAACCCCTACTGAAGTCGTTATGGGGGTTATGGAGTATGAACAGTTGAGTTCCAATGCGCACTGTTCTGTTATGACGTCGATTAGATTTCCAAGACTCATTTTGTTTGTTTGGCCTGACGAAACAAAGAAAGCATTCAGTTATTTAGTAAAGAGGAGTAAAATGTGTAAAATGTAAACATTTATGGAAAACTAAAAACCTAACCACACTTTCCGAAATAGGTTTGATTCCTTCAAAAGTAAAAGCAAGTTCATGTCAAAATCTCTTCGGTTGTGTCATAAAATGTTGTTTAAAATGATGGTTGGAAAGCTCATAATCCTTAAGAAACTAAAGAACTAATTCTGAAGCTGAGACTCGCCATATATAAAGGGTATTGTGATAATGAGAATTTGTAGAATAGCCCTGTCTGGCTGTTGGTCTGAGTAGACCAATTGTAAGACTTTTTCAACTTCCTTGAATTTGATCAGAAAATGTCTGTTACGTAAATGACCACGACAACAGTTTGTGCAATTCCAAAACAAAACGAAACTACCATTATTAGACAAAAGCCCAGACAGAAGACGATGCATTGTGATGCAAATCAACGAGAAATCGATGACATCTCACAGATCATCGGCTCATAAGCCAGCGGCGACCTTTATTTCCTCATTAAACTCCAATTCCAAGTCATTCTTGCACAAAGTTTTCTGCTATAAAAGGTTATGCTACTTCTGGAGAAGTATTCAGTTACCGATTCAGCATCTTGCGATTGTCAACAGAAAAAAAACGAAACCGCATCAAAATGAAAGTGAGTTTGACAGAGCAGTTTATCATTTGGAATTGACTTAACGTTTGATTTTCTTTAAGTTTTTGGTATGCATCGTCTTTTGCCTTGCCGTAGCTGAAGGACTCGTGATTCAATCTCCAGCAGTGGCAACCTATACTGCCCCGTATGCAACCTTTGCGACTGGAGTAGCTCCTGTTTATCACACACATTTGACTTACTCCCCGTATGTTGCTGCTTCCACAGTTGTAAGGAGCACATATACTGCTCCAGCAACAGTGTATAGTTCCCCGATTCTGAAGACTACTTATGCTGCCCCCACTGTGTACGGAGTTTCGTCCTTGGGTTACGGTTTTCCAAGCGTGTATGGAACTATTCTTAAGAAATAAAGAAGCGAATAAATGTTTTAAAAGTCTTTTGAAATTTCTATCCGCTCGAGTGGCACTTACTCTCTACAAATCTGAACTACCGATATGGTGTTAAAATTTTTTGTTCTTCACAGCTCACTGCCTTACCGACACAACATTCGCTGACAGATATGGAAGTACGCTACTCGTCTGTAGTTTACATACCCTTCCTTTTTACTAAACGTTAAATGAGTAAAACCGCATAAATTCTTGCTGCTGATAGATATATGTATTTTAAAACTGAATCGCCTTAAAACGCATGTTAATTGGTGCTGCACTGGAAGCTCTTTCGTTGCAAAACCGAGTTTATCCATAGAGAACTCGGTGGCCATAATAGAGACCCGTCTGGGGCCCCTGAACAGGGGCAACGACCGGTACTCCGACGACTCTGACAACTGGTGCAACTCCGATTGGAATGATGCTGCCTCCGTATCGGTTGTGATGGGCAGCTGGCCCATGATGACCGACTGGCCCATGATGACCGACTGGCCCATGATGACCAACTGGCCCATGATGACCGACTGGCCCATGATGACCGACTGGCCCATGATGACCGACTGGCCCATGATGACCGACTGCCCCATGATGACCGACTGGCCCATCATGACAGACTGGCCCATGATGACAGACTGGCCCATGATGACCGACTGGCCCATGATGACCGACTGGCCCATGATGACCGACTGGCCCATGATGACCGACTGGCCCATGATGACCGACTGCCCCATGATGACCGACTGGCCCATGATGACAGACTGGCCCATGATAACAGACTGGCCCATGATGACAGACTGGCCCATGATGACCGACTGGCCCATGATGACCGACTGGCCCATGATGACCGACTGGCCCATGATGACCGACTGGCCCATGATGACCGACTGCCCCATGATGACCGACTGGCCCATGATGACAGACTGGCCCATGATAACAGACTGGCCCATGATGACAGACTGGCCCATGATGACCGACTGGCCCATGATGACCGACTGGCCCATGATGACCGACTGGCCCATGATGACCGACTGGCCCATGATGACCGACTGGCCCATGATGACAGACTGGCCCATGATAACAGACTGGCCCATGATGACCGACTGCCCCATGATGACCGACTGGCCCATGATGACAGACTGGCCCATGATAACAGACTGGCCCATGATGACAGACTGGCCCATGATGACCGACTGGCCCATGATGACCGACTGGCCCATGATGACCGACTGGCCCATGATGACCGACTGGCCCATGATGACCGACTGGCCCATGATGACCGACTGGCCCATGATAAACACCCTGCCCGTGATGCACAGAAACAGGAGCCTTGGATAGATGGTGCGCCACAGAAACAGCACTGACCCGAAAGCAATGAAAAGTGCAAAGAACACAATGAGCTTAAAAAAAAGGACTCTAGTAAAAAAGGCTTGGAACATGCTGCCGAAAGTTGCCTTCATATTGAGTGAATGATTCTTCGGTTTGATGACAATCTGCCGTGATGTGGATCATTTATACCAAAATCCAACGCTCGATAATTTTTTATATCGAAGTCAACAACAAATCCTGACCGACTGACTGCGAGAAAACGTGTTAGGATACATGAGTGGATAAACAGGTATTTCAAAGTCGCAGAATCTGGGTAATCGTCGAATTCCTTTTGATGCGCGACGTACCCGAGCCACTGAACCGGAGAAGAAGGATTATTTTTGAATAAACAGTTAATGAAAAGGTGTGATTGGATGTTGTCTTGTCGATCTAATGTATTAACGAACGTAGAAGTCAGAAAAGTTATGGATTCGTTAAGTTTTTTGACAATTGAGCCTAGGTTTCGCAGTTATTTAAAGCGCCGCATTTATTCCAGCATGTTGATTTGTGAAAATGTAGTCAGGTGCTTTCTTTGTATTGTTTGATTTACCGTTATACGAAGTTTGAAAAACGATCGTCGAATGCACGTCCATTAGTTATCTTCTGCAATCTACTCAAGAAATTTCCTAGAAATCCTTTTCCTATCATATTCCTTCGGCACTTTCACTCAATTCATTTCACGTTTCTCCAATTTATGGGAAAGCTTGCCAACATTACCTT
Organism: Eristalinus aeneus; assembly: GCA_955652365.1. NCBI lineage: Eukaryota > Metazoa > Arthropoda > Insecta > Diptera > Syrphidae > Eristalinus > Eristalinus aeneus. The sequence goes on from OY019132.1 coordinate 57,908,222, forward strand.
ACATACAGCTCTGTGCAAAAAATAACGTTGAGGTCTGCACTTTGGATGCTAATTAGTTTTCTCCATGCTCATGGAAAGACACGATATTTATTGTAGGACATCTGTTGGGTATCAGTAATAAAATGCAAAAAACAAGATAAACGAAGATGCATTTTAAGACAAGAAAATAAAAAGAAATACATAATGAAGTGTACCGATATATCTGCAATAAATGATCTGCCACAAATCACAAGGTTTTTCTGCCTTTAAAAAAATAAAACAAAAAGCATTCTTAACTCGTTTCAAAAAATGTTTACATCGGCGTTGTAGAAAAAGGGACCAGAGCAACAATTCCATTTCAGAGCATGAAAGGACAGGCATTGGTGATTTTATGCAGAGATGAAGCACTCCAGAATCTTCTTCAAAAGTCTCTGTTTTAAAAACTTCTTGAACAAGTTTAAAAAGAAAATGGTGTTCAGTCCTTATATTCGCAATTATCGAACGATAAAATTATCCGCGAAAGATCCTTTCTTATATCTGTTCTCCAATTCTACCCTCAAGTAATCAAGAGGAAAGGAGCATGATCAAAATGATTGTCGAAAATAAGAGAAACACAATAGGTGTGTTCCCGTACTCGAAAAACACAACACACAAAAGTAAAAAACAAAACAAACCAACACAATGACCGTTCCCGTATAATGAAAAAATGAATTTTACGTCAAATGAATGCTCTCAAGAGAGAGTAAAATATTTACCCAACCTGTCCTTTTTTAAATAAGAAATTTTTATTTTTTATTTTTGAGTGTTGTCTGCAGCTGGAAAGAGGTCGTGCCGTGAAAAATTCGAAAAATTCGTGTTGAGCTGAGAATCGAACCTAGACCCTTTCCGTACTTTGCCTCTTTCTAAAAGAGATTTACCCACACTCCTTAACAAATGACAGACCTCAGAATTTGGTACAGATATTACTGGAACACACCTTATGACACAAAAAGTGTCATCCAGTGCTCTTGACATTTGCAGGTTAGTTTCTGGAGAGGAGAGGATGTGGGATTTGGTTTTACGTGATCACCTGCCTTAACGGCTTATATCACGGGGAACCTTTTTCCCAAGAGTCGTAAGTAACGCAAGACTAAACGCCTTAGTTACCCAAGTACCAAATTGGGATCATGCTTGATGGGCAATCACCCCACCTTGGTTTGATGCGAAGCCTTTCTAAAACCTCTTCCGCTCTTTGGGTCGCAGCGCCCGGTTGAGAATGCAACTCCACACTGAGAAGGGATAGTCCCCTAACCAACTTGCCTAGTTTTGCTTAAACAATGGGCTAGACAAGTCAGCACAGTACACTATCCTCGACTCTACCCGCGATGTTAGGTGGTAAACCACAACCACCAAGAAACTCCCACAAGGAGGCCTACCGCAATGGTCAGGCTGGAACCGAAGTTCCAGGGGCCCCTGACCTCCCGTGGCACCAGAATATAGCCTCTGGTTAAGCTGTCACTACCAGTCAGGTTCCCTCTAAGCCTGGGTCTGTTAGCCGCCATCCGGCCACAGATGGTCTTTCCTCCATCAGTGTTTCCGTTGTCACTATAAATAGTGATACGGATGTAGGAGAGGAGAGGAGGAGGAGGTTGGTCTCTGGACTGTGTGTCTCATGTATGTGTGCCTGCATTGAGTTGATGGTGTGCACTGTCAACCCTAAACATCGCCGACGAGAACTGTTTAACTGCCTTAAAGTGAGCATTTCTAGTCTCGCTGTGGTGCGGGACAGGATTATTGTTGGTACAAAGAACCGACTCACTACCAGAACATATCCCTGAGCACGATCCCATACTGTGAGTCACAAATAAACGTCAAGGACGTCCACTTGAGAAGTTATTTTTGATCATTTCAATTTCACTAGATTATCTGTTATATAAGTAAAAAAAAATGTACCGTAAAAAATGAAAAACCTGAGGATTCAGCAGAAACCTCTGCTGTAGAAAGGTTGATTGTTGCTGGCTATCAGACTTATTTAAGGATAGAATGCCAGGAAACGAATATTTCTATCGATGCAGATGTACAAACAAAGTACATAAAGCACTCGCTTTTAACCGTAAAAAATATAACACTTTGAATTTACTCAGCAAAGGAAATGTTGTCTGCAGAAACTCTTACTCATTGACTTACCCCACACAAAAAACTTGAATGCCTATATCCGTCGCTCGGCTCAAATTTGAAATTAAACCAACAAAATTTTCTCATGCGCGTGTACTCTGAAGTCCACAAATATACGGGCGCGCGTGTACAGAGTGCGGGGTGTCGTTGTCCTATATTGCATAAATTTGCATAATGAAACCTAGCGCCGCTCCAGGTCTGCCTTCCATGTAATTTAAGATCTGCCTTGCTCTGAATGACGGATATGTATAGCTTGTCGCTCACGCCCTGTTTTATCTACAAATCGATACTAGATGACCAGGTCAATTCGAAAACGTTCGCCTTTCCAGAATCGTAATCAGACCTTCCTTGCCCTGAACTTACACTCCAAAAAGCTGATCAAGTGAACCAATTTGAACGTCAGAGAGGATCTTATATTCACTGGGAGAGAACTGATCTCTGGATTAAAAAGGAGACCATACAATTAAAACAGATTTCACTGGTTGGTGAGGCGCTGCAGGCGCCCTAGCAGATATTTCTCAGCTATCATTAACACTATCGGCTCAGCCTGATTTATTTGACTAAAGTCTTCATATTGCTATCCCTTTCTTGCTGCCCAAAGTCGTATTCACACCACTATCCAAAAGTCAGAACTCTAAGACCCATGTGCGGATTTCCCACCAGTTACCCGGTCAAACAAGTTTCGTCGACTTTGATTTATATATTCGATTTAGTTAAAAGGCTTATCGAATCTGCCATACAATTCTGACACTCATTGTCTTCCGCCTGAAGTGCGTCGCAAATTATTTCTTTAAGCCGCGTCATCTGAGCTGCTATAAAAAGGGCTCTGCACAGCTGTGGAATTCAAGCAGTTCCAGGACCGCAGTCGGACATCATGAAGGTAAGTTTCATAGCAATAGATGCACTAGAACCCGTAAACTCACTTTTTTCTTACAGCTGTGGATGTGTCTGATTTTCATTGTCATGTGGAATGTGCTGGCTGCAAGTGCTTCACAACAAATACCGTATCCCGGTCCAGTTCATGAAGCCAGAATCATGAACATACCGGTTCACCATATCAACTACGATCACTCGGTGGAGTATGAGGAAGATCCAGTTTTCTACGAGGGCTCTGGTGACGTACAAGATCAAGAAGTTGAACCTTCTCCGTAGTCTCCGCTCTGCGACTGCGAGATGAAATATACTAGAAAGTATTTACCTTTCGAGCGAGATAATCCGGAACACCTGAGCTCAGCTGATGAATTCATTAGAGCGGCAAGTGACCTTTGTACGGAGACAAACTAAGGTCTAAATGACAGTGGTTTATATTTGTTTACTTTTTCATTCTTTGGAATAAAATGTCGTTGGAGATTATTTCGGGCTTTGACCCTTAAGACTTTTTGCCGAGTACAGAAGGGAATGGAGAGAGACACTGTCACCACTGAATTTAAGTTTTTTATTTGATTGAGTTAAGAGCTACAACTACTTAGAACTAAGGTCTGCGGGCTTACAGTCTCCATTTTGAGTCACACAGCTCAATGCTTCAGTCGCTCGTGCAGGTATTCTTCTACTTCCACCCGGTGTAGGAGGCCGGACTGGCGTTTCTCCTGTGGGACGACGGCTTCCACCTGGAACACGTTCGTCCACTTCCACAGCTGTCGCCGGACAAAGCAGTTTCTGAACGAGCTGAAGACGTTTACGTTGTTGGGCATGCAGTGTAGGTAGTAGGAGTCCTTGGACTGGACGTTGTAGTAGTAGATCATCTGGTGTCTGCTAGAGATCGCCGACACGAACTCGTGCGTCAATTCGTTGAGGAACAGCATGCCGCCCACCACGTAGAACCGCTCCGCTGGATCATCGCCATCACGTACCCGGAGGCCCAGCCGCTCCTGACTGGTGTTCTTCATGCGGTATTTCCGCATGCTATGGAAGAAGTCGGGGAGCTTGTGCATTGGGATCAACTTTTTGCACCGAATCGGCATCATTTGCACGTGGTTGTTCTCCGTGCTGGTGACCACCTTGTTGGGCTTATTGAGAGCCCGGGCGAATTTCTCGCACAACATTACCCTTTGCTTGAGCTTCAGCCTACCGATGAATTTGCCACCGAGGGCGATGCCGTCGATAATGTGCAGGGCCCGCACCAGGCGGCCTTTACTTCCCTCGTCGACTTGCTCCTGCACCAGCTCGCCATAGATAAGTGTCTTGGGCGAGAGCTCGGGCTTAACCTCGCAGGGCTCCCATCGACCGTGTTCGCTCAGCTTGACGACGCAGCCACGGGCCCGGCACATGAAGAACGTTGTCGTGTCGCGTTCGTTGTCGTCGGTGCGCGTCAGCGGCACGAAGTACCAATCCGGAATATTTCCGATGTGGCTAGCAAGGGAAGCCTTTCCGGTGAGTGGGACAGCGCGTGTGTTTAAAAAGTCCTTCTCATTCTTCCAGCTGTCAAGCAAGTCGAGTAGAAGGGCCTCGGCGGATTTGTTTTCTGGGGCCCTTCGCATTTCGTTTGGCAGTCCCCAAAGTTTGAGGCATTTGGTGCGGTACTCAGCCTGGCGGGTCTCTTTCAGGTCGGACTTCTCGTAGAACGCCGCGATTTTGATCAGTCCAACAATCTGGTTCTGACCTAGACGGTTGTTGCTCTCGGTGATGTACTCTACGAACTTCCTATCCTCGTGCAGAACGTTGAGAGCCACCAGTTCCCTAACATCAGTCTCTGCGTCTGGGTCGTCCCACATCTCCTTGTTGATTTGCGAGAGGTGGCGCCGGATGACCTCAGTATTAGGTTTCTTCCACTTGCAGATGAGGTAGCGCTCGGAGTTAGCCGGACGGCTGGTGTTCGGTTTACAGATACTGATCTCGTCAAAGCACTTATACATCAGATAGACGAGGCCCACGCTGAAAGGCGTGAAGAGGTCAAAAAGCTTGCACACGAAATGTCCCTTATCTCGGAGTATGTTCAGAGCAACCAGGCATTGACACAGGTATAGTTGCTTCGAGAGGATCTCCTGAATATTCTCTTTACCAGCAACCGAGAATCCTCCATCGGCCATCACAAAATGCACTCCGACTTGGCTGGTGTCTTTAAGCACGTAATCCGCGAAAGACTCCTGATTCAGTGGATTGAAGATGTTGCCGTCGTCTGCCACACCGTAATGCGGGTCGAATGTCTCTGGAGACGCCGCAAAGAAATTCTCCAATTTGAAGTCGTTCTGGCCGCGCAGGGTAAAACCATAGCCCTTCGCTTCCCAGCCCTTTTTGTAGAGTACGTATTCCGTAAAACCACCGGGACCTAAAGTCGGAAAGAAAGAAGTCATCATCGCGGAAGTGGATTAGACGGAATGGGTACTCACCAGCACAGATATCGGCGAAGTAGAGTAAGTCATTCTCCTTGACCAGGGAAGCGCCATTCTCATCCCTGGGATTGGTAAACATGAAGTCGCACAGTGAGTCAATATTTGCCATCTTCACAGCCGCTCTGTTCTGAAAAATTGCGCCGCGGATGGTCTCGAAGGGATTAGACCTGGTGCGGGCTTCCCTCATGTCGTTGCCATCCAGCTCATCGAATGCGCTCTTTGAACTGAGCACATTCTGGAGAATTTGCGGTTCGCAAAAATGCGTCTCGTCGTCAATTGTAAGTTTTTTTGGTCCCGTTCGCACCCAGTCCTTCAAGTCCTCCATTGTCAGGCAGTACAAGTCATTTGATCGATTCGGAAGCCAGTCAACTCGCTCTGGAATGCGTATCTCCTCAAGGTTTTCATGCCATTGCTCAGCAGCAGACGACAGTTTTTCTAACTTCAAACCGAGACCTCGACGACCCTCCTGCTTTGCTGCTTCTACGGGCTCCAGCCGACCCTGGCCCATTTTTCCCAGGCCCTGGTTCTCTTTGAAACCCATGTTCGCCATGATTTTGAAGGCTGCGCTGGAGTAGCTCTTCGACCATTCCGCCTTAACCTTCTTTGGCGGTGGCTCATCGATAGGACTTTCATTTGGAACCTGTTCAAATTGATCTGATCCATCGGAGTCATCCTCTGTGGAAGATGACATTTTGTTGTGGTTAACCTATGGATTCAAAAGAAAAATAAGGAACTTCACGAATTTTCTTTTCTTTTTTCTTTTCAGAATAAATCAAGGGGAATCACAATTTAAACAAGTATTTATTTTTCTGGGTTGATTTCACGAAAATGTTGACACTTCTATGTCAAACGAGTGGTTGTCATGTAGAGTTTGAATTTCGGGAAAGTCAAAGTGATAATTATTAATGGGTGTGTTCGTTTCGGAAAATAGTGCACGATACCAACATTGGACTGTTGTTAAAAGGTCTGTTTTAATTCATTTGTGTACAGAAATTCGTAGTTGAGTAACTCTACCGAAAATTGTGAAACGACTTTTCGTAGGAATTCGTAAACAGCTATTAAATATATGAAATGTCAAAGGTTTTTTGTTTTTACTTTGACAGCCATCTATTGCCCATAGGTTTTCTTTGGCAGCAGTTCGTAGGGAGGGGAAATATATTGCTCTCTCATGAGCTCTCTCTTCTACGAAAAAATCGGCTTATGAAACGCCTTTTGAGAGTTTTTCGGGCAAATTCGTATACATTCGTAGCAATTCATAGCAATCGGAACGGATCTAATAATAATATTAACCTATAGCAAGATCTTTCTAGTGGAATTTTTTCAAACTTGGACACGTACATAGATACAAAGTAAATTAAATACATAAAATTGTTTATCAACTCCAATATTTTCAATTTATATCAGAGTGTCTCTGGAATAGGAGTAATGTTATAAATAATAATAATTGCAGTCATATCATTGGAGGCTGTATATTGCTGAATAAAAATTAAAAATTAAGATTAAAAAACTGCAAAAAAAAAAAACACTGAGAAATACGTAAAAAAGAAATATAAGTCCAGATATTAATTATAATAAATGAAATATATTTGAGTTAAGCTAAACATTTTAATTCTTTCATTATTTTAATGAACAGTACAACATTAATCGCTGTAGCTGGTTTCGTTGGACAATCGTTGTAGGCGTTTGTCTTAGTCTAAACGGGAACATAATTTGATGTTCACTAAACTCATAGAACCTTTGTCCATCTGTAATAATATTCAAAGTTTGTATTTGGTATGCGGAAATAAAGTCAACCTACCATTACTGAATCACTAAGATCCTCATTTTGCTGTAAGGTTCGTACATTTTTCATCCGTCAAAGGTTTCAGTGGTGGGATTGGAGTTCCATATATTTTGGTTGACATGGGCAGACTTCGTTGTTTATTTTACGTAATTTTAAGGCAACAATTAAAAAAAAAATTTATGAGCGAATTTTAAATTTTCAATTAAATAAAGTTTTCGCTAAAAAAAACTAGGAGCTGCATAATAATAACATAATAATTGAATATAAGAATCATGTATTTTATTCTCGATTAACCGGAATTATTTTAAATACCTTAAAATTCTGCAATAAATAAAAGTCTTGGGTGTAAAATTGCAAATGGCATTGAATTCATGCCATTTTCATTCATAAATGTTTGTTTCAACTTTAATTAAATTAAATTTTTGACAAACCACGTTTACATACAATTTTCAAAACTACTGCTGGAATGTCAAAGTCGTATATTTCTCAAGTGATTAAAAAAGTATCAACCAGGTGCGTTAGTTTTCCGATTTTGGGGGAGATGTATTTCCGACTTTGTACTGTCACTTCTCAAAACAAGCTAAGCATTTCTAAAATCGCAATTCTCTACTTCGGCACATACAATTAAAAACAACCATACTGTAAAAAAGCACACGAAATCAAAACACCTGCTTCAAACTAAAGCTTAGGACTAGAAAGAGTAAGAACTTTGCCAAGTTTTAAGCACTGCCTGAATTAGTATTTGTCTGCAATTCTTTTCTTCACTTATTATGAGGACAAATAAGTGAAATCTGGGAATTGCAATTTCAATGTCCTGCTCCACCTGCAGTTCATGCCCTAAAAAGGACATATTCCGGCGCGTTGTGCTACGATGTTCTTTCGACATACATTCCGATAGGGATTTCCATATCGATTGTAAACCCGCCTGCAGAAATATAAATTAAGGACTTAAATAAAACTCAATCAAGAATCATAAACGTCTTAATTGCTAGACCTATTTATTTTAAATAATGTAATAAAAATGAATGCTAAATTTGAAAGAGGTAGAAAATTCGAGCGAATTTCTTTCCTTGAAGTAAATTCGATAAGTTATTCAATCACCCGACTCTTCAAATGATCCGTCAAATGGTTCATTTAAATGCTTAATCAAATGTCCGAACGCGACGCGCCCGCCCTGAAAGGAAAGGAGAAAACCTGAAAAGAAAAGATCCTGCCTATCCTCAGAGGCACCTGTTTGGGCCCCCGAGCGGTCCCCTACCTAGCCTCAGAGGCGGCTGTTTGCTGCCTTGAGGGGGTTATAAGAAAACGTATATGGATATGCATGCCCGATCGCGAACTTATTTGTAACTTTTTTTTGTGGTAAAATTAAAAAAAACTATAATATTGATGAGAATAGACTTACCTTTCGTCAGGCACCAAAATCTCCTACTCTGCCTTCTGACTTGCTCACATCGAACACAGGAATCAGGATCTCGAACTAGATGCTGGATGCTGGATGGTGTATGCTGGATGCTGGACTAAAATAGACAGCAAGCAATGCTTAATCTAAGGAACAGAAAGCTTTCAACAAGAACGAGTAACTACGGTTACGAGTCACTTTATTGAAGAGGAAAGCAAACATCTCTATAAAACGACGATCGTCTTCGAACAGCCATAGAATAAATAAAAACATAAAATTTGAAAGCATGTCGCGCTAACTTTGCAAAAACATACTGGACGACCGTTCAGATTAGATCATCTGGGCGGCTATGAACAAACTCAGTGAATGTAACCTCGAACTGAAGTGAAGGCTAGGGCAAACTTGAAGGACGCGACTTCCCAATACTATGAACGAACAGGATGTTGTCTATCTTAACGGGATGCCAATCATCCGTTCGTTGTCTACTCTACTTTAAAGAAAGCACCCTGCAACCCTGACTGGTCAAGCTTGATGAGAGGCTTTCCCACTACTACAAACGTTTCGTTTTCTAATCTACTTCTAAGAGAAAAGCGCTCTTCAACCCTGGCTTGACCAGTTTGATGAGGAGCCTCCCGACTACTTCTAAGAAGGGAAGTGTCCCACATTGTGCCCAGCTTCATTCAGTAACTTCAGTGTTACTTCACACGAAGAGCTCAAGGCGGCAACAAAATAAGAGTAAACTTCCCTAAAAGTACATCAAAAGTACACAAGTGACATAAGTAAGTACTACCACAGGGGCGACCCGCCCGCTGGTTATGGGAACGGCTCTAATGCTTGAGATCGCTTTATACTCCAACCGAACCGACAGGCTCGTAATCCAAAAGGTAAGTAGCTCCATCTCGTTCACAATCCTGAGCAACTTCTGCGAGTGTTACTTTTACCAAAGTACCGAAAGCGCAAGCAAACTGGGGGAAAGAACCTCCGACTACTACGAACGGACAGGATGTTGTCTATCTTAATGTGATGCATATCATCCGTCCGTCGTTTACTCTACTTAAAGAGAAAAGCGCTCTGCAACCCTGGCTTGTCAAGCTTGATGAGGGGCCTTCCGACTACAATCAACGGACAGGATGTTGTCTATCTTAATGTGATGCATATCATCCGTCCTTTATCTACTCTACTCAAAGAGAAAGGCGCCCTGCAACCCTGACTCGACAAGCTTGATGAGAGGCCTTTCGATTTAAACAAAGGCACAGGATGATTTCAATCTTAATGCGATATATACCATCCATCCCTTGCCTACTCTACAGTTAAAAGGAAAGTGCTCTACAACCCTGGCTGGACAAGCTTGATGAAAGGCCTTCCGACTACAACGAGCGAACAAACGCTCCAAAGAAGAAAGCCCTTCAACCCTGGCTTGACAAGCTTGATGAAAGACTTTCAAACTACTTTAAGCGAACAAAGCGCTTCGTAGAGAAAAGTATTTCAACCCCGGCTCGTCAAGCTTGATGAGGTCCTTCCAGCTACTATAAGCGAGCAAAGCACTTCTAAGAGGAAAGCCTTTCAACCCTGGCTTGTCGTGCTTGATGAGAGACCTTCTCAGCGAACAAAGCGCTTTATAGAGAAAACACTTTCAACCCCGGCTTGTCAAGCTCGATGAAAGGTCTTCCAACTACTAGCCTCTCAACCCTGGCATTCCAAGCTTGATGAAAGATCTCCCAACTACTGTAGGCGAACAAAGCGCTTAGAAGAGGAGAGACTTTCAACCCTGGCTAGATAAGCTCGATGAGAGGCCATCTTATTACCAAAAGCGAAAAAGACGCTTTTAAAGCAAACCTTTCAACCCCGGCTTGACAGGCTTGATGAAAGACCTTCTGCCTACTACGAACGAACAGATAGTCATCCATAACATTGTGACGGACATCATCCATTGGTCGTCTACTCTTATACTATGAGCACTCGTCGAGTCCGGCCAGTCTGACTCCATTCAGCAACATCAAACGAAGTGCTGTTGGCGCTGACAGGCTCGGAGGAGAGGACTTCCGACTACGAACGGACGGGATGTTCAACATCTTAATGTGATGCATTCCACCCGTCCGTTATCTCAACTTAACCTAAGGGGAAGTGCCCGTCGAGTCCGGCCAGTCTGACTCCATTCAGCACATCAAACGAAGTGCTGTTGGCGCTGACAGGCTCGGAGTAGTGGACTTCCGACTACGAACGGACGGGATGTTCAACATCTTAATGCGATGCATTCCACCCGTCCGTTATCTAAACTTAACCTAAGGGGAAATGCCCGTCCAGTCCGGCTAGTCTGACTCCATTCAGCAACATCAAACGAAGTGCTGTTGGCGCTGACAGGCTCGGAAGAGAGGACTTCCGACTACGAACGGACGGGATGGTCAACATCTTAATGTGATGTATTCCACCCGTCCGTTATCTAAACTTAACCTAAGGGGAAGTGCCCGTCAAGTCCAGCCAATCTGACTCCATTCAGCAACATCAAGCGAAGTGCTGTTGGCGCTGACAGGCTCGGAAGAGAGGACTTCCGACTACGAACGGACGGGATGGTCAGCATCTTAATGTGATGCATTCCACCCGTCCGTTATCTAAACTTAACCTAAGGGGAAGTGCCCGTCGAGTCCAGCCAGTCTGACTCCATTCAGCAACTCCAGAAGAAGTGCTGTTGGCGCTGACAGGCTTGGAGGACGAGCCTTCCAACTACTACGACCGAATGGAATGATGTCCGTCACATTGTCACAATGCCAACCGTCCGTTGCCTACCCTACGTCTACTTGGAAAGCACTCTTCAACCCCAGTTTGACTTTTGTCGCTAAGCAACTTCGGTGTAACCCCACATGAAGAGCTCAGTTAGTAAGCGAGCTTGAAGAACTGAAACACCTCGGTCGGAAAGGCAAAAGCGAAAGTAATGACAGAGAAAAATCGACCTATTCTCAAAAGACCTGAGCTTGCATGACCGAAATCATCCGTGTTCGACATGTACGTGTATTTAAAATCGTTTAGTTCACCGGCTGGCGGCAATCAACAAAATAAATTTCGCGATGAGCTACCGATTTTCGAAAACGTAGAAAAAAGAGCCGCCATGAACTTACCCGTCGTCGACGAATGGAATGGAAAGTGGATTTTAGTCGCCTCTTACGACAGGCATGCCTACCTCGGGCATATTCTTACCCCTGCCCGAAGGGGTGCATAGTTCGCTCCCGAGTCCAGACGTCCTTATATACTCTCGAGAGGCCGATCACGCGCGCCCGCTCTGAAAAGAAAGAAACAAGCCTGTAAAGAAAAGAGCAGAATCCTACCTAGCCTCAGAACACCTGTTCGGGTAATGAGGGGTCCCCTACCTAGCCTCAAAGGCAGCTGTTTGCTGCCTTGAGGGGGTTATAAGGAGTATTATTTGTCGAAAAAGATATATTTTTGGACATTCATGCTCGATCATGAATGGATGTAAAAACAAAAAAAATTTATAAATGGATTTACTTACCGGCTTTCTTTTATCAGGCACTGATGCGCCCTATCTGCCTTGTGGTGTTCTGCTTGAATCTAACTTGCACACATTCACTGATACACCTGACAGAGGAGGCAGGATCTCAAGTTGGATGCTGGATGCTGGACTGGAATAGGTTCAAACTGTATGCGTAATCCCTCTTCCGACTACAACTACTAACTACGGGAACGAGTCGCCACCGAATAACAACAGAGAGGAAAGCAAACATCTCCGAGAACCGACGAACGTCTGCGAACTGCCATAAAATAAAATAATAGTTTTGGAAGCCGGTCGCGCTCAAAGAAATGTGACTCCTCTTGTAACTACGTTCCCACAAAGCCACTCGCTGCTTTGTGGGAATGTAGTTACTCCACTGAGTGAAATCTTTAGTTCCCAAAGAATGTCGCGCTACTAATCAAAGTGAACTAGATGACGGTTCTTCTTAAGTCAAAGATCACATCACCAGTCCGCTGTTTACTTTTAGACTGTTTGCGGCTATGAGCAATTCCGGTGATTGTAACCCTGAACTGAAGTGAAGGCTTCGAAAAACTTGGAGGACAGGACTTCCCAATACTATGAACGAACAGGATGTTGTCTATCTTAATGCGATGACAACCATCTGTTCGCTGTCTACTCTACTTCAAAGAAAGCACCCTGCAACCCTGGCTTGTCAAGCTTGATGAGAGGCTTTCCAACTACTACAAACGAACAGAATGTTGGCACAATGTAAAGCATTCATCCGTTCATAATCTACTCTACATCTAAAAGAGCCCTGCAACCCTGGCCAGTCAAGCTCGATGAGAGGCTTTCCGACTACTACAAACGAACAGGATGTTGTCTATCATAATTTGATGCATATCATCCGTTCGTTTTCTAATCTACTTCTAAGAGGAAAGCGCTCTTCAACTCTGGCTTGACCAGCTTGATGAGGAGCTCTCTAACTACTACAAACGAAAAGGATGTTGGCAATCACAATGTGAAGCATTCATTTGTTCGTTGTCTACTCTACATCTAAAAGGAAAGCGTCCTACAACCCTGGCTTGACAAGCTTGATGAGGGGCCTTCAAATAACAACTAGGATGGGAAGTGTCCTACAGTATGCCCGGCTCCATTCAGTAACTTCAGGGTAACCTCACACGAATAGCTCAAGTCGTCAACAAACTAAAACCAAATTAATGCAACACTACGTACAAAGTACAAAAGTAAATGCTACTATCGGCGACTCGCTCGCTGATTGTACGAATTGATGAAATGTTTGAAACTTGAATACCGAACCGACCCGCCCGTAATCCAAAAGGCAGTGGAGGCCTTATCGCTTCGTGAAGATGCATGACTTCATCGGAAGTCCCCGAAGGTAAACATGTACCGAACCGCATGCTTGTAACCGTTGCATGATCCTGAAGTGTCGACCAGTCTTAACCATGCTTACCATAAACCATAAAACCAAAAAATAAAAATTAAACAGACATATCGATCGATGGATTGTTGTTGAATAGATGGATTGAAAAAAAGAAACGATTTAAGTACCCAAGGGTGCAATAGTACCCGGCGGCATGCATTCGTATAAGAGACAAGCGCGGCACAGGCAACGGCTGCCAGCAGCCAGCATCAAATGCAACCAGCAACCACCATCCAGCATCCAGCATCCAGCATCTAGCATCCAGCAACCAGTAACCAGCATCCTCATCAACACCATTCGGAGTACACGAGCACGCGGGAGCAGGAGAAAAAGTACTTAGACGACGAACACCCACGACGTGCACCCTACGACGACCCGCGACAGACTAAACTCGCTCCCACGCCTAGGCGGCCTTATATACCCTCGGAGAGCTCGATTCGGCGACTCTTAATTTTTCAAAATTTTTTAATATTTTTTTTCCATGGGATTTTCTGGTGACTTTTTTGGAAGTCTGTGCATTTTTTTTGGATTTTTAACGGCTGTACGAGAATAGGCGCAGATCCGTTTGTGCTACTTTTAAGGATTTTAATCAAATTGGAGCATTTTCCATGATGATTTCTAAGACCTTGCACCGATTAACCTTCATTTTGTAAACTTGTATACGGTGCATACGATGTTTTCCAGATTAACAACAGGTCTCGCGGCTATGAATGTCTTAAAAGAGTGTCAGTTCACATACGGAACGACTATTCAGCCAATTGCTTCTTGTTTTACAAAGGTGTCTGTTATTATCAATTTATATAAAAGCTCAATATTAAGTGGTTAAAGTGTCAAAACAAAGAAGCCAAAAACGTAACAACGGCTTTCATAGGATTAAAATCATCGAATGAATCTGTCACTGCAGTGTTCGATTCTTCTTGGAAAAGAAAACAAATACCATACATCGGGACTGTCTTCTTCAAGAAACTTTATTTTGTTTGCACAAAGTGATGATTATTCCAGCAACAATAGACAACAACAACTAGTTTTTCCTAAACCAAACTTTAAGGTGATGGACAATTATACATTTGCTGCTTTCGCCCCTGTGCATATCCATCCATTCCTAAATCTACTTAGGTCTTTGCGTTCTAGATATGCCGCTGTGAGTTTTCTTATCGCATATACCCATTCGACAGAATGCAGGATTTCTTTGGCACACGACATCTTGACAGTTCATGAGCGGGAGGACAATACTTTGAAAGTTCAAATCTAAATACGAAGCAAATATAAAAATAAAAATGTTCCCAATCCAATAGTATCTCTTGGAAAAGAGTAATTGTCTGAGGATCTACTCTGCCCAGAAGAGTGCTTTAAAATATGTAAATAAACCATACTTGGAATATTTCTTGTCTACAGATTTTATTATCTTCAATTACATACAATACGAGACAAGCCAAAACTTTTCTTCTCTGTTTTAATTAACAGAGAATTATATATGGCGACATTTGGTGTCGTTGGAGGATCGTTGTAGTCGTTTTACTCGATCTACCCGGGAACATAGATTGATTTCTGCACTTCATTATTAATGTTACACCTTGGTTCACCTGTAATATTACAAATTTTTATTTTGTATTCCTGGAAAAAGTCAACCTACCATTGCCGAAGCACATACGAATTCATTGTTCACGAAACCAAACTAAAGTCGAGCTTGCAGTCTTTGTTGTATTCGGAAATTGCGCCGCACATAGCGACTCCACAATGAGAAATATTCCTTTTATTCCGATTCATCTCCATCAATTTCCTTAAATGGATGTCCTTTCGTCTGCAAATTAAAAGGCCATTAATCCGATGTATGCAATGAATTCATACTCACATTGATTGATTCAGCTTTGCTTCTGCTTCCGCTTTTGTTTTTGCCAGTTGTACTGTTAACTGTTTATTTCGGATTGAATTGTTTTGATTTTAATCCAATTAAACTTTCGACAAATCTTGTTTACATACAATTTTCCATACAACTGCTGAAAATGTCAAAGTTTCATGTGTTCAAATACATTAAAAATAATCCACCAGTGTGCGCTAGTTTCCATGTTAATACATGTCAATCGGAATATTCCATTAAATCAAATCAGATCTAAGTTATTTGAATTGCATAAAGAAGGCACGTCAAATATATTGGTCCGATGCCTAGAGCATCGAAAACGTATCCTACACATCCGTAAACTAATTGGAGTGGGCAGATTTAGTTCCATAGTACTCAAATTAGTTTGTTAAAAATTTTTGTACTAAAATTACAAAGAAATTGAGAGTACTTAATAGCAAAAATACTGGTTTCAGGTACACGGAATTTTTAAACATATTTTCAGATCGCGCTGAGCTCACTTTGTCATCTGTCACCACTTCGAACGCACTCACTTCCCATAGACAGATCAAAAGTCTCTCGATATGTGGGAGCGAGATAACACTATTCCATCATCCAGAAAAAAAAACCTATTAGTCTCTCATTCCAAAGTGAAATGTCACAGTGCTTGAAAAATATTTTTGCCACATTTTATTGAAATCTACTGAGTTTTGTTCGTGGCTTTTGAATGCCTTACTTTGCGGCGGCAGATTTCACACTAAAACTAATCATAAATCTTCACATAAACTGTATTAATCGGAGCTTGTAGTTTTTATGTGGGGATTTAACGTGTATATTGCATATATTTCTTAGAAAAAATTTCCTACTTCCTTCCTCCGCTTTGTGTTGGTTGAATTCTTTAAAAAATGGCAGATTTCCTAGACTCGGAAGCCGAAGAATCGGAGGTGAAAACTTTTGAATTATGAGATTTTCAAAAATTAACATTTATTTGTGTGTGCTTTCTTTTTGTGCTTAGGAGGAGGAGGAGTTGGAGCCGCATGAACGGAAGAAGCTTAAAAAGAACAAAGCAATGGCTGATAGCAGTGAAGAGGAGGAGGAGGGTAAGTCGTGTTTTCGTATGCAGCTTGGGGGATGATTGGTGGTGCGACAAACTAAACATATTTGGCGTCAATTTTTCTCGTAGACGATGAAGAAGTTCTTCGTGAGGAATTGAAAGATCTAATCGATGATAATCCTATCGAGGAGGATGGCAGTGATGGTGAGGATTCGGATGGTTCCGGTCGATCGAAGAAGCGAAAAAAAAGTGATGATGACGATGAGCTGGACGATCGACTGGAAGATGATGATTATGACCTGATCGAAGAGAATTTGGGTGTGAAAGTGGAGAGGAGAGTAAGTTTGTTTCTGCGTTGGTTTAGGGAAATGCATTTTACTAAGTATTCATCGTTTGCAGAAACGTTTCAAACGTTTGCGACGCATTCAAGACGAGGAAAGCGACGGCGAAGATCATGCCGATGAGGGACTTACCAGGGAAGCTATTGCCGAGCAACTTTTCGACGACGATGATGTAAGTGTTCTTCATATATTCACAAATCCAGCGGAGTTATCGTTTTCCCTGGAAATAACAAGGAGAAATCTACAAAATCATAAACTACAAAAAAAAAAAAAAAAAAAAAAAAAAAACACATATAGAGACAGTGCTAGGAAGTCTGTCTATCTTTAAGTCTTCTGTGACAATTGATAGAGAATCCGTTCATAAAACTCATGCTATGTTTCTCTTATTTTTAATATCTCCTCAGGATGCCGAGGGACGTTCCGAACGCAGCCACAAAGAACCCGAAGTCGAGCATTTCGATGACGAGGAAGAGACCGATTCGGATGCCGACGACTTTATTGTAGACGACGATGGACGACCAATCGCTGAGAAGAAGAAGAAACGTCGTGTCCTCTTCACCGACGCGTAAGTATTTGCCCCCACAATTTTCCTAAATCACAAATACAGACGTCTTTCTTCTCTCCTCTGTCTCCGTTCAGCTCCCTTCAGGAAGGTCAAGACATCTTTGGCGTTGACTTTGACTACGATGACTTCTCCAAGTACGACGACGACGAATACGAGTCTGAGTCCGAGGGCGACGACTACGAGGACGATGACGGCACTGGAGAACGTGAGAAGCGACCAAAGAAGTCCACAAAGAAAAAGTCGACAAAGAAAACGATCTTCGAGATCTATGAACCCTCTGAGTTGAAACGCGGTCACTTTACAGACCTTGACAACGAGATTCGGAAAACCGACATCCCAGAGCGGATGCAGCTGCGAGAAGTGCCCGTCACCGCAGTGCCAGAGGGCTCCAACGAGCTAGAGGAGGAGGCCGAGTGGATTTACAAGCAGGCTTTCTGTAAACCCCCGGTTTCGGAACAGGATAAAGCCACCGACGGAGGATCACGCGATCGCTACCGCAAGCCACCCAGTGCGGTAGGAAAGATCAAACAAGCTCTGGACTTCATGCGGAACCAGCAGTTGGAGGTTCCGTTCATCGCCTTCTACCGCAAAGAGTACGTCAAACCGGAACTCACGTGCGATGACTTGTGGAAGATCTACTATTACGACGGCCGCTGGTGTCAACTGTTGGCGCGCAAGAATAAACTACTGCAACTGTTCGAAAAGATGCGCACCTACCAGCTGGACATGATAATGAAAGCGGCAGACGCACCAATTCCCGATGACATGCGGGTGATCAAGGACGAGGACTTCGACCGGCTGCGAGAAGTCCAGACCCCGGAGGAGTTAAAGGACGTCCACATGCACTTCCTCCTCTACTACTCGCACGAGATCCCAAAGATGCAGGAGGAGTTCCGCCGCAAGGAGCGGGAAGACCGTAAGAAGGCGAGGGCTGAAGCCAGACGCAAGATTCTCGAGAACTTGGAGGAGGGCCAAGAGCCGCCCCCAGAAGAAGAGGAGGTGGAGGAAATCGAGGACGAACCGGAGGAACATCTCAAGCAAGCCAAGGACTCGGGTCCATATGCCATGTGCAGGAAGGCTGGCATCTGCGGATTTGCTAAACGCTTCGGCCTCACGCCGGAGCAGTACGCGGAGAACCTGCGCGACAGCTACCAGCGGCACGAAGTCGACCAGGAGTCCGTCGAACCCACCGAAGTGGCGAAGCAGTTCTTGTGTCCAAAATTCATGATGGTGGACGAAGTGATTCACGCCGCCAAGTTTGTGGTAGCTCGCCAGATCTCCAAGGAGCCACTTCTGCGCAAGACCATACGGGAGATATTTTTCGAGCGGGCCAAGCTAAACGTCCGTCCCACAAAGAAGGGCATGAAGGAAGTTGACGAAAATCACCCCTGCTACAGCATGAAGTACGTCACCAACAAGCCCGTGCGCGACTTGGTGGGTGATCAGTTCCTGCGTCTGGCCATTGCCGAGGAGGATAACCTGTTGGAGATCACTATTCTGGACAAGATTGAGGGAAACACGTCGAGCTCGTACTTGGAGGAGGCCAAGCAGTTGTACCAACGTGACGAGTTCTCCAAGAATGTGCAGGACTGGAACGCACTACGCAGCGAGTGCGTCGAGCTTGCGCTCACCAAGATGGTCATACCCGACATCAGAAAGGAGTTAAAGTCCGTGCTGATTGCCGAGGCTAAGGAGTCGATCCTCAAGGCGTGCTGCACCAAGCTAAGCAACTGGATTAAAGTGGCCCCGTACCAGCCAGACTTCAGCGAGGAGGACGACTACGAGTGGGATACAACGAAGGGCATCCGAGTGATGGGCTTGGCATACGTTCCTGACTACACACAAGCTGCCTTCTGCGCAATCACGTCGCCAGAGGGCGAAGTCACTGACTACCTACGACTGCCGCACATCCTAAAGCGGAAGAATTCCTACCGCCAGGACGAGAAGGTCCTTAAGACGACCGACCTGAACAATTTGAAGACGTTCCTGCGCAACAAAAAGCCGCACGTTGTGGTCATAGGCGGTGAGTCACGCGAAGCACAGATGATCCAGCAGGATATACGCGAGGTGATCAAGCAGCTCGTCGAAGAGGAACAGTTTCCACAAGTCGCCGTTGAGATTATCGACAACGAGCTGGCCAAGATCTACGCGAATTCGAACAAAAGCGCCGTCGACTTCCGCGAGTATCCTACTCTCCTCAAGCAGGCCGTGTCATTGGCAAGAAAGATGCAGGACCCCCTGGTGGAGTATTCGCAGCTCTGCGGAGCCGATGAGGAAATCCTTTGCCTGCGATACCACTCCCTGCAGGAGCAGATTCCCAAAGAGGAGCTGCTAGAGCGCCTATACTTAGAATTCATCAATCGCACCAACGAAGTGGGAGTTGACATCAACCTGGCAGTCCAGAACTCACTCACCCTGAACCTCGTGCAGTTCATTTGCGGCCTGGGTCCGAGGAAGGGCCAGGCATTAATCAAGATCCTAAAGCAGACTAACCAGCGACTGGAGAACCGAACGCAGCTCGTCACCTCCTGTCACATGGGTCCAAAAGTGTTCATTAACTGCTCCGGCTTCATCAAGATCGACACCAACTCGCTGGGTGACAGTACCGAGGCATACGTGGAGGTGCTCGATGGCTCACGCGTGCATCCAGAGACTTACGAGTGGGCTCGCAAGATGGCAGTGGACGCCTTGGAGTACGACGACGAAGAAACGAATCCAGCCGGTGCCTTGGAGGAGATTCTCGAGTCCCCTGAGCGCCTTAAGGACCTCGACTTAGACGCGTTCGCCGAGGAGTTGGAGCGCCAGGGTTTCGGCAACAAAAGTATTACACTCTACGACATTCGCGCGGAGCTCAACTGCCGCTACAAGGATTTGAGGACACCATTCCGTTCGGCGAACTCCGAGGAGCTCTTCGACATGCTGACCAAAGAAACTCCCGAGAGTTTCTACGTTGGAAAAATGGTCCTGGCCACCGTGGTAGGTATCTCTCACCGCAAGCCGCAGGGCGAGCAGCTGGACCAGGCGAACCCAGTGCGGAACGACGAAACTGGTCATTGGCAGTGTCCGTTCTGCCTGAAGGACGACTTTCCGGAGCTCTCCGAGGTGTGGAACCATTTCGACGCTGGCGCGTGCCCAGGTCAAGCAACCGGTATAAAGTTGCGGCTGGACAACGGTCTGTCGGGCTTTATCCACATCAAGAACCTGTCCGACAAACACGTTAAAAACCCCGAGGAGCGCGTGCAAAATGGACAGGCAATCCACGTGCGGATCATAAAGATCGACGTCGAGCGGTTCTCTGTAGACTGCTCATCAAAAAGCTCAGACCTGATGGACAAGAACCACGAGTGGCGCCCGAGAAAAGACAACTATTACGACCAGGAACAAGAAGACAAAGACTTACGCAAGGAAGACGACTCCAAGAAAATTAAGGCCAAGCAGCAGTACGTAAAACGTGTCATCGTGCACCCGTCTTTCCATAACAAGTCCTACGCCGAAGTGGTGAAGATCATGGAAAACATGGACCAGGGCGAGGTCATCGTTCGCCCCTCCAGCAAGGGCTCCGATCATCTCACAGTCACATGGAAGGTGACCACCGACATCTACCAGCACATCGACGTGCGCGAGGAGGGTAAGGAGAACGCATTCAGCCTCGGCCAGAGTCTCTGGATAGGCAACGAAGAATTCGAGGATCTCGATGAAATTATTGCGCGCCACGTCAACCCTATGGCCGCGTCGGCAAGAGAGCTTTTAAGCTACAAGTACTATCGCGACACAGGTGGCGGCCTCAAGGACAAAATGGAGGAGCTCCTAAAGGAGGAGAAGCGGAAGGACCCTAAAAAGATCCACTACTTCGTGTCGGCGTCGAAGAACTACCCAGGCAAGTTCCTGCTTTCCTACCTGCCGAAGACTAAATGCAGGCACGAGTACGTCACGGTGACTCCTGAGGGATTCCGGTTCCGCTCCCAGGTCTTCGAGTCGATCAATACCTTCCTCAAGTGGTTCAAGGATCACTACTCGGATCCTCTGCCAGGCAACACTCCTATGTCAACGCCACGCCCACCGCCCAGCACAAGGACGCCAAGTTACAGCACACCGCAACTGAGCGTCAGTTCAGGGTCAATCGGCAAGATGTCTGCGAACGTTCCACCACACATGCTGCACTCCCTGTCGCATCCAATGTCAAGTCAGACGCCCCACTACCCGAACACTCCCGGTTACCAGGGTGGCTACGTCAACACCCCGTACACGCCTAGCGGTCAGACGCCATTCATGACACCGTACCACACTCCTCACTCGTCACAAACTCCACGGTACAACCACAACACCCCGAGCCCCGCCTCGTCTACGTCGAACGGACACTTTGCTCGCCCCGCGTTGCCGCCGCCTCCACACGCCCGCCATGGTGGAGGCTCGGTGCACGCCTCCCCGCAGTCCTACGGCCGGTCACCACGCATGGGTCCTGGCGGTGGGGGTCCCCCTCCGCATCATTCACGATCCGCGGCGTACACCGCATCGCAGCAGGAGAGCATGGACTGGCAGATGGCTTCGGACTCGTGGGCGCGCCGCAAACCTTCAGCTCCTGCGCAGCACGGTCGCAGCACACCAGGCGGCATTCCGCACCCTGCGATGCCTAGTAGCAGTCACACTTCCAGGACACCTCGTTATGACGAGTACCCGCGCAAGACCCCTCAATACCCGGACGAACGACCCATGAGTCGTTCCGGGCGGTCCGTCGACTACCAGAAGAGCCCTCGGTCCATACGAAGCACCCCGCGGACGAACACCTCACCCCACTCCATGAACCTGGGCGACTCTACGCCCCTCTACGATGAAAATTAATTCCCCTCCCACAACTCTTCTCATCTCAGTTTTTTTTAAAGTGTTTCTTAGAAAATTTTCCAAAAAGTTTTTCAGCTCGAGTTGAGCCGCGTTTGTTTTCCTACGTCATCCAGCCACCCCTCAGCACGACCGCACGCAGAACGATGTTTTTATTTTTTTACCGTTGGACAAGACCTCACTGGACGTCGAAACCCAACCACAGCTGGACGCAATAAGTAACCGAGGCAGGCCGCAGATCCATAAGGCAAAACAAACACAGTTAGTAATTTATGACAATTGAACGGTATGCCAGCGCGTACGCAGGCACACACATATGTAACGTATTTCAAGCGAAAGCATTATTAGAAGTAAAAAAGGTGGAAAAGGAAAAATGCGAAAAAAACAGATTGGAACTTGAGTTTAATAAAGATATCGAATTTTTCCGAAGAAAACAAAAACAACTAGCGCGTTTGATTTGTGATGACGGAGAGAGAGATCTTGCGAGAGGAAAGTGTTTCATTAGGTGGAGGGTAGCCTTCGGTTTTCGGGATTGCTGCAGAGTGAATGTTGATGTTTCACTTGTTATTTCAGGGTGGTGGGCTGTGGGATTTTTCCGTTTGTGCGTTTCTAATGCTTACGAGCTTCTGTTGCATGTCGATCTTCTTAGAATGGATGGTACGAATTTCTGCAGCAACTTGGTAAACCAAATTCACGCTGGTGTTCAATACAGTTATGGACAAAACAATAAGACCAGTACGGAAAATATCGAATATTCAACCTATTCTCAATGGAATAAAATTTAATATGACGCCTGTTTGATTATTTCTCTTTGTTGGTAAGGGTACCTCCTTCCCAACAAACAATAAAATACAAAGAAGCAAGAACATTTGAAGAAAGTTTTTTTTTAAATGTTAAGGAACTGCCTCACGTTCGGACAAAATAATAAGACAACAGCTTAATTGTTTTTCTTTTTTTAGAGATAATATTCATTCATATTCCAATTCACTCAAGTATAGAAATTAATGTTAAAATGCATCGAATTATTCATAAAAGCAGGTAAAACGGGCCGCGGAGTGCACTGCTCTGCAATCGAGAGGGACTTGATCCGAAAACTTACACAGGAAGAGAAGTCACAGCGGAAGGTGTCTAAACTAGTGGAAAGATCAAAGACATTTGTTTTTAATGCGCTACAGCCGCAAAAATCTCACATGCCAACAGGTCGTCAACGATAAACATCTCCAAAAGAATACGTCCACATTAAGCGCTTGTCAAAAAAAAAAAAAACAAAAAAAAACGATTTTGTCAGCTGCAGACATCAACCGTCAACTGCACTTACTTGTTTGTTTTTGAATAGTGCGAAGGAGGGTAGGAGAAAAAAGCCTCTTTGAAAGAAGCCCCAGGGAGGTACCACTTCTGATAAAAAAAAAAAAAACAAGAAAAGTAGAATCTTAAGTTTCTAAAGAGCATCTCACTGGATAGGCCCAGAAAATGAAAAAACAAAAATTACGTAATATTTTCTGGTCGGATGAAAGTAAGATCAATTTGGTGCGTCAAAATGGTCAAAATGCAGCATACCAGCCTCAGTACACAAGCAAAACCGTAAAACATGGAGGCGGAAACATTATGATTTGGGGATGCTTCTCTTGGTATGATGTTGGTCCATTATATTGGATAACGGATACCATGGACCAGCATTTGTACACCAAAATATTAAAAGACGTGATGCTTGCTTATGCTGAGTGGAAAGTGCCATTGAAGTTGCAGTTTATGCACGATAACGACCCGAAGCATACGGCGGGCAAGGTAAAAAAGGTGGTTGGAAGTGCATAATATCGATCCCATGACCTGGCTCTCCCAATCCCCAGACTGTAATCCTCTGGAAAACTTGTGGGGAATCGTGAAAAAGTCCTTTGGATCCGAAAAAGCAAAACACAAAGAAGAGTTGTGGAGCAAAATTGAATCAGTTGGGTACCCCATACTGACAAGCATTTGCCACAGACTGGTCGAATCCATCCCCGAAGAGTGCGTGATGTGATAAAACATTATGGATATTCCACTAAGTACTAAGAAAAGTTAAAGAACATCGTACATAACCTATGAAGTTACTTCATTTTTTATGGTGGTGTCGAAAAGTTCGCCTTGTGCCAGAAATAGAAAATAAATTCCATATAGGTTTTGGAATTGGATGTTTATTTTCTGAAATGTTCAATTATATAATTAAATACAATAAGTTTATATATTCATACCTTTTGACAGCTAAGCCGGTCTGCAAACGTTTTCGGCGATGCTATGATGAAATTGAGCAGAAATCGTTTACCTATACTCAGTTGTTACTATGACTTTGTCAAAAACGCCTACTTTGCAAACCAATTAAGCAACCAATCACAATGTAGTTATTATAGTAGGTTACTTTGTTGCTATTAAATTCAAATATTTTTCACAAGTGACTTTTATTTAAAACGTTATTTAACAGGTGGTCCTATTGTTTTGTCCTCTTTCTGTTCATGATTTCCTTCTTTTCCACACACCAAAGCTTCTCTCAATAGTATTTCTTGTTCGAATTTGTGATTCATTGTACAAACGTTCCGCTGCTGTTTGTGGATCATTCAAGGGAGTCAAAAGATAGTCATTCAAGAAATATCCACTATCTCCTAAAATTATTCCATTTCCAACAAAACCATTTTCGAAATGAAATTTTGCCGCAGAATTGTGAAATATGAGGCTGTCACGAGTCGAGCCCGGCCATCGAGTAAGTACATTAATAAACTTTAAGTTTGATGTGCACATAGCTTGTACATTGATGGAAAAATAGCCTTTTCGATTTCTGAAATTTTCAGCAATATCTCCTCCTAAAATGAAATTTTTCAAAACGTTTAGAACAAATGATAAACAACTGAACATACCTGGTGAAACTATACGCACATGAGTACAGTCTATTGATGCAACTACTCGAGGAAACCGTGCTATTTGGAAGAAACCCTGCAGTATTTGTAAAATTTCTTCTTGGTTTCTTGGCAATCTTACAAATAAATCGGTCTCAACGCAGCAATGGCTAGCGTAACTCTTTTCACAACGTTGCATATAGTCGAAGCAGTGACACACGAAAAGTCTCCTACCGTAATATAAAAACTTTCTGTAGCATAAAACCGTAAAGCAATCAACAATTGTGTCATGGGTAAAACGCATTGATTTCTAAAATAAATCCCCAAAATGTTAAGTTCAATATAGAAATGAAAAATATACACATGTATATTCGAATGTATCTGCGTAACTAACCTTTCTGTTTTATGCACAATTTTGTCCTTTATTAATGAAAGTAGGTATTCGACAGTATCTTTCTGCAACCTGAATCTTCGTTTGAAATCTTCCTCTTCCCATTCCTTATAATGATCAGGTCGCTTCCTCACTACTCTTTTCTTTCTTGAAGTTGAATTGAAGCGATTATATATTATTTCTTCTTCCTCGACATCGTCCAAAAAATCCATTTAAAAAAAAAAACAATTTGTAATTATTTACATGTTTGAATTTGACAGCCCATTTACTTTAACTAGGGGATTACATTTTATCTGACACAGAAACGGACAGATAACTTTAACAGACAGTTAGATGGTATATTCCTCAGATAGCTGCTAAACAACTATTGAAAAATACATTTATGCCTTAACTGTCAGTTAACTCCTATCTGATTGTTTATCTGACTATTGAAAAATCGGCCCTAGGGGTACCTTTTACGGACTGACATTGATTCAGTGCATGCTCTGATATTTCATCAGAAGCTTTACGAAATCTGCAAAGATGTTCAAGCTGCTGTTTCAGAATTCCTTAAGGAAGGAATGTTGCAGATATCCCTTACTCCACGCAAGTTGTTTTTGCGTCATGTCAAAACTCTGTTCAACAAGTTGCATATAATAATAATAACAAGAATTGTTGGCCTCCCAGTTCACAGGGGAGCCAGGGCCTAGGTTCCTCATCAACTACTCATGTTGTGCGCGCTACTGTTCTGCCACGAGTAGAAGGGACCTACAGTTTTTTGCCGACTCTGAACGGTGAAGTTTGAGAAGCCCTGGTCCCCCTTTGGACTGTAGCGCCAACAATTATTACTATTAAGGTTATATCAGGAGGAGGCAGCGCTAGTTAGTTCTTCAAGCATGAGTAGGTAAAAGGGTTCTTCTTGAGCTAAATGTTTCATTTCATGTTTCTGGCATTGTCATTTGAATTCACTGATCAGCCTGCGATTGTAGTCATTGTAGAGGTGTCTCCCAATCCATTGGTTAGTATTTAGCAAGTAGGTCTTTCAAATTTTATCAGGATACTGGTTCCTGTTCTGTGGTCGCCGTGGCGTAGTGGGTAGAGTGCGACGCTCACACGCCGAAGGGTGTAGGTTCGATTCCCAGCTCAACACCAATTTTTCGAATTTTTCACGGTACCACCTCTTTCAAACTGCTGACAACACTCAAAGAGTAATAACTGTCTAAGAAAGCTTCTCAAATCTCGCCGTTCGGAGTCGTCCCTTCTACCCGTGAGAGAACAGTAGCGCGCACAACACGAGTAGTTGATGAGCAAGCTAGGCCCTGGTCTCCCTTTGGACTGTAGCGCCAACAATTATTATTACTGGTTCCTGTTAAAATGATTTCAACATTTGATCTACGGTCTGCAACTTCGATTCCTTATTTTTTGTATCATTTGCGGCTCTGCACATGGTGCTCCAGCGGGGAAAAAGTACCCTAAATGAAATTACAAGTGGTATTGGTTTTTCGATTGTACATTTTTGACAACCGAGAAAACCTAAATTTTGTTGACTTTTAATACGCCGTTTCGGTGTGCGACCAACTCAAACTTGGGATTTTGAAATTTTGAAAATTAATTAAATAATTCTTTTTACCAAAGTTCGACGTGGCATATTTTTGTTAAATAAACCACATTGGAACATGATATTTATGTAAATTTATATATTTATTTGAAAGGGCGTACATTTGCGCTTCTAACTGCATCAACAGTTTATTCATTTTTACCACCAGTTTTCTAAACTCGCCTATTTTTAGACCACATTTGGCGGGAAGTACTTCCTAGTTTGGTGCAGCATTACAAAAGTGCTCGAAGAGGCTCCAATGGAAAACAACATTTTTCTGCAAGCTTGAGGTATTCTTTATCGATGGTGCGAAAATGAAAATTCAAGTGAAGCAATCTCGGCCACACCTTTTTTGATTTTTTCTACGATTTCCCCTCAAATGCCTGTATTGCGCAATTATCATGGGTATGAACCACTTAGTGGTGAAGCTTTTATACTTAACTCAGACTTACAATATTTTTACATCGAAACTGTGTTAGTAAATAGTATTGAATGTAATTTAAAGTAGGCATTAATTTCAGCTTTGTTTTGAGCCTAAATTTGATGTCGTAAATTACATTTTTTAGGCAATTAATCAAAAATGTGAATTTTTTGAATTTTTTAACTTTAGATTGCTCTGTTATTGATTTTACGGTTTCAAATTTTATCAAGATAGGTCAACGGGTTCAAAAGTAACAGATTTATTTCCGGATTCCCAATACAAGGGCACCACTGTGCACCGTGGTGTAGTGGGTAGAGTGCGACACTCACACGCCGAAGGGTCCAGGTTCGATTTCCGGCTGAATATCTCAAATTTTTCATGGCACCACTTCTTTGGAGCTGCTGACAACACTCAATGAGTAATAACTGTCTAAGAAAGCTTTTCAAACTTCGCCGTTCGGAGTCGGCAAAAATCTCCTTCTCCTTCGTCCCTTCTACTCGTAAGAGAACAGTGACCACGCACATTACGAGTAGTTGATGAGCAAGCTAGGTCCCTGGTCCCCCTGTGGAGAACAGTGACCATGCACATTACGAGTAGTTGATGAGCAAGCTAGGTCCCTGGTCCCCCTGTGGACTGTCTCGCCAACAATTATTATTATTTAATTAAATGCTTAGAAGTCGAAACACAATATCTATTAAAATATTTCTATTATATATTATTTTTGTTTCTAATCTTTTTATACATTTTTTTAGTGGTCATGAAGGAGGGCGATATCAGTGATGATGAATTCAATGTACCGGCAAGGAAAACGAGGTGACGTTCTATTGTGTAATTCTATTGTGGTAACGTGCTTTTACTTGTTTTGTGATTCCTGAAAAAATTACAATCTATCGTTTCCAAGTGCGAACTTCCTCCTGTGTGCGGTACAGGGACCAGTAGAAAAAGATCGTACGAAAAGTTTAAAACCCGTCGAACACTCTTCCAAAAGTCTGGTGAACTGTTTGCTATCGCCGTCGGTAAACGTGATAGCACGGCCACAGATAGTCGTCAATTAGGTGTTTGCCGGCATTGAAGCTTAAGCGACAAAGGTGGGACTAGTTGGAAACGAAACCAAAACGAAGTAAACGGAAGGACGCTGAATGTCAACGTCTCTCTAGAGCCTTATAATGGACAGAAGATACTTTGAGTTTGTTACGAACTTCGTCGATATTGACAATTGTACAGAAAAACTAGCACTGAGGCTTATAAAATCGCTGGTTCTTTGGGTATTAAAGGCAACTGAGAAGCATCTCTCGATACACTAAGCTGATAATTTAATCATGACATGGAGACATGACCACTATTAAAAGTGGATTAAGAAGTCGAAGAAGAAGAATAAATTGTTCATGCGATTTTTGTTCTTTTGCGTTGATGGCGTCATGGGGTGCAGATTCAATCGCGAACTGTACGGCCTGTACAGTGAAATGCATCTTGTTCAGCGTCGTGTGGGACACTACAGCGCCGGGCTGCAGAGTCTTTGATTGCGTGTCATTGGGACAGCGTATTAGAGGACGTCTTTGAGCGAGATGATGCCTACAAGTGGCCTTCTCCAGGCAACAAACATAGTGCGTGAAAGTGCACTTTCCAGTATCAGGGTCACCTTGAAGTTGTCACCTACTGAAAAAAGTTAAAACCCTCCTTGTGCAGGTGATTGTGGTGATTGTGGTGATTCAAATCAACGCCCATTTGGAGCTTTTTAAGATTCTTGCAATTTTTTGGTACATGCATTGGCCCGCTTAAGTACATCAGCCTTTGCTCGGCTCTGACTATTCTAAAACATGAACATTTGTCTTAAAAAGGACGTTGAAGTATGAAATGTATAAGGTTGTCAAATATCTCGCTTCTGCTTTTTTTCTCTCAATTCAATGCTTCATAAAAAGTGTAACAGTGATCGGATTAAGTTCAAATACGTGCCGTTTTGTTCGATAATATGTTTCTATCGACACGCAACTTTATAATACACCCCACCAAAAAGCCCCCTCCGCATTTGCGAAGAACTTGGACAGTCACTTTTCAACTTCACACCACCAAGGGAGTTCGCTATGGACAGGAACAGGTGGTAATCACTTGGCGCTATGTACGGGCTATATGGTGGATGCGATAAAACCCCCATCCGATCTCCCGTAGCCTCTGACGAGTCATCAACGAAGTTTGTGGTCTGGCGTTGTCCTAGTGGAACACTACACCCTTCCTCTTGGCCAATTCTAAACGCTTCTGGTCGATCGCCCGCTTCAAGAGGTCAATTCTGGACGCTTCTGGTCGATCGCCTACTTCAAGCCGTCCAGTTTTTCGCAGAAGATGGTAGAATCAAGCGTCTGGCAATATGAGAGCAGCTCATAGTGGATGATTCCCTTCCAATCCCATAAAACTCACAGCAAAACCTTCCTGGCTTGGCCACTTTTTGGGACGATTCACTGGCCTTCAACCACGACCGTTTTCGCTTGGAATTGTCGTATGTGATCAATTTCTCGTCGCCAGTCACCATCCGCTTGAAAATGGGTCGAGTTCGTTCCGTTTTAGCAGCATACCGCAGGCGTTGATTCGGTCCAGAAGGTTTGTTTTATGCATCAAATTATGCGGTACCCAAAAACCAAGCTTTTTTCTGTATCCAGCCTTCTGCAGATGGTTTAAAATGGTTTGGGGACTAACTCCCATCTCCTGGGCGATGTCACGAGATGCCACATGCCGGTCTAACTCGATGATTTCCATGATTCGATCGGTATTCGCCATCACAGGTTTTCCGCCGGCTGGCTTATCCATGGTGTCGTTTTCACCGGCTTTGAATCGTCGAAACCATTCCTCCGCGGTTCGAAGTGATAGAGTACCCCAAAGCACCATTAATCTCACGGAACGTTTCTCTAGCGGATTTGCCTTTAACGAAGAAAAACCTTAAAATAGCGCGAATATACTCCATGTTTACATGTCTTTAACTGTTGAACGCACTATCCAAACTACTCATGCATAGCGTTTTGTAGGTTATGTCAAGACCTTTCAAATGATGTATAGTATTACCAGATACGAGCTCTGTAGCGCTTTGTACACAGCCGGAAAATGCAAAAGACAAAAAGGCGGAATGTATTTGACAACCTTATAAGTCTGAGTGCATAAAGATAGTTTTAAGAATTTTGTGCAATTCGCTCATAGAAAATTACTGTCAATGGTGATGACGAGTTTTTTTATGTGTCAACAGAATTTGTTTTCGTTTGCTCATTTTTTATTTTGATGCCCTGATCGTTTAGCATCTGTGATAATAAAGAAAAACAAAGTATACAATTTAGTATACATACGGGTACATTTAAACTTTAGTTTATACTTGCCTAAATTTTTCAAACAATCTACGACTGTAACTGCGTTTGTCAAGTTTATTGAGTGCGTTTTTAAAAAGTTTACAAGACAGTTTGTGCAGAGTTTTACAGTTTGTCATGTTTTTTTTTCTTCCTATGTCGTAACGTTTGTGACAGTGGTCGTTTAATCGATATTCGTCGGTAAGGAAGTGAAGATGTTATCGTTTTATGTCAAAAGAGACTTATTGGAGTAACGGTTACAAAATGAACTGAAATTTGTTAATTTTATCACCAAGTTATTCACGACACGTTTTCTTCTCACCCAAAGTAATGATGTCTACCTCCACTGTTATTTGGAAAGGTCCAATTTATTTAGTCAGTGATTCAATAAAATGCAACTCATCTTTTGAGAGGTTTTTCAAGTTGCTGGTTATTAAGAAGCTACCTCTTGACATTCTCGTTTTATTCACAAATCATTTTGTTGGCAGCACATGGATGACATAAGCATACCAACCAAGAATGATGTTTTGCAGATTATGCAATCCATACGTCCGCCATGCTCTTCTTAGTCATTCGTGATACCGACAACATTACCCAGCTCGACAAGTTATTTACCATAATTCCGTCACTACGGCCTTCAGTTGGGAACATTCAAAGGAGAAGAACACATCAGATATCAAAACACAAATGCCACCTCTATCGCGCCGATAATGAGCAATTCAGTCGCCAATCAATTAGCATCGCACCTTCGTTTCTAAATTTAGGTCTTTTTTTGAAGGTGCGATTTCGCTTTGGTGGATAAACACTGGAAAGATAGCCACAACTGACCAGATAGCCACAATAAACAGTTCTAGGAATCGGAAATATATTTTGAGGCGTCTCGGCAATTTTGTTGTCAGTACGCGTATGGTCTTCCAAGTGAATACATCTTGAGGGAATTCTTGTTTAGGTGGCGTACGCTGGTTTATTTGACGCTGTAAATTGGCTTGCTTATGTCTACGCAGATCTAATCGGCAGATAGTTTCAAGGTTGGGATAAGCGAATTGGTTTCGGTGAAGAGTGTGTCCATTTTTTTTTGTGGCGCACACAAGTGGAGAAGGACCTCAACCAACTTGGAGTGCGCAACTGGAGACAGCTGGCGAAAGATCGTGGTGGCTGGAGAGGCATGTTGGTTGAGGCCCAGGTCCACCCCGGACTGTAGCGCCACAAGAAGAAGAAGAAGAAGAAGAAGAGTGTGTCATTTGTTTAAAATTGAGTGCCTCAGGTTTAGTTCCAATCGTCATGTTTGTCAAGCAAACAGCGAAATAAGTGAATAACGAGTTAATGAACGGTGTTCACATCAAACAAATGCAAATCAGAAACCGAAGAGATCTACAGCTCGTCTTCAGACATTTGATTTCATTTGGCATTGCTCTTGTTTGTGTTTGAAATACAAGCCTTTATCCCACAACAATTCGTTAGCAACCGTCAAGTTCGTGAATTGTCTAGGAAAATCAGCTGATCGATCAGTGTATGTCCTTCCACTCTTAATCCTGCTGCAAACTTTATTCGTTGTTTGTTTGCCATGGAATTCAAAAGAAGAACAAATCTATTAACTCGTGCTTAAATTTGTGAATAGTAACACATTGACGTGGCCGCCGTAGCGTAGTAGGTAGAGTACGACGATTTCCGGTTCGATTCCCGGCTGAGCACCTCGAATTTTTCACCACCTCTTTCGATCTGCTGACAACACTCAAAGAGTAATAACTGTCGAAGAAAGCTTCTCAAACTTCGCCGTTCGAAGTCGGCAAAAAACTGGTGGTCCCTTCTACTCGTGAGCGAACAGTAGCGCGCACTAACATGAGTAGTTGATGAGCAGGCTAGGTCCTGATACCCCTGTGGACTGTCGCGCCAACAATTATTATTAGTAACATACTGAACGCAGCCGGAAGGATGTTGAAAATTCAAAATGAAAAAAAAAAATTAAACAAACAGCTTCCAAACTTAACGAACTTGAGGTAAGTGCCTTAATTTGGCCAAATATTTCAAAACATCGGACAGAAAATTAAGAAAAGAAAATTCTGATTTGAACATTGACCTGTTTTCAAACTGTTTATTGGTCACACATCTTTAGGCCATCGCCAACGCACGAAGCATAGGCAAGCATGTGTGGTATGGCATTTTGTTCGAAAACTCCGGTGAAGAGATGAGCCCACGGTCCTGAAGCGAAGACACCAACATCGTCTCCGCCATGAGTCTCTGATTCCAAGGGTGCCATTGCTGGCCACACAGAGAACACCTTCGACTTGCTGGTTGATGTGGGATCAATGCGCTCACCGTTTTCAACGTCGTAGTATGTCTCGAATGCTGGTCCATTGGCGTATGTCATCGACATGTAGGGAAGACTATCAGAGGCAGTTCCAGCCTTACCGGTCATTTTTCTGCCACGCTCCTAGAAAGAGAATTGGAGAAAGACATTTGAAAGATTTCTAGATCGTCAGACAAATGACATGAACAACACTGTCACTTCAAAACTTACGGCATATCCAGAGAAGCTGAATGCATGTGAATGATCTGATGTCACTAGGATTAAAGTATCCTCCTCGTTGGTCATCCTGCGGGCCATTTCTATGGCATTTGAGAACTGTTCGGTTTCGTCTAGGGCCAACTTGGCGTTATTGTCGTGATGCGCCATATCGATGCGACCTCCCTCAACGAACAGGAAGTAGCCATTCTCGTCCTCTTCCAAGAACTCAATCGCCTTCCTGGTCATCTCTTCAAGGGTTGGTTGATCGAGTTCCTTGTCGAGAGCCTCGAGGTTGTACTTCATGTGGCTGTTCTGGAAAAGACCCAACAGACGGTCAGCTGAGCTAGGATCGAAGTCCAGAAGGTCGTCACGGGTGTCCACGAATGCGTTCTTTGGGGACTTTTCCTTGTATTCCTCAATCAGATCCCTTCCGTCGGTTCGTCTGCCCTTAGGGTTCAGGGAGATGTCTTGGAATTCCCGTTTGCCACCGCCAAGCATAACTTTAAGTCGGCTGCCAACGTCTCCGTGGACTAATTGAGTGGCAATGTCAACCACTCCAGAGTTCTCACCGCAGATCAGATTCACTTCGTTATCGTTCTCCCACTTGCGCTCTGCTACGTGGGCATAGAGACCGGCGGGCGATGCGTGGGTCACCCTGGCGGTGGTCACGAAGCCGGCCGACTTACCAGCATCCATAGCCCACTTGGCGATGGAGTAGACGTAGTTCGACTCGTCCTTGGTGGTCTCGCAGTTGTCTCGCTCGATTTTTGCATTCACTCCGATGGTGCCATAGTTCGCCTTCACACCGCAGAGGTACGACGTGGAAGTCGTGGCCGAGTCAGGAACGATTCTGTCCACGGAGTAGGTCTTTGAAAAGCCGGTGTATGGGAATTTCTCAAACGCTAACTGATGCTCCTCACCGCTGATGTGCACACGTGCTGCCGCAATCGTGGGTAGGGACATGCCATCGCCAAGGAAGAGGATGACATTCTTCGCTCTCTTCG
The DNA here is from genome assembly GCA_955652365.1 of Eristalinus aeneus. Lineage (NCBI taxonomy): Eukaryota > Metazoa > Arthropoda > Insecta > Diptera > Syrphidae > Eristalinus > Eristalinus aeneus. The sequence continues at coordinate 57,942,488 of OY019132.1, forward strand.
TGTTTGGTTGGCGGGAAATCTTTTCCTCGATGAACTTCTTACTGCCATCCATCCAGAATTCGTGGAACTCCTCGCCATCGACGGCCCTCTTCAGATTTGGTGTGACGGGAAGGTCGGGATGCATTTGCTCTTCGTAGCAGTCTTCGGTCTCCTTGCACCGCTTTGGCATGGCCATCGACCCGACGGCTGCCAAGCCAATAATGAACACTGTAAAGGCCCTCATGTCTGACTTTGCTTGGAGTTTCTTTACAACTAACCACTTGCCGTCGACTGTGGGGTTATTTAAAGAGATTTCTGGGGAAACCCTTATTAGATACCGCCTCTAAGTCCCTCCAATTACAATGGTCTATCATAAATCTTCGCGATTTGCAACTGAGGCGATCAAGATCAATGCAATTAATTATGTCCTATCTCTGTTATGCCATCTTTGGCCGGCTCGTGTGCAAACGTGATTTCCTCGTGCCTTACAAAGCTCAAAGGGAGACAACTAGACCGACGGCACATGTTGAAGTTCACGTGAAAATGTGGAAAAGACTGATCCCTGCTAATTTGCGATCAGTAAGCAAAATTAAATTTATATTTATAAGACTTGTCGATAAGATTGGAGATTGGCGCAATTGGTGTTGGGGCATAAAACTATTTATTCTACCCCTTCGACCAGACAGTTGGTGTTCAGCTCTCGCAGCGACGACTTAGTATGTCTTCCCAAGTTTTGTTAAAAGTTTTCGTGGCCTTTTTGGCATTCGCGTCCATCTCGTGGGCACGGGAAAGTGAGTTTTATTTACAAGTTTATACGTAGTTTGTAGTGTGTGGAGAGTGGAGAGAAAAAGGTGTCAAACCAAGGGTTGACATTTTTTTTTCTTTTTCAACAAGCTATAACCTTATCGAATTTGCTTATCTTGTTGCTTTAGGTGATAAACCGAAGATTAACTGCTTACCTCAAACGCGGACGTAAATCAAAACTCTGATTGGAGACATTTTAATCTGACAAAGATTTAAAAAAATTATTTACGACAACCCACCGTTAATTATCTATCTGCCTGAGTAGTAATTTTAAGTAGAAAACGGAATTAAAATGTATTGTGACAACTGTCAACTGTCAGCAGAGAAAATTGTACATTTTTTCGTCATCCAAAATAAGCAGTTATATTCTATCCTTTAGTCCTGGAAGTGGAAAATATTAAATGTCCTTCAGTGACATCATTTTAAAATGAAATAAGCAACGACATAGAAGAACAAAAATCGGAAACGTCATTCGTTTTCCTTCAGCTTGACATTCTTGCCTCACTGTACTGAACCTTATAATTTTTTAATTGTTTATATAATCTGTTATGTCTATTCATTAAAAAAATATTTTGATATCTGTCAATTAGCACCAGCCCTCCACATTTTCTGAAAACAGTGTTTTAAATTGTTCAACTCTCCTCATTTGCAGACTGCCTTATCGACATATCTTTCCACTCTGCATTAAAATTCAACTTTTCCGTAACCGTTATCCAAGTTTTCATGCTCTCCTTTAATTCCAGTGCATCCTGTGCTGCGATCCAAAGGTCGTAGCGCCGTAAAGTATGAGCAAGAATTAAATACCGAGTACTGGCACAATAAGGCACAATCCATTCTCGCCGACAAACTGAACAATGCTGGCCTTAATAAGAATCGCGCCAAGAATATCATCATGTTCCTCGGTGATGGTATGTCAGTGCACACAATGACAGCGACCCGGGCATTCATGGGTGACAGCTCGAAGCAGGTCTCGTTTGAGAAGTTCCCCTACACAGGCCTCTCGAAGACCTACTGTGTGAACAAACAAGTTGCCGATTCCGCATGCACAGCCACCGCTTATCTGTCTGGAGTGAAGGCGAACTACGGCACAATCGGCGTCAATGCCCAGGTTCCACGTTACCACTGCACAAAAGGCACCGATCCATCCACGCACACCGAGAGCATCGCCAAGTGGGCTCAAGATGCTGGCAAATCCTCTGGTCTGGTCACAACTGCTCGAGTAACGCACGCCTCCCCCGCGGGAGTTTATGCACACACCGCCAATCGCGGCTGGGAGTCCGACACAGACATCAGGAGTAGCGGTTGCAGCGACGTCGACAACGTGGACATTGCTCGGCAACTGATTCATTCGGAAGTGGGCAAGAACTTGAACGTGATCATGGGCGGTGGACGTCGTGAATTCCGTGGCTCATCCGTCTCCGATGAGGAGGGCATCAAGGGCAGGCGTACAGATGGAAGGGATCTCATTCAGGAATGGATTGACGAAAAGAAGAACCAGGGCGCCAGGGCTTCATATGTGTGGGCCAAGAAGAGCTTGCAATCATTGGATCTGGACAAGACCGACTACCTTCTGGGACTCTTCAGCTCAAGTCACTGTCCCTACCATGGCGACTTGGCCAGACAAATGCTAGAAAACTCGGATCCCTCTCTCTCTGAGATGACTGAAGCCGCCATCAACGTTCTGAAGAAGAACGACAACGGATTCTTCTTGTTTGTCGAAGGTGCCCGCATCGACATGGCTCACCACGAAACCTGGGCTAGAAAGTCACTGGAGGACACCGAAGAGTTCGCTAAGGCAATCCAGATTGCCAAGGACATGACTTCGGAGGAGGACACTTTGATTGTGGTGACCTCGGACCACTCTCACACCATGACTATCAACGGATATCCGGTAAGTCCTTCTCTGCCTAATCTCTTAACAAGATTAAATTTCAAATTTTTCCCACAGCTCCGCACCCAAGACATCCTTGGAGTTTCCGACCTGGTCGCCGATGACGGTCTTCCCTACACGATCCTGTCATATGCCAACGGACCCGGATATTACAACACCTTCTCGGAGAAGTCGGGCCGCCGCGACGTCTCTGCGGACGATCTGACCGATCCCGAGTATGAGTACATGGCTACAGCTCCACTCTCCTCTGAAACCCACGGCGGAGATGACGTCGGTGTCTTTGCATCTGGCCCCCACGCACACATTTTCACCGGAAACTACGAGCAGAGCCACATTCCCGCCCTGATGGCATACGCCGCTGACATTGGACCCTTCAAGCAGACTCAGTTCAAGGCGAAGGCCTAATCACACTGACCGCTTAACCAATAAAAGCTTTCATTGCCCCTCAATCCCGTGTTTCATTCAGTGATCGATGGAGACTTAATTGGCATTCGCACCCCTTGCTTGTCAACGTCGCCTGTCCCTACTCACACCGGAACCGTGCAGGTAATCAATTGGTGATGGCTATCAGCGCTGCCTACATGGATTTTATTTGCGTTGATAATGGTTGCCCAGAAGCCTTGTCTAATCATATCATATCGTGGCGACGCGATTACAGGGGAACGTGTGACATTGAATTGAGTGCTTTAGTCTTAGGTACAGTGTCGGGTGCGAGCGAAATTTGTAGTGTGCGTTGGACAGACGAAGAACAAGCGCAAAAGTCTCCTCTAAATTCTCCAAATTCAAATGATTCAAATGAAAATCTTCTTTCACTTTCCTCACCAACAACACATCTCCCTGCTGAGGTGCTCAACCCTACGGTGCCTGCCCTCCCTCCCCTTCCATTCAAAGTCACTTGGCAAAAATGCAACAGATGCATGCGGAACGGGGACGCACCGCGTTCACAACTGGAAACGAATCACTCTGATGCAGTGAGATAAAAGACTAACCGACGAGTAACGGAACCCTGCGAGCATTGCTGGTGGCGTTACATTTGTAACAGATAATGGATCGTAAGTGGATGCTGTCAGGATAACGAATACAAGCTGAAAGGAATAAAAAGAGTTCGTTTAGCGGGTGTTTTTGGACACCGCTTTCGAAGAGGAGCGTAGTGGGGAGAATTAAGGAGGGGGCTTACTTCTAAGAGCTGCGCCTGGCGAGATAATCAGGCGTGAAATTGCCAGCAATGTCTGAAAATGGTGCCTCAAAAGGCAGCTGATTGTACAGGCAGATGATTGCTTTCGAAAGCTGTATAACTTTAAGGACTGGTTTGAGGCTAAAAGGAAACAGCAGACAACTTGAGGGTCTAACTTAGCAGACTCACACATGGTTTCGTTTTTCGTATCTCGACACCATTCGATGTAAACAACCATAATATGCACTATGCGCAGCTGATTGTACAGGCAGATGATTGCTTTCGAAAGCTGTATAACTTTAAGGACTGGTTTGAGGCTAAAAGGAAACAGCAGACAACTTGAGTATCTAATATAGCAGACTCACACATGGTTTCGTTTTTCGTATCTCGACACCATTCGACGTAAGCAACCATAATATGCACTTAGCTACAAAATACTTGAAAATATTCTTCTTACAGAAAATTTGTTTTAAGGAATTTTATAGTCAAAGCAATTAATCCAGAAATTGAAAGTGTTTGTGCATAAACATTAATCTTAAGAAACTGAAAAAAGATTTTTAGAAGGTCATAAATATGCACACCGCAACAGATAAGTAAAAGCTGGTGTCATTCTGGAATAATGAAACTCAAAATTCGAGTTTGAGGCCAGTAGTTTTCTACAGCTTAGTACGAAGTCAAGTTCAAGGTCCCAAATTAATGCACTGAAAAGTGTTTAAGAGACAACCTTTACCATTTTAAAGCATCAAGCTGGTAAAAGTCATAAAAATAAAGCGATTGCAATTGCGAATGTATTCAAGTCCAGCTTACGAATTTCGAATTCATCTTGTTTAAAAAAGAGGTTAATGATTTGTTGTCCTTTTCAAAAAATCACAAAACTTTGGTTAACTGTTCTTCAATCAAAGATGTAAAATACATCATAAGTCTTCTTAACAGAAGTTAATTTTAATTTGAAGAGTTTCATTAAGTCTAGATTTCCAGATTCGGCTAAGAGATAGGGAATAACTTTAAGCAAAACACCAAACTAAACCTCCGTCATTTTCATATTTTTTGTTGAAAGAGTTTAAGACCTTATTCAAAATGTGCACATATTATGCCTTTTCGTATATGATTGGTGCTATGTTTGAGATGTGGCCGCCGTGGCGTTGTGGGTAGATCCCGACACTCACAAGCCGAAGGTTCAGGTTCGAATTTTTCACGACACCACCTCTTTCGAGCTGCTGGCAACACTCAAAGAGTAATAACTGTCTGAAAAAAAGGTTTCTCAAAATTCTGCGTTTGGAGTCGTCAAGAAACAGTAGGTCCTTTCAATTTGAGAGAGAACAGTGGCGGGCACAACACGACTAGTTAATGAGCAAGCTAGGCCCTGGTCCCCTTTAGACTGTTATTATTATTAATATAGTTCGAGATGGACTCCGACCTCAACAAACATGCCTCTCCATCTCGTACGATCTATCGCCAGCTGCTTTCAATTTCACACACCAAGTTGGTTGAGGTCCTTCTCTACTTGTGTGCGCCACATCAGCGTAGCCCTTTCTCTGTTGTGTTGTCCCAATGGTGCGGATTCAACGACTTTTCGGGCTTCATCAGTGATGTCCATACGCTCTACATGGCTTAGCCTTCTTAGCGTTGTATCCGAAGACGCTTGACCAGTCACATGTAGCTATACAGCCCATAGAGTACGTCATTATATCTTTTCCTCCAGATGCCATCAACTCAACTACTTCGTCTTTTATTTTAAGATGTTGGGGCTCCGAAGGCTGGTTTTGGTGCAACCACAAATAAAAAAGCCGTTCTTTTCCAGAGACTGCTCTGTCGCGGGCAGAAATCGCTCTACTGAACCGCAGGCGATCCTCGTGGCTGCGGGCGACGTGACGCTTGTTCTGGAGTCGCCTTTCTACTGTTCGACGTACGACATGGAAGATAATAGGGCAGCCTTCCCTAAATTCAATTCGGCTTTTAGTGACCAAGTAGAGGAAAGCTTCAGGCGGAATGAAGCCGTTAAGATGCACGCGTTCATGGTGCATTTCATTAGCCCCAAGATCTTAAAGTTAGAAGAAGCTATGCTTCGAGCAGTGCGGCTCCGAATCAACTTCGTTTTCTTCTTGTTGAGGCGCTACAGTCCAGGGTGGACCTGGGCCTCAACCAACATGCCTCTCCAGTCAGCACGATCTTTCGCCAGCTGCCTCCAGTTCCGCACTCCAAGTTGGTTGAGGTTCTTCTCCACTTGTGTGCGCCAACTTATCCTAGGCCGTCCTCTGTTGCGTTGTCCCAATGGCTCAGATTCGAAGACTTTCTGGGTCGAAGCAGTGATGTCCATACGCTCTATATGCCTTAGCCATCTTAAGTGTTGTAGCCGAAGACGCTTGACCAGGCGCATGTCGCTGTACAGCCCATAGAGTTCTTCGTTAAATCTTCTCCTCCTCAACGCACATAGGACCAAAAATCGAACTCTAAACTTTTCTTTCTAAAAGATTAAGGGCTTCTTCATCCGCCTTTGGTAACGTCCAGGATTCCGTGCCATAGAGTAGGACTGGGATGATCAAGCTGTTACATAATGCCACCCTCAGCATTCAAGAGAGGGCGTTATTACTCAATTGCCTCTTGAGCCCAAAGAAACATCGATTGGCAAGAGTGATTCTGCGTTTGATTTCCGTACTGATGTTGTTGCCCTTGTTTACCGCGGAGCCGAGGTAGACGAAGTCCTTGACTACCTCGAAGTTTTTGCTGCCTAGTGTGACGCTCTGTCCGAGACGTCGATGTTGTGTGTCCTTCCTTGATGACAGCATGTACTTAGTCTTTCCCTCATTTACTGCGAGACCCATTTTAGCCGCTTCGGCTTCAATGCCAGCAAACGCCTCATTGACGGCTCACTGTATTCGTCCAATCATGTAAATGTCATCAGCGTAAGCTAGCAGTTGAACGGACTTGTGGAAGATCGTGCCTCTGGTGTTGACTTGTGAGTTACGCACGATCTTCTCGAGGATGATGTTAAAGAAGTCATATGACAGTGCGTCGCTTTGTCTAAAACCTTTTTTGACATTAAAGGTCTCAGTGAGTTCGTTGACCTTGACGGAGCAGCGAGAGTTCTCCATCGTCTTCCTACACAATCTGACGAATTTGGTAGGATTACCAAAACTAGACATGGCACTGTATAGCTCGTCTCTATGCACACTGCCATATGTGGCCTTGAAATCGACGAATCGGTGGTGAGTGTCAATTTACACTTCTTGGGACTTTTCCAGGATCTGCCATACTGTGAAGATCTGGTCTATGGACGGTTTCGTTTACCTGTCACATATATTTGAGGCCAAAGGTTCCAAAAGTCCTTCGTAAACTACGTCATACTTGAATCTTTCATTCCAAAATGCACAATTTGGCAGCGTCATGCATATAACATACATTTAATAAACACTTACAATAACTTACAAACACTTACAAACACTTAAATACAAAAAGAATATGCCAACTTTTATTGCACTTTGTTTAGAAATTCAGAATGAAATGAAGAATATTAAGCAGAAGTGAATAGGCAAATGGACGACCTAGACTAAAGTCGCGCACGCAAGTGGAGAAGGACGTCAACCAACTTGGAGTGCGTAACTGGAGACAGCTGGCGAAAGATCGTGCTGGCTGGAGAGGCATGTTGGTTGAGGCCCAGGTCCACCCCGGACTGTAGCGCCATCCGAAGAAGAAGAAGTATCGTTGTTGTAATGTTTTCGGGAAACGAGGGAAAATATGGGAAAGTGTAAAAGTGTAAAAGTGTAAAAGTGTAAAAGTGTAAAAGTGTAAAAGTGTAAAAGTGTAAAAGTGTAAAAGTGTAAAAGTGTAAAAGTGTAAAAGTGTAAAAGTGTAAAAGTGTAAAAGTGTAAAAGTGTAAAAATGTAAAAGTGTAAAAGTAAAAGTCGGTGGTGTCATAATTCATGTAACAAATTCTTACAACTCTTTCGCTACACTAAACAAGGGACAAGAACCTTGTTTCGTCAGCGACTATTCTTGTTGTGTTTGCTATTCTTCTCCTATGAATAAGAACCCGACATCGGTTTCGCGCTGTCAGTGATGTTCTTAGGACAAAATACAGGGTCGGTACACTTATCCGCTGTGAACTTTTCTTTGCTAAAATTGTCTGGGCTCTAAAACAGAGCTCGTTGATTGGCTTCCAGAACTCGGTCACTTTTACCAATAACCGAGCAATTTTTATTTTCCTCCACATCAGTTAATTTGATCTGTAAGCGAATGATAATCACATGAGTGGTATTTTTCCCTGAAGAAATAACCATCTTCTATCAGCTAGCTCTCGTCTTTACGGAAAAATAGAACGTAATTAAAATAACCCGTGATACGAGTATTTTTAGAATAAGAAATCCTTTAATTTTATCAAAACATCGCTGCAACGCCTAAAATTAATTGGATATGTTCCACGGCGTTAGATAGGCACAGATGCCAAAAATAGCTTCATATTCAAATGATATGAGACACTTGCCGCAGATATCTCAACTGATAGTGGCAATGAATCCTCTTCCATCCGTGATTCTCAATTCAATCGGCAATCGACATTATTATCGCATCTGCGATTTCAGGGGGCAGACGTCCACGCCAAAAATAGTCACAGTGGCTCGTTGTTTATTTGCCCATAAGCGCGTATCTCATGTAAAGCACGAGGGGCGGAGATAAGATTATTTAACTGGATTTAGTGCGCAGCTCGATGGATTTATCGATTGGAAATTTGTGAATATGATTACTGAGCGGAATTACGTGGGGAACGAATGTCGTCCCCTTATGCCCGATGCAGGTACCCATCAGCGGCATCGGTAAACCAGTTGAATTTACCTCACAGGCAAGTTTAACAATTTTTCGGTATGTTTCGCTTGGAGAAAGTTTTTACTTTTTTCCACATTCCGTTGTACCATTTTACACCAAATGCGGGAGCACATGAATCACTACCAGGGAGACCGTAAATTCTGCGGCGCACATTCCCGCGGAATGACTTGGCGCGCGAAATGGAAACTTTCTAAATAACGTGTACAAAGGATGAGATACTCCCGCGCTGGTTGAAAATAAAAAGCTTTTAGTTTAATTCAAATCTGTGTGCTGGACCATTGTAAAGGACCTCAAACGATGGTGGTTGGTGCGCCTCTTCTTTGTGGTTGCTCCTAGGTGCTGGGGTGGTACTTCATTCAGGTTCTCGCAAAATGTACGGGAATTTGTGCCAGGCACAGAGAAACTAAAAAAAAATTTACTGCTTGCCGTCGTTCCCAAAGGAATACTTTTTACTTTCGAATGGCTGTTTGTGTTTCAGAGGAAATATGACTTTTTTCGCAAACAATTAGCAGCAGCTTTGCAGACTTCGTTTTTTTTGGGTCAGAAGGAGGTCCACTTCCTGTGTTTCTCGCTTGGGATAGGAAAGCAGATACAACTTAAATGCTTCTGTTTGTGGGAGTAAGTGGGATGAGTTTACATATGCTCGGGTAATTATTTAGCGAAGACGAAAGGCAATAATTTGGACTGCCCCGATTGTTTTTTTGGGGAGATTGATAAGAGGAAGAACAAACGTACAGAAGGGGTACTAGTGTTCGCTTGCCTGTTGCTTTTGTATATTTTTTATTAAGAAATTCCCTTTAATTCAATCTTGTTACTGTGCTCGTATAGCAAACTTCATTGATTTATTCCTTAACTGTGCAGCACGGGTACTTAAAGAACCTGCCAGTTTCAATTTTCACTCTCAAAGCATGTTCAAACTTTGTTTATTGCCTCTTCTGGTGTTTTGAGTTTTATGCTCCGAATCCAACTGGAGAAACACAGGCGGCGATTCCACGATTTATTTGGTTGCAACGACTGTACGCTTCTTTTCTGTGATGAGCTTGTTTTTAAATATTAGTTAACTTGATTGGAACTTGGAAATGGCTTGGTTTTCTGTCAAATGAATTTGTGTGCGTACACTGATAAGTAAGAATTAACTCATTTTCTCTGTGTATGTGACTCAAATCTTGTTGTTGTTTTTGTTTTCTCCATCGAAAAGGGAATTTGATATTTCTTAAGCACACACCTTACAAAATTTCCTGTGGCGGCCGCGGCGTATTGGGTAGAGTGTGACGCTTACACGCCGAGGGTCTAGGTTCGATTCCCGCCTGAACACCTCGAATTTTTCACGGCACCACCTCTTTCGAGCAGCTGACAACACTAAAAGAATACTAACTGTCTAAAAGATTTTCTCAAACTCTGCCGATAGTGGGATTAAAGTGATAAAATGATGTGATCGTATTGTGTTACACTCCTCAGCTGGAACGCTGTACGTCTACAGATTCCGTCGCAACAAAATTTAAAACCGGGGTTATAGTTATCCGTGGCCGCCGTGGCGTAGTGGGTAGAGTACGACGCTTACACGCCGAAGGGTCTAGGTTCGATTTCCGCCTGAACACCTCGAATTTTTCACGGCACCACCGCTTTCGAGCTGTTGTCAACACTCAAAAAGTAACAACTGTCTAAGTAAGCTTCTTAAACTTCGCCGTTCGGAGTCGCCAAAAAACTGTATGTCTCTTCTCCTCGTTAGAGAACTGTAGCGCGCAAGACACGAGTAGTGGATGAGCGAGCTGGGCCCTGGTCCCCCTGTGGACTGTCGCGCCAACAATTGTTATTATCTTATAATAGATAGCTTAATTTTGTTTTGTTAAAACACACTGCAGGAGATATGAAATAATAGCATGCAATTGAAAACGCCAGAGGGAGATGAATGAATGGTTAATTATTTGAAGGATCGACCAATCAATCTCGATTAACGATGAACGAGACAGAAGTTGCCAAAATTTTTGACAGAGCAGTGAGATAATAATAATTGTTGGCACTACAGTCCATGGGGGGACCAGGGCCTAGCTGGCTAATCAACTACTCGTGTTGTGCGCGCTACTGTTCTCTCACGAGTAGAAGGGACCTACATTTTTTTGCCGACTCCGAACGGCGAAATTTGAGAAGCTTTCTTAGACACCTTTTACTCTTTGAGTGTTGTCAGCAGCTCGAAAGAGGTGGTGCCGTGAAAAATTCGAAAAATTGGTGTTGAGCTGGGAATCGAACCTAGACCCTTCGGCGTGTGAGCGTCGCACTCTACCCACTACGCCACGGCGACCAAGCAGTGGGATTTGCTGAAGTTAATAACAGGGAGCAAGCCGAAAGACTTATTTAGAAAAGAAAAATACTTCATTGGATTACGTCTCACTTAACCTGGAGGATTACAGTCGATTTGCCACACTTTTTTTTCACTTAAGCGTTATTATCAGTTAAGCGTACTTCGGATAACTGAAAAAAAAATTTAATTTAACCGCAGATGCGATAACTGAAAAACAATTTCCCTTATCCGGTCCGAAAATTCAAAAAAATCTAACAACATAAAATTTTTAATATATACATAATTTATTAAAAAAAAATCCATCCGCGAAAAATAATAATAATAATAATTGTTGGCGCTACAGTCCATGCGGGGACCAGGGCCTAGCTGGCTCATCAACTACTCGTGTTGTGCGCGCTACTGTTTTCTCACGAGTAGAAGGGACAGTTTTTCGCCGACTCCGAACGGCGAAATTTGAGAAGCTTTCTTAGACAGTTATTACTCTTTGAGTGTTGTCAGCAGCTCGGTAGAGGTGGTGCCGTGAAATATTCGAAAAATTGGTGTTGAGCTGGGAATCGAACCTAGACCGTTCGGCATGTGAGCGCCGCAATCTACCCACTACGCCACGGCGACCACTCCGCGAAAAAAGAAAATATAAATATTTGGACATTCGCTTTTTCAAAAAATTGTGATTTTGTGCTGCCACGTTTAGAATAGCTTCCCTATTATGAAAAATCCTTTTCAATGTTGATGTACTACAGCCAACCTCAGCACATATGTTTTTCCTTGATTCCTCCGCATCAATCCTTTTCAAAATGTGTAATTTCATTTGTAATGATAGTCCCAAATCCATATCAAATGTTGCCTATTCATAAGAAAACAGATCCTTTTTTTCTCCTTTACTTCTTTTACCTTTTGTAAAGACATTTAAAAATATTTTCAAAAAGCCGAATACGAAGTGTTGTTTTGGTGTCAAAAATTAAAGATGAAGTGAATGTTCAGGAGAGAAAAATTAAGTGTCATTTAATGGACATGTTCAGCTAGAGAAATGAAAAACATACGATTTTTTTGATGGGCGCAATAATTTATTGTACGAAGGTTGCCTTTTATATTTCGGGATTGGCCAACCCTAGTTTTGCAATCTGGCAACATCCAGCTCGGCTTGGCGATGAAGGAAGAGTGTCTATCGATGGTATAATGAATTCAACCGAGGTCGTAGTTCATCAGTTGTTCTTCCGGAAACCATTGATGCTGCGCGCCAACTGATGTTGCAAGATTGTCATGTGACCTATCGTGAGATTGTGGGACCAGCATACATTCAATATTGCAAAAAAAATTTTTCGCTTTGGATCCCACACAATTTGTCAGGATACAATCAAAACACTTGACTGGGAGCAGTTACCCCGCCCGCCGTATTCACCAGACTTGGCTCCTTCGTACTACCATTTGTTTTCATCGATGGGACACGCATTGGCTGAGCAGCATTTGATTCCTACGAGGAGGTCGAAAATTGGGTGTCTGATTGGTTTGCTTTAAAAGACGAACAATTTTATTGGCGTGGTATCCACAAATTGCCAGAAAGGTGGTCAAAATGTGTAAAAACAATGGGCGACACTTTGAATAAAATGTTTTTATTTTCCCACTAATAATAAGTGTTTAGTTTTCAAAAAAAGGTATACCTGGTATATGCCACTTAAGCTCCTTAGACTTTCGAATTCAACAGCAAGCGATGTAACTTGTTGAAAATAAGTTGGCGGAAAGTCGATTGACGCGCTAAAACATCGACGTAATGTTGCGTCTTTCTCACTTTTTCAAATATTCTATTGAGTTAGCCAGCAACATTCCCTCCTTTCAAGAATTTACTTGCATTACTCGCATCGCTAGGAATGTCCACCCGTTTGCGCTTTAGCCCACGCTTGGATGTACAGCAAACCTTAGAGACTCGTTGTTTAGACGCATCAGACGATTATGGAATGCTCTTTTCCATCTTTCCCGCCTTATTACAATCCGCAGGCATTTAAAACTAGTGGACACCGGTACATCTTTTCTCTCTCATCCTCTTTACCTTCGGCCCATGCTGTGTACGCAGTCACTAAAGGGCACCAATTAATTCCTTAAGCGGGCGCCAATCATGAAAAAAAAACAAAAAACGACTTTTTAATATGAGGGATTTTGTGGGGCTTTCGATAAGAGTGTGCGAACCAAACCTCTGTCGCATTATTATTTACACCTAGAAAGTAAGCTAAAAATCACATATCGGAAGTATTCTAGTTTGAACTTAGTCACGGCCCATGTGCCCCCCGTGGTCACAGATCCACTTTGGAGCCACATACCTCCCATGGCTTACAGTTAATCGCAAAAAGCTGATTTTTGTTGACCTTTTGTTACATGCGTCACACAGTTTACTTTTAGTCCGTTATCTGAAGGTGATATCGCCATGCTCCCGCGTAGGGCCTCCGAAGGTGATATCGCCATGCTCCCGCGTTGAGCTTCACCAGTAAAATCTTATCTCGAAATAATTAACATACCCCTCAGGGGCTCTTTTTACGAATGCACTTTCGCCTGATATCAAAATGTGTCACACACGCTTCGTAGTTTCGTGCTGCCGGTTATATTGCTTACTTTCCTTTAAAAGGCCATGTACACTAAACGGCTTTGAAATACCAACAACTCTGGCTGAAGTGTTCGCATGTTTAAAACTGGCAATCGCTACAGTACACTTTGGGGCTGTTTGACGGAATACCAACCAGACATCATACACTGTGGACTAGGAAATTAACTCTTTAACAATTCTTTATTTTCAAACCACCCTGTAAACAGGAGGAAAAAGCTTGTCATGTACAAGCAAGCTCTGGTTAGATGCGGGAGGGGGTATTCAAATTGACTGTGCTTTTCAAAAAAACGTGTTTGTCTTACACTCAATAGAAGCGGCCATTAAAAATTCGTGAATTTGTTCCTCCTGGGAGAACAGTTGTCTCTCCCTGTACAACTATGAGACGAAATCTCCTGTTCTCTTTGGCGCCGCTCTTAGTCCCATGTTTTGAAAGAGACCTGGCGCAAGCGAGTTCACGGCCTCCTCTGATAAGAACCGAAAACAATTTCCCAGCTACAGTTTGGCACGAATATGAGTCGCTCCTTGTTTACTTTTGCTTTGTGCGGGCAGTTATCACGCAAAATGGGCTCTGTATGTGCAGTTCTTAATGATCAATGTGACATTTCGACGCATTTATAGCTATTCTTGGATAATTTATTTGGATTGGAGCCTAGAGAGATTCTGTTGGGGACGTGGGGAGCTAGAATTTTTAGGAAATCGGAATATTTTTGGAATTGGGGCAATCGCTGTTGTTTGGGTAAGAATACGGAAAGTTCATGTACCCGTTCAAATGGTGTAGGGAACATCGCGTAAGCAAACCTGAAAACGTCTGGGATGCGAAAAGAATTCAAAGAGTTTAAATTTGGAAATAAATAAACAAAATTGAATATTATCCGAATTACGCACAAAATAGAACTAGATTGTCTCCATATTTTGGTAAATTTGAACTTTCAGGACTATACGCGTTTTTGGATTTAGTTCTCCTTGCTTTTAGGTTCGTTGAATTGTCTCAGTCACTCCAATCACTAAGTTTGGACAGTTAATTTTTAGGAACTCTGGTTCTTCAAGCTCTTGAGTATTCTTCTACCTTCAGTTATCCCTTACAGGAACTACTGTAACCATGCAGTAAGTTAGTAACTCCACACAGCTCCTTTATTTCCAGTAATCCCTTCGCAATATGTTTCAGGAGCCACAAGGAAAACCCTGAAGTGCCCAAGACCATCAGTTAACTCTGACGACATTTAATCGTCCTCACAACAGGCATCACTGTGGTCAGTGTCGAGCTGACTGGGAACGTGTGCGAATGACGGACAGGAGATTGTCGGTGGAAGATGCTATATCTCACCACGCGCACTTTTCCTTTGCCATACTCAAGTGACAACCTAATTGTGTCCTGTGACGCTGTCCTGGATTTCTGCGAATGGAAGCGAATTAGTCAACCGGACGAATGAGTGTATTTGTCACTCAAATAGATGTGTCCTTGTGGCGCCTACGGGCTGGCGTTAATTAAGTCCCGACGCGTGCTGGATAAATATATGTGGTGTGCCTTGCAGGAGGCGTGCACATGATAATTGGCTCGTAATTAATTAATTAGGGAGAGACGACTAATGAATCTGGAATACTCGGTGCTGGTGCAATTATTCTTACATTCGAGGGAGTTTTTTCCGGGATAGAATTATCGGTGGAATCACTTTGAAGCGGGCATGATGCGAACAGTTGTATGGTTGTCAAATATTCCGTCTTTTTGTCTTTTGAATTTGTCGGGTATGTACAAAGCGCTATGGAGCTCGAATCTGATACTACTATACATCATTTGAAAGGGCTTGACATAACCTACAAAATGACGCTGATTAGTTTGACTATTGCGTTCAGCAGTTATAGATGTGTAAACATGGAGTTCACTAACGCCGAAATTCGCGCTACTTTAAATTTTCCTTCGTTAAAGGCAAATCCGCTAAAGAAACGTTCCGTGAGATTAATGGTGTTTTGGGGGAACTCTATCATTTCGAACCGCGAAAGAATGGTTTCGACGATTCAGAGCCGGTGAAAACGACACCATGGATAAGCTAGCCATGGAAGACCTGTGACGGCGAATACCGATCGAATCATGGAAATCATCGAGTAAGACCGGTATGTGGCATCTCGTGACATCGCCCAGGAAATGGAAGTTAGTCCCCAAACCATTTTAAACCATCTGCAGAAGGCTGGATACACAAAAAGTTTGATGTTTGGGTGCCGCATGATTTGATGCTTCTGGACCTTCTGGACCGAATCATCGTCGGCGATATGCTGCTGAAACGGAACGAAGTCGACCCATTTTTGAAGCGGATGATGACTGGCGACGAAAAATGGATCCCATACGACAATTCCAAGCGAAAAAGGTCGTGGTTGAAGGCCGGTGAATCGTCCCAAACAGTGTCCAAGCCGAGATTGATGGCCAGGAAGGTTTTGCTGTGTGTTTGGTGGAATTGGAAGGGAATCATCCATTATGAGCTGCTCCCATATGGCCAGACGCTTGATTCTTTCATCTATTGGAAACAACTGGAGCGCTTGAAGTAGCCGATCGACCAGAAGCGCCCAGAGTTGACAGCTTTATGCAGGCGATCGACCAGAAGCGTCCAGAATTGGCCAACAGGAAGGGTGTAGTGTTCCTCCAGGAAAACGCCCGACCACACAATTCGTTGATAACTCATCAGAAGTTAAGGGGATCGGATGGGAGGTTTTATCGCATCCACCATATAGCCCGAACATAGCGTCAAGTGATTACTACCTGTTCCTGTCCATGGCGAACGCCCTTGGTGGTGTGAATTTGAACCCAAAAGAGGCTTGTGAAAAGTGGATGTCCGGGTTCTTCGCAAATAAGGAGGGGGACTTCTACGACGGGTATATTACGAAGTTGCTGTCGAGATGGAAACAGATAAGCGAACAAAACAGTACATATTTCAACTAAATCCGATCACTATAACACTTTTAATGAAACATTGAATGAAGAGCAAAAAAGCGGAAGGGAGATATTTGACAACCTTCTATTAATTAGGTTTTTATTTTTTGATTGAAAAAGTTGGGGATTTTATGAAGGATTTCGATTTAGTTAGGAGAGAGAAAGTGGTTCACATATTGATAAGTTGCAAACGCCCCTACTGTCGGAATACGGACCAGATCCACACGAGGACGTGCTTCACTTTGGACTTTGAAGATGTTCCACATACGCCCAAGTGACTTGGGTGTCGACGTATCGTTCTTTTCATTGTTGACGCCACAGAATTTTAAACACCGTTCAAATCCCAGTCGAACGTCTGCTGCAAGTTCCACGTCAACGATTTGTTAACAGTCCTTCAGCTCCTAGACGTGTAAAAAATTAACTAAACTTGACAGTGAATCCCTTACAGTGCAATATGGGACAACTTTTCATCCCGACTGACATCACCTGGAGTGATTTAGCCCCCGGCGGGAGGTTGGTTTGCACCCAATCCTTGTCAGCCTATCTACATGATCCCGAAACTCTTCTGCGAGCTCCTAGCACGCTCGACGGAAAGCCCACACACTTAACAGAATTGCCTTCTAATTAGAGACGAGATGCTCATCTCCGGGCTGTTGATGTTATTACTTGCGTAGTCCTTTTTAATAGCAAGCGATTGACACTGGCTTTGTACGAGTGAGAGACGTGTGACACGTGTAGGAAGCCGGGGAAGTGGTTTAGGGTGTTTTATGAATTTGCGTGCAGGATGTGCTTTTATTGGACGGATGTCCTAAGAACTTCGTGCTGCAGAGAGCGTGTGTCCTTTAATTCAGCCACGTCCACGACGGGAATGTTCCTGTGTCGTTAGACAGACAAGTTGAAGGACTAGATTTTGTTGGTGGATTCTTTGTCCTTCGAAGAAGAGGTTAACATGCAATCACCATTTTACTCTTGGATGAATACGACCACGCTACAGTCCTTTCAAGTGGCGGTGGCTACCGCGTTGATTGACGAAGAGATACGGCTAATTAAAGAGTCGGTCATGGGACTTCCATTTTGATTCATTGCGTGATGCTTGTCGCTCGATGGGCTTTCTTGCTTGGCAATGGAATGCTGTGAACATTTGGAATTGAACAAAATGGCTTTCGTCAGTTTCTTATCGGAAAGGCAACGCCTCTCATTATGGTTAAATCTGCTCTCAAAGGAGAATACCCAAAGAGTGTCAAAAGAAAAAACTCATTTCAGCCATTCGTCGCTTCATTACTTTTCCTATCCAGGCCAGAAAGCAAAAGAGCTAACAGTTGTCCCCTTACAGAGTTTTCCTGTGAGGAGGGAACGACGATAAAATCAATACCAAATCGAAAGCACCCACCGGGTTTCTCTTTTTAAAACTGCAAACCGTGCATGGGAACCTGTGTCAAAAGAATGCTGGCATTCCACTGTTTTTTTTATGGCCATGGCTGTTTGCCCCCCGCCATTGCTAATCTAAATTACAATAGATTACCGAAGTGTGATAAGAGGATTTCCCATTCATCCGCCCGTGCGTTGAGGCAACGCAACGACGACAACATGCCATGCGGCGTAGCAGGGATGACGGTTAATTTAAATATCAAAACGGAATTTCATAATTTGCGTTTCGCTTCAAGTGGTAAGCAGTGATGGCAACAGCAACAGCACACCAAGCGGCAGCGGGAGCAGCAGCAGGGTGCTTTTTCGGGAAATTAATGAATACATCTGTCGCCGCTGATAAATGATTCTTGTGTGTCCTTGTGAACTTTCCCAAAATGTCAGACGACTCTGGCTCTCTTTTCGCATCTCTCTCTCCCTTCCCGGTGCGCACTTCATGTGTTAATTCGCATGATGGGTGAAGTGTCGAGTGGAGTGTGCTGGTGGCACTGTTTACGTGTGGAGTATGTTGACACCAATTCACAGCGACACAGACCGATGAGGCTTCGACTTGATCCTGCGGCGGTTTAAATGACTTTTGCGACTCATATGGAATTTTCTCGAATTTTAATGGACACGAGGGAGCGCGTCCGGTCATGGTCATTATTCGCAGGTCATGGTCTCCCTGTCGGAGTGACCATGTCTTAATCCCTAATGGAAATTTCTTGTTAAATGCGTTCAAGATCAACAGGACACGGCGTAAAATCCACTTACGTGCGATTCTCATTTCTCTTCCATTCACTTCAAAGGCAATGGATTCCTTCAGAGCATCAAGAGGAAGCATCCATCATTGAAACGATACTCTGCCACCCATCTATTGGGATAATCCAGGATAACAATAATTCTCGACTGCCATTTACTTAAGCTTACGTTTCAAGTATCAAGTATCCTTACCCATAAATAACAAATGTATTTCTTGGTAAGCCAACACCGTTCGGTAATCGGTACACTTGTTTGCCTTCACACAAACTGCTTAGCAGTTAAACGGGATAGACGGATATAAACCAAATGCCAACGTCAATAGCTTTTGGGGGAAAGAACTTTTGCAGTCACAGACATGTTAAACCTTACACAGGAGATTTCCATTAAGGATTAATGGCTGTGTAATGAGCGGTAAGTGAAGGGCTGGGCTTTGAACCCACCCGGTCGGTTTTCTCAAATGTGCAAGGTCGCGTTCTGGTAACAAGTATTCCATCGGTCCTCTTCACACGGTGTCTGAAGACAATTTCTTTTTGTTTTCAGAACATAAACAACAAATGGAACAATTCGCCTGTCAACGCATCTTGGTTTTAATTCATACGATACTCTGGTGGTCGCCGTGGCCTAGTGGGTAAAGTGCGACACTCACACGCCGAAGGGAGTAGGTTCGATTCCCAGCTCAACACCAATTTTCGAATTTTTCACGGCACCACCTCTTTCGAGCTGCTGACAACACTCAAAGAGTAATAACTGTCTAAAAAAGCTTCTCAAATTTCGCCGTTCGGAGTCGGCAAAAAACTGCAGGTCCCGTCTACTCGTGAGAGAATAGTAGCGAGCACAACACGATTTGTTGATGAGCAAGGCAGGCCCTGGTTCCCCCTGTGAACTGTCACGCCATGCAATTATTATAAGGTTGTCAAATATCAAAGTCGGCAAAAAACTGTAGGTCCCTTCTACTCGTGAGAAAGCGCGCACAACACGAGTAGTTGAGTGAGCTAGACCCTGGTCTCCCTTTGGACTGTAGCGCCAACAATTATTATTATTACTCTGGTCATTCCTCTTGCAACAGAATAATTGTAAACATTTCACTAGACAACACAGCTGACACTTCGCTCGCAGCTCAATGACCCACCACGACGAACAATGTCATCGGCTATAAAACACTAAAACACTATCCGTGGACATTCAAAAAAAACAAAATCTCTCTTTTTTCAAAATGAGGCCCTCCTCCTCGACCTTTCTGACCGTCCTTTCATAACTTCTTTTTAAATCGCCACCAAATGGACTTCGGCAATATGGCGGGACGTCGCATAAATTACCGCATCAGAGTGGACCTCCATCGAAAGTCTCCCTAATCGGCCATGACCAGAGCGTGCACGGAATTTACAAGCTCACTGGACGCTCGCCCGGTTGTAGGGCAGGAAATTCAATAATTCATGAGGCTTATCCCTTGGTGAACATGCGTTCGTCTGCGATACCCAGCGCCGGCGGCCACGCACAAGTTGTTGAACTGAAAATGCACGTGTAAGGCGAACAAGTTGACTCTGTAATAGTCATTCGACTTAGGGCTTTCAACGAACGTGTCCAAAAGCTGGGCACACTTTGTGGTGGATTCTAGTTTACATAAATGACACGCTCGGTGCATACGGGGTAAATTTTGCGGCGGAATTCATGTTCACCGGCAGTTTATGAAAATGTTTCCACGAGGCTTCAAAATTTCACATTAAGTAATTAAGCAGCTAGCAGGGGAAAACACTTCAATTTTCTTTTGATAAAAACGGTAAACGACGCCATATTATTTTAGGTTTTTTTTTTTGTTGGCATTAATGCTCGCACTTTGTTTGCAAATCGTTATGGAGCAGTGTGCACTGCAAAATTTTTAAAATTTTTGTCAAACTTCGCACTGACATCACAATCACAAGGAGGTGTCACCTTCAACAATTGGGTCCGTGTGTGACTGAATGGCTTCGTCAACAGACAATAGAAAATATTTACACTTGCTTCACGAGGCATTATTCTTGTTCTTGTTGTGGTGCTTCCCTCCGGGGTAGACCTGGGACTCACGAGGCATCACTGTTTGTTGCAATGTCCATGCCGGAGATGTCATTGGACGTCCCACCACGATAAGCGAATATGTTTTGCTTCAGTTGCAAAGTCGGTCAAGATTTGGCTTCCGCAGGACGGTGACACAGCATACGAGGGGCGTTCAATATATTCTCAGTATCGATATGAAGGAAAATGCGAATTCAATTTAAATTGTTTTTATTTTTCAATATAATCTGCCCTAACATCAATGCGTTTGTTACATCTTGAGAAGCTTTCTTAGACCCTCAAAACAATAAATTTCCTCTTTCTCTGCAAATACCAAATACCATTTATTGCCGACTTGAGTTCTCCATCATCTGAACATCTTTTTCCACGAAGACGTTTCTTCAAATCCGGAAGCAGGAAATAATCACTAGGAGCAATATCTGGACTATAGGATGGGTGTTGAATTTCTTTGAAAGCACAATCTCGCTCAGCAGCCTTGGAAACTCGCACCGTGTGAACAGGAGGGTTTGTTTTTGTTTATAATTGACGCGTGCAAAAAGGGTTGCGAGTACCCTTAAGTGACCGGATCAAGTCACAGCACGGGCCGACGGTATTGTTGTTTGTTTTTAAATGCCTGTGGATTGTAATGAGGAGTAAAAATCGAGCTGGAAGAGCATTTCAGTTTCGCTAAAGAGCGAGTCTCTGAATTTGACTATACGTCCGAAAGAGGGCTTGAGGGTGAAATGGTGGGCATTCCTAGCGAGGCGTGTATTGCGGGTGAATTCTTGAAGGAGAGGAATGCAACTGCCTAATTCATCTGAGCATTTCTCATTAAAATAGCGATAAAAGAGTGACAACGACGCGGAAATACGTCGGTGTTCTAACGAGTCAATTGACTTCGCAATATTACTGTCACCTATAAGTTTTATCGCTGGCTTTTGAATTCTATCCAGCAGGTGCAGGGAGGTCTTAGAAGCACCTGACCAAATAGGAGCGTTGTACTAAAGTTTTGGGCGTATGTAGGCCTTGTAGCCATATCAGAGGGAGTGTAGTACTTCTTGCATCGTTTAAAGAAGCCTAGACATTTCGCAGCATTTTTGGCGACCTCAAATATGTGATCGTTGCAACTAATTGTTGGGTTGATACACATACCGAGGATGAAAAGTCTTTCGGTTTCAACAACGCAAGTGCCGTTCGTGGATAACGGCTGATTATTTTGTGATCGCTTTAACGACAGTAGAAAGCACTGGGTTTTGGAAGCATTAAATTCCACTCTATTCTTATTTCCCCAATCGATTATGCTGTCAAGGTCGGAATTAAATGTGCTTAACATACGCTGCCGTTCCGAGTCTATGGCCTAAGTGGAGGGACGTGAGCCAAGGAACGAATATGAAAACCTGAGGGTACTGTCATCAGCAAAGGAATGAATAGGATTAGAAGTAGCAGACAAGAGATCATTTATAAAAATGAGGAAGAGTAGCGGAGATAAAACAGAGCCCTGGGGAACACTAGCATTAATATGGTGAATATCAGACGTGAATTCATCCAAAACGACTTGTATTGAACGATTCGAAAGGTAATTTCTAATCCACTGAAGAAGAGACTTATCGAAAAACACGCATTTTCTACAAGAGAGTCTGATGCCAGACCCTGCCAAATGCCTTTGAAATGTCAAGCGCAACAATCTTGCTTTCTCCTACATTGTGCAAAGATTGGTTCCACTTTTCAGTGAGATATGCCATCAGATCACCAGTGGAACGGTTGCTTCGGAAGCCGTACTGCCGGTCATTAAGAAGCTTCCGCGACTCAAGATATTTCACAAGCTGACGGTTTATTAGCGTTTGAATGATCTTGGAGAGAAGGGACGTTAGTGTTATGGGTCGGTAGGAGGAGGTGGGTGACGAACATTCGCCCTTTTTAGGGACGGGCTGGACAAATGCAGTTTTCCACTCTTTTTTTGGAGGTTGGGATCAACTATACTGGAGCACTCAGACTCAAATACTGGTCCATTGTATTACTACCTTCATTTAATGTAATTTCTTGGTTTTCCGAAGAGTTTTCCACTTACTCGGAAAGTGTTGTTATGAAGAAGCAACACACCCTCTGTGAGTTTACCCCGACTTTTCTTTTAAGCGTATGCGTAGAGTGTGGCGGTGAGTGTTTCACCTTTTTCTTGTACTCAATGAGCAAAATTCCCTTTGAGTCCAAAAAAACTGTGGCCATGAGCTTCCCGGCAGACGGAGTGACTTTGAACTGCTTCGAGGGGTCTGCTCCTTTTCTATGTCACTGCATGGACTCTTGTTTGCTTTCAGGGTCATAGTGGTGAACCCATGTTTCGTCCCCACTAACAATTCGATCCATAACACCGTCTCACTAGTTAGTTAGTCGACTGTTTATTTCACAAAACATAATGCATTTTGACAAAAGGTAATTCATAGTCTGAATGTTTTGGCCTAAGCCGTCTACCAGAATGACCTTTAAAATATAATACTTGTTTTTGTTGTAAAAGCTTTCTTCCATAATAGTTTTTCTATGACGGAATGCATTCGTTGTGAATTTGTGCAGTAGATCCCAGCCTCGCTCACCGTTTAAGATACCTATCACTTCTTCCAGTGAAAGTACCTGCGCTCCAAAGAATATGCATCGGAATTCCTTAAGAATGGGGCATATAGCGATGAAATGGAATACGTCCTCTCGTTCTTGAAGGTTACAAAGGTTGCAAAGAAGGTTTAGATCAGGGCGGTGCGGTATAAAGTTTAAATTTATCAGCTCGCCTCTTATTCGAAAGATGTTGCTTATCACAGCCGTTGAGTTGTTAGCCATGACATATGATTTGTCCTGCAGATTCTAGTTCAATTTGTAGTATGCTCATATTGCGACGAACGGGCTTTTTTTGTCCTGTTTTCTCCAACAGCATGTAGAACTTATATTTTAGTTGTGTTTGCTGTTCGGTTGGTGTTACCGAAATATTACATTGTGCTACTAGATTGTCCCATTATTGAACACATTTCCCTCCGTGTAGCAGCATTTCGGAAAGCACACACTTAGGCTGCCTTTTTTAACTCATCCCCATGACTTTGACAACATAGTCAAAATGCAGTTTGAGGGTTTCCAACAACATGGTCGCTTCTCCAGTTTCCAGATGCAGCATGTAGTTGGGCGAAGCACTTGAGATTTTGAGGATTCGTTTGATGAAGTAAGGAAGAAATTTTTCGACTACTTCGAATGAAGAATATCCCCATACTTAATAATAATAATAATTATTGGCGCTACAGTCCAAAGGGGGACCAGGGCCTAGCTTGCTCATCAACTACTCGTGTTGTGCGCGCTACTATTCTCTCACGGGTAGGAGGGACTTACAGTTTTTTGCCAACTCCGAACGACCAAATTTGCTAAGCTTTCTTAGACAGCTCTTACTCTTTGAGTGTTGTCAGCAGCTCGAAAGAGGTGGTACCGTGAAAAATTCGAAAAATTGGTGTCGAGCTGGGAATCGAACCTAAATCCTTCGGAGTGTGAGCGTCGCACTCTACCCACTACGCCACGGCGACCACCATCCCCATAATTGAACCGCATTAAAAAGGATGGATACTGCGGTACAGCTCAATATTTGCTGTTTCCAGCAGTGACTGATGTTTTAATTGTTGGTACAATTGCCCCAAACAGAACAAATTGCTCTTTTCGCTTCAGCTAATTTACATTGCAGGTGCTTGTTCATATTCCGCTTAGACGTGATCGAGACGAATATTCACCCTGAAACTTCCATTTTTCACACTGGGAGTATCTACCTCCACTATCTCTCAATATCATCATCGTAGATTTCGATAAGTTGACAGTGACATTCGAAGTTTTGCAGAAAGTATCAAGCGTATTAATCATTAACTGCATTGAATTTACCGATTCTTCAAGGGACACAATGTCATTTGCAAACAAAAGAGCGGGTATCTTGACTTGGTTTATCTCGATTCCCCCTCCAACGTGCTCAGCTATATCGTTTATATAAAGTATGAATAGGAGCGTACTCAGCACGCATCCCTGTTTCACCTCCATTGTTGTGCTAAACTCCTCCGATAGGCTGTCTCCATCCCCAACACAAGCTCCGTCTCACTACACATCTTCAAAAGCTCTTTACGGCATGCGATTCACACTTTTTTTTGAGGCGCTGTGACTTTTGCTTAGCTTAAGATGGTCAAGAAGAATGGTGGGAATGGTGCCAGTTGAAAGCTTGGTGATTTCTGCCATCATTTTCACTTTTATTCGGGCATCCTCAAGATCAAGTTTTTCGACTTCCTTGATGCTATCTTTAGTACAAGCAATAGCCGGGGAGCCGGAGAGGGGGTCGTCTCTCTCTTGAACTCACTTGACCACTTTTCCACAGTTGATAATGAGGGTTCGGACCCTGGTAAACAGCCGCCATCTCTTCATGAATAGTTTTCTGACTGTTTCCTCGATTAGTGAGAAATTAAATTACAGCGCGCTGCTGATTTTTTTTACCATCATCGTCTTAGTTGCCATTATGATTGTGTTAAACTAGAGATCAAACGGGAATTAATAATCACATTTACCAGGTATACCGGTAAGAAGTGAGCGTCAAGATACAAATGTCTCGATAGGGAACATTTGTTGTGAATGAGCCCTTATTTTTTTTGTTATGACATCTGTGAAAAAAGCATTAATTTTTTGTTTTCATTTGAAGAAAAGTGCTGCAGAGTCGCATCGAATGCTTGTCGAGGCATATGGTGATCATGCTCTATCAGAAACAACATGCAAAAGATGGTTTCAACGGTTTAGAAATAATGATTTTGATGTGAGAAATGAAGAACGTGGAAGACCACCAAAAAAGTTTGAAGACGCCGAATCGCAAACGATATTGGATGAATATGACACTGAGTCAAAAGCAAGTGTCAGCAATGTTAAATGTTGCACAAAAAACAATTTCTGACCGTTTAAAAGCTATGGGAAAGCTCAAAAAGTGCGGAAAATAAGTGCCACATGAATTGAATGAAAGACAGATGGAAAACCGAAAAAACACTTGTGAAATTTTGCTTCAAAGACACGAAACAAAATCGGTTTTGCATCGGATTGTTACTGGCGATGAAAAATGAATTTATTTTAAGAATCCTAAACGGAAAAAATCATGGGTTAATCTGGGACAACCATCAACATCGACTGCAAAACCAGATCGATTCGGCAAGAAGACAATGATGTGTATTTGGTGGGAAAAGAAAGGTGTGCTGTACCACGAGCTCCTCAAACTTGATGAAATTTAATACTGATACCTACCGACAACAAATAATCAATTTAAACCATGCATTGATCGAGAAACGACCAGAATGGGCCAGAAGACACAGCAAGATAAGCTGCATGACAATGCACCTGCACACAAAGCAAAACCGATTCAGGATACAATCAAAACACTTGGCTGGGAGCAGCTAATCCACCCGCCGTATTCACCAGACTTGGCTCCTTCCAACTACCATTTGTTTTCATCGATGGGGCACGCATTGGCTGAGCAGCACTTTGATTCCTACGAGGAGGTCGAAAATTGGGTGTCTGATTGGTTTGCTCTAAAATACGAACAATTTTATTGGCGTGGTATTCACAAATTGCCAGATAAGTGCTCAAAATACGTAGAAAACAATGGCCAATACTTTGAATAAAATGTTTTTCCATTTACCCATTAATAATTAGTGCTTTTTGTGGTCGCCGTGGCGTAGTGGGTAGAGTGCGACGCTCACACGCCGAAGGGTTATAGGTTCGACTCCCAGTTCAACACCAATTTTTCTAATATTTCACTGCACCACCTCTTTCGAGCTGCTGACAACACTCAAAGAGTAATAGGTGTCTAAGAAACCTTTTCAAACTGCGCCGTTCGGAGTCGGCAAAAAACTGTAGGTTCCTCCTACTCGTGAGAGAACTATAGCGCGCACAACACGAGTAGTTGATGAGCAACCTAGGCCCTGGTGCCCCTTTGGACTGTAGCGCCAACAATTATTATTATTATCAACACAAGTGGCTTGAGCTATGATGTGGCTGAAGCGGATGTTTATGGTGATGAATGCGAGAGGATGTTTACAAAATTTCTCGCATTAAAATATCTCGCGGTAACTTGTGTTACAATCCAAGAGAAAAAGGAATTCCCGCAGCAGTGTCTATCAGTTCTCGCCTTCAACAGAAATTAAAACTAGCATCAGCATCCCTTATGCATTTGGAAAAGGAAACATTTTGCAAATGACGCGTGAAAGGAAGAGACTTTGACTGAAGTACGAGTGGCTGTAGCGAGTGACTGAAGTACGAGTGGTAGGTGGAAGTTGGAAGATGAAGTCCTTCTTCTTATTCTTCTTCTTGTGGTGCTACAGTCCGGGGTACAACTGGGCCTCCACCAACATGCCTTTGCAGCCAACACGGTCTCTTGCTAGCTGCATCCAGTAGCGCACTCCAATTTGATTGAGGTTCTTCTTCACTTGTGTGAGCCACCTTATCCTAGGCCATCCTCTGTTGCGTTGTCCCAATGTATCAGATTCGAAAACTTTTCGGGCCTGAGCAGTGGTGTCCATAGGCTGATGTTCCCGAATTTAGCCTTGATGCGGATTTTCATAAGCCGTTCGCTGTCCAGGTCGTAGCTCAAGACGTTTTGCCTTTGTCTACCTCAAACAACAAGTCCGCGTCCGAATAAGCGCCGCCTTCTCTCTCTGTAGCAATTGCTGTAGTAGATGTGGCAGTTCTTAATCGTTTTTTTGCCCATCCCATCGGTCTTCCTGGATGGCGGTTAATTCTGATTTATAGCAGTCAATAGCCTCCGTAAGTTGTTTCGGCTGCACGTGGTCTGTTAAGGGCCTCACATTCCACGTGCAGAACCGAAAATCATTGTCCTTGTAACGTCTGCTGGGTTCGTCAACAGTTGGTTCTTCATTATCCGAGGCATTTCGGTGTTTCAAAACTATGTGGCTTTACGTGGTAAGGAAGTTAACCGCAGCCTAGTAGGTCAGGTGCATTATTTAAACCTTCGGGTAGAGATGTTCACTGCGTACATTGGTTCACCACAAGACGGGTGTTGTGATGGCTATCCATGAGGCGCCGCGAGGTGACTGTATGTCAAATTGAACTGTGCACTAACGAGGACAGTGTTGGCAGATCGCCATGTTGAGCGCGATCAGAAACGTTACCACGTGTGAACAGGCCCATGCTTTCCACTTTAAGAGAAAACCGATCACGCATTTTCTAATGAACTAAGAAGATCAAAAATGTATAATGAAAAATTCCATATGCAGTCAAACAAGCAATCACAAATTCGTGTGCAGTTGTCACAGCGAGTTCCAATGTGAAATGTACAAATGACAAATGCAATTGAGCACCAAAGAGGTGACTGTATGAAAATTATAAACGTGCAGCTCACATTTGTTAAAGAAATCTTATCTTGACTTGGATTTGTTTGAACACAAATTGGAAGCGCTCTTAATCAATAGCCGCTTTCTTA
The DNA here is from genome assembly GCA_955652365.1 of Eristalinus aeneus. Classification (NCBI taxonomy): domain Eukaryota; kingdom Metazoa; phylum Arthropoda; class Insecta; order Diptera; family Syrphidae; genus Eristalinus; species Eristalinus aeneus. The sequence goes on from OY019132.1 coordinate 57,970,634, forward strand.
AGTCCTTCAGAATTATGATGACAGCATAGTACACTTATCATACATTAGAAATTTATTTCCAACATCTCCCTAAATCATACAAGCAGACATACAAGTTTCTGAGCGTGATATAAATCGTGTATCATCAACTTGTCGCGTGTATTATCGATAAGACTGTCTCCAAAAATTTACAACATCTGCCCCGAATTTAAATCGCACAAGAGTAAAGACAACACAAAAACAAACGTGAGTTAAATTTGAACTAATGCCGGGAGCTTGAATCGTTATCATTTCCCTCAAAGACGAGCTGTTCAATTTATAGATAATTAGACTCTAAGAAATCACCGATGAAAAAAACATTCGTGATTGGCGTGTGAAAGATATTGATGGCACGTAAATAAATAATGCGTTCAGTTAATTGGAAAGTGTTTTACCATAGATATAGGCAGATTAGATCTTTTCATAAAAGAGGGCAGCGAATTGAAGAATATGTGGAGCATTTTTATTTTTTTTGTTATCTTTTTTCAGTTTGCTGTAGAAAGGAAAATTTCAGGATGTATAGAAATTAGACTTGTGTAGTTCCGGGCCTACATAGGTCCTGGACCTAGTTCCACCATCGGAACTAGTTCAGATCGATCCACATATTCCACCTACACATAGTTCCGATATGTTCGGTAGCTCAAACATTACAGATACATAGTGAATGTGTGAATTGAAACATCACGCAACTCAAAAAATGTATTTCAGACACATGTATCAGTCGCAAACCTTGTTGTTTCTTGTTTATTTCTTTGTCTTCTTTGTATGATGTACACCATCCCAACAAAAAATACCACTCTGCGGAAATGACTTGAGTCCATAAGAGAGGAGTCAGGAGAGTGTGAACAATTTCAACTCTCTGCAGCGGGTCAAATGCATTAGTTACAGTCGATAATGTTTCCCATTAATAGTTTCGCCTAGTATAAGCAGCCCTCCCAAATGGAAATCAATGAGGGTGTTCGGGCCTGTCTTCGTTTATACCGAACACCAGAATCTCCGTACGAGAAATTCTACCCCAACAAGGCTCTGTACAACGACGCAAACCTTATAAGGATAGATAATTTTATTATTAATTTATTAAATATTAATAAACCCCTAACTTTATAATAATAATTGTTGGCGCTACAGTCCAGAGGGGGACCAGGGCCTAGCTTGCTCATCAACTTCTCGTGTTGTGCGCGCTACTGTTCTCTCACGAGTAGAAGGGACCTACAGTTTTTTTGCCGACTCCGAACGGCGAAATTTGAGAAGCTTTCTTAGACAGTTATTACTCTTTGAGTGTTGTCAGCAGATCGAAAGAGGTGGTGCCGTGAGAAATTCGAAAAATTGGTGTTGAGCTGGGAATCGAACCTAGACAATTCGGCGTGTGAGCGTCGCACTCTACCCACTACGCTACGGCGGCCACAAAAAAAACCCAAACTTACTAATATAAAGTATAAAATAAATTAAATTCGGTTCGGAGTTGGTCGGAGGAAAGCATGCCCAATGAGTGGAATCTCAGCATTGTTTACCGGTAGGTCCACAAGAAAGGAGACCCCTTTGACTGCGCCAATTATCAAGGGATTAGTCTCCTCAGCATCGTATACAAGATTCTCTCTACCGTATTGCGTGAGCGTCTGAAACCGTTTGTCCATGAACTGATAGGTCCTTACCAGCTTGGTTTCAGACCAGGGAAGTCCATAATAGACCAGATTAGCACATTATGGCAGATCCTGGAAAAGACCCAAGAAGTGCAAGTCAACACTCACCAATATTTCGTCGATTTTAAGGCCGCATATAGCAGTGTGCATAGAGACGAGCTATACAGTGCCATGCCTAGTTTTGGCATTCCTATCAAACTCGTCGAATTGTGTAGGACGACGATGAAAAACTTCGCTGCTCCGTCAAGGTTGGTAACGAACTCACCGAGACCTTCAATGTCAAAATGGTTTTAGACAAGGCGACGGACTGTCAACTGACTTCTTTAACATCATCCCCGAGGAGATCGTGCGTAAATTACAAGTCAACACCAGAGGCACGATCTTTCGGAAGTCAGTTCGATTGCTAGTTTACGCTGATAACATTGACGTGATTGGACGAACATAGCGAGCCGTCAATGAGGCATTTGCTGGCATTGAAGCCGAAGCGGTTAAAATGGGTCTGGCAGTAAATGAGGACAAGACTAAGTACATGCTGTCATCAAGGAAGGGCACGCAACATCGACGTCTCGGACAGAGTGTCACACTGGGCAGCAGAAACTTCGGGGAGGTCAAGGACTTCGTCTATCTCGGCTCCACGGAAAACAGGGACAACAACATCAGTACCGAAATCAAGCGCAGAATCACTCTTGCTAATTGCTGTTTCTTTGGGCTCAAGAGGCAATTGAGTAACAACGCCCTCTCTTGAATGCCGAGGGTGGCTTTATGTAACAGCTTGATCATCCCAGTCCTGCTTTACGGCGCAGAAACATGGACTCTACTAAAGGCGGATGAGGAAGCCCTTAGTCTATTCGAGAGAAAAGTTTTGCGTGCGATTTTCGGTCCTGTTTGAGTTGATGGCATCTGGAGGAGAAGATTTAACGAAGAACTCTATGGGCTGTACAGCGACAAGCGCCTGGTCAAGCGTCTTCGGATACAACGCTTAAGATGGCTAAGCCATGTAAAGTGAATGAGCATCACTGCTCCGGTCCGAAAAGTCTTCGAATCCGAGCCATTGAGACAATGCAACAGAGGACGATCTAGACTAAGATGGCGCACACAAGTTTGAGAAGGATTTCAAATAACTTGGAGTGCGCAACTGGAGACGGCTGGTGAAAGATCGTGCTGGCTTGAGAGGCATGTTGGGTGAGGCCCAGGTCCACCCCGGACTGTAGCGCCACAAGAAGAAGAAGAAGAATTGTTAGTAATGAACTTGTAACATAATTATACAGACATAACAAAACTAGTGACAGTCATTGTGCACAACGTAGAAGTAGCCTCTTTGAACAAAATCAATTGGCCAATGAAGTGGTGAGTTAATCGGTTGTTACATATGCTGTGTGGTTTCAACTGTCCTGTTGAAGTTATATGTTCACCAACTTTGCACCTGATGCCGCAAGTAATCACTTATAATGATGTCTTAGCCTTGTAATTGACACCAAACAGAGATTTTGTTCGAAATAAAATGGCACCTAATTAAGTACGTGTAGTTTGCTGCCAAGCGAATAACACATATTTTGCTTGTAGGCAAACCCATTCAATAATAGTAATTGTTTGGCGCGACATTCCACAGGGGAACCTTGGTCTAGCTGGTCTGCCAACAACACTCAAAGAGTAATAACTATGGTGGCTAAGAAAGCTTCTCAAACTTCGCCGTTCGGAGTCGGCAAAAAATTGTAGGCCCCTTCTACTCGTCAGAGAACAGTAGCGCGCACAACACGAATAGTTGATAACCAAGCTAGGCCCTGATCCCCTGTGGACTGTCGCGCCAACAATTATGCTCATAAACTACTCATGTTGTGTGCTCAACTGTCCTCTCCCGAGTAGAAGGGACCTACAGTTTTTTGTCGGCACCGGACGGCGAAGTTTGAGAAGCTTTCTTAGATACCATAGTTATTACTCTTTGAGTGTTGTTAGTAGCTCGAAAGAGGTGGTACCGTGAAAAATTCGAGGTGTTAAGCCGGGTATCAATCCTAGACCTTCGGCGTGTGAGCGTCGCACTCTACCAACTACGCCACGGCGGCCACCCAATTCCCTTGCTTTTGAATAAATATCAATTTCTTTAATTAAACAGACACTGAGTGCTAAGTAACTTCCAACAATTATGCGAGTTCACTTTGTAATTGGCATGGATCTTGATCCAGTAAACACTCCTCATCTTCAAATTTTTTAGGCTGGACAAGAAGTTTTTCCCTTCGACGCAAAGATCTCAGCTTTCGAACCGTCGACACTAATCTCTGCATGATCCTTCGGGGGAGATTCACCATAAACTTCTTCGATTGGTTTCGGGAAATCAGAACTTCCCGCAAATACTGTGTATTTACGACAAATCCGTACACCTTCGAAAAAGCAAAATATCATGTTGCTGTTCAAAACAGACCCTGATGCACGACATTGCCGACAAATGTCACGCCTTTCCAATGAAGTGGGTGATCGCTTCCAATATCATCCACAACTTGCAGGTTGCGCCATCTTTTGATAACAAACCAAATTTGTACCTTTTATATTTTAAAGTCAGTCTAATAATGATGAAGCCTGTTTCCTGCTTTATAGAGCTTTAAGCCTTTCTTTAGCATCTTGAACAAGCTTGACTGGCACGCAATTGATAAAAAAACATTTCCTTCGATGAAGAAAAGCCACTAAATGTTGAATTTGTTTGCACTTACCACGCTCCTTGCAGCGCATTCACCATCCACTGACCACAAATCATTTGAACTGCATCCTTGTGGCAACCCAAAGTGATTGGAATCTGCGGTGGCGTCAGCCCCCACTGAATCGATAATCCGTGCTTCACATTCGTGTGCGTTGGAAAAGCTAATTTGGTACATAAATAAACACAGAGCTCATACCGGTGCTGCAAGCATCAGAAGATTCCTACCCCTTTAGCGCTTTATTTCGCCATTGAGAAGAGAACGTGACTAATTTCCTCAGGATTGAATGTCATCCCCAAAAGGGGATCCACAGGAAATGAAATTAAGTCGCCAGACAAAACCCTTGCAGCGCACGAGGAGTTCAATACGAGTTGACTTTCGGAGAATTTCTCATTCTTCCACTGGTCGTCCATATTATTTAACCGTCTTAAGAAGAACCGCAGCGAGAGGACACATCAAAATGAAATATCATACAACCTACTCGTACATCGCAGCAGATGAGATTAAGGGTAGCTTCAAGGTAGCCCGTGTTCCTAGCCAGCAGACGTCTGTGGCTGGATGCGGATAAATTGCAGTCATCAATTCCGGGCAAGAGGGGGTGATACGCTGCCAAGAAGCAGGAATTCAAACGGACCTTCGTATGAAGATATTTCTTCCGCCCGTGGTCGCCCTGCGAAAGGTCAACAATGTCATTTCTGGCGTAGTCGGAATTCCCTCCATTTAATCTAGTTCCTCCGTCCCTACCTCCGGGAGAAGAGAAATTGCATTTTGTTGCATGGAAGGAGACGGGGGACAAACCAATTCAGCAGAATTCGACTCAAATTTAAGGAAAGCCCTTATCTCCGGGACTTCCTTTTGCACAGATGCCATCAAAGCAGTGCACTCAAGTGGAAAAACTGCGATTTGAAATTCGACCTGAAAAGAGCCACGTGTCGCAGTTTCTCAGCCGATTTCACTTGACTGCGTGATGGGACCTAGGCGCGAGTAGCATCAATCAGTTGGGATTGATTGCCGCTTCTTCAGTTTGCATGTCGTTGACGAACGCACGCTTTGAAGCCACTGAACTGAATCCGATTTCCATTCGTTTTCGGATGAGTGTACTCTCGTATCGGGCGATTGCCCTCAGCCACATGGTTTATGCTTCATTTGCGGTCGACGAGCCGAATTATGTGGGCGGGACACGCAACTAATCTTTGATGGGGTGATATTTTTGGTCCACGATGTGTGGTTTGTGGTTCCCAGTGGGGGACTTGGGGATTAACGAAGTTATACAGTCCAGTTGGAGACTCTCATGCAGCGCGATTTTTGTTCTTGGCTTTGATGGATTGCAGGGGACTCTGAAAATCACCATTTTCTGTTCGTTCACGGCATCACATATCGAGAGCAGGCGGCAGCTGTTGAGAAAATATTTTTGGTCCCCGCAGGCACTGCACGGGTTGACGTTCAAGTTGGAGTTACCCTCAGCAGAGCTTGTGTCATCACAATTTTTGAAGTCCTTCAGGGAAAGAAAGCTCAAGCAGACTAGAAGTAAATGCTTTCAGTGGAATCAAATTCAATTCAAACCGCACCCATACTTCCATGTTCCTTCAGCGGGTCCACAGTAGGCCAAGTGAATGAAATTTCACGCCCCAGTACTTCGTTTCAATTGTGCGGAGATCCCGCTTAAGGTGCCTATCAGCTCTGCCTCGTATTTTGTGACTTTCAAGGACGAAGAAAATCCGTCCTCTGTTCTCCATAGGATGCAGAACTGGACCAATCTCCCTGTCAGCACCTTCAATTTCATGCATTTCGGTGTCTTAAGTGTTTTCCTTCCGGTGACTGGGTGTCGATTATGGATGCACGGACTGTGAACCTCATTTCGTATGCCAGTCGCGACCGGTTGATCCTCCGGCCGGGCCATTGTCGAAGAGCGGGTGTTATTTATGGACACCAAACTTTTTCGGAGGGCGGGGAGGAGTATGGAGTGAAGGAAATCAATTATTCATTAAATGGCAGTTTTGGTCACAGATGGATGTGTGCTTGTGAGAATAGATGAATTCGTGTAGATGCCGGACTCGGCAGCAATTAATGGGCGCAGGACGTGTCAAGAGCACGCTGTAGAGACGGTGTTGGCAGTCGTGTGGAGTGGAAAGGATAGATGTGGCTGTTGGTTGGCACGTGCCCAGCGTTTGGGATCTGCCGAGAAAATATGAAGTGTGACTGGGAGAAAAGTAAGGACTTCTGACATCTGTTGCGTGGAATCAAGAAGTATGCTTTTTTTTTGCAGTGATATATAAGTTCTGTGTTTGAATAAGAATGAGAACGTTGAACTGAGAAGATTTGTCAATAACGATGTAAATTCTTCAATCTGTAATCTGGTAAAACATGATTCCGTGAAAAATTCGAAGTGAGTGTGTTGCTGGTTGAAACGGGAGATAAGAATTGGACTGCATTCGAGGAATAATGACAAATCACAAGTGACTCCAGGGTTAGTGTTGTCGAGAAACAACTTCGGGTTGAGTATTTGGTGGGATCGGAGGGGAATGGGAAGTAAAGGAAGTATGACTAGAATTAGGCAAGTTTGCGTTTTAAGAAACATATTTATTGTAATAATTTATAGTTAAAAATCAACATTAGTTTTGTGGAAATGATTTAATTGTTTTTAATGTTTATGTACGATTGTAAAAACTTTTGAGTCACTGTACCAGTGGCGCCGCTCCACTTGTGTGGAACTGCGTTTTCATCGCACCATATTTTGAACTCTCCATTGCGTGGGTGGCGCGAGAATTCGAGCCGTGTACTCGCATGCACGCCTAGACACACCTAGACACACATTAAATGCATACATTGCGTGAATCGATGGATGCTGGGTACTGATGGTCACTTCACTCCACACACCTCCCCGTCCTCAAATTTGCTAAATATCGATTCTTTCAATATATAAAAAAAAATCCTTTTGTTTTTGTAAGACATCTTTTGTTATGTGGCCGCCGTGGCGTAGTGGGTAGAGTGCGACGCTCACACGCTGAAGAGTCTAGGTTCGATTCCCAGTTCAAGAACAATTTTTCGAATTTTTCCCGGCACCACCACTTTCGAGCTGCTGACAGCACTCAAAGAGTAATAACTGTCTAAGAAAGCTTCTCAAATTTCGCCGTTCGGAGTCGGCAAAAATCTGTAGGTCCCTTCTACTCGAGAGAAAACAGTAGCGCGCACAACACGAGTAGTTGATGAGCAAGCTAGGCCCTGGTCCCCTTTAGACTGTAGCGCCAACAATAATTATTATTATCTTTTGTTATGTCATCTCAAAAATCCAGATCGCTATGGGCTAATTTTCTTGCAAGCATACAGTGAGACAATGGTTTTGAATATGGGAAAAATCGTTACGCGGGATTCCGATACGGAAGAATGTACGGTGCTTGGTATTGATAAACTGAACAGAAATTGTAAGTAGACTTAAAAAGACAAGGCAATGAATTTGAGCACTATGGATGTCACGAATGACAAACGGTAAAAAGATGACAGATGACTTATACCGGTGCGAAGTGAGCGTCAAGATACAAATGTCTCGATAGGGAACATTTGTTGTGAGCGAGCCCCTATTCCTTTTTTTTGTTTGTTTGCTATGACATCTGTGAAAAATATTTAGTATACGTCAAGTCATTGAAGAGACAACACCATATTTTTCCATCGTGTTAAACATGTCGAATTTTGTACCAGAAAGTGATGATTTGCGAAAAGCATTAATTGTTTGTTCTCATTTGAAGAAAAGTACTGCAGAGTCGCATCGAATGCTTGTCGAGGCATATGGTGATCATGCTCTATCAGAAGCAACATGCAAAAGACGGTTTCAACGGTTCAGAAATAATGATTTTGATGTGAGAAATGAAGAACGTGGAAGACCACCAAACAAGTTTGAAGACGCAGAAATGCAAGCGATTGGATGGAGATGACACTTTGAGTCAAAAGCAAGTGGCAGCAATGTTAAATGTTGCACAACAAACAATTTGTGACCGTTTAAAAGCTATGGGAAAGATCTAAAAGTATCGAAAATGGGTGTCACATGAATTGAATGAAAGACAGATGGAAAACCGAAAAAACACTTGTGAAATTTTGCTTCAAAGACACGAAAGAAAATCGGTTTTGCATCGGATTGTTACTGGCGATAAAAATGGATTTATTTTAAGAATCCTAAACGGAAAAAATCATGGGTTAATCTGGGACAACCATCAACATTGACTGCAAAACCAGATCGATTCGGCAAGAAGACAATGCTGTGTGTTTGGTGGGACCAGAAAGGTGTGCTGTACCACGAGCTCTTAAAACCTTGTGAAACCGTTTATACTCGCTACCGACAATAAATGATCAATTTGAACCATGCATTGATCGAGAAACGACCAGAATGGGCCAGAAGACACAGCAATGCACATGACAATGCACCTGCACACAGAGCAAAACCGGTTCAGGATACAATCAAAACACTTGGCTGGGAGCAGCTACCCCACCCTTCCGTCTAGCATTTGTTTTCATCGATGGGGCTCGCATTGGCTGAGCAGCACTTTGATTCCTACGAGGAGGTCGAAAATTGTGTGTCTGATTGGTTTGCTTTAAAAGACGAACGATTTTATTGGCGTGGTATTTACAAATTGCCAGAAAAGTGGTCAAAAAGTGTAGAAAACAATGGCCAATACCTTGAATAAAATGTTTTTCCATTTACCCATTAATAATTAGTGCTTTATTTTCAAAAATAGAACGCATACTGGTATACCTGGTATATTGAATAAAAGGCATCTTTTTCGAAAAGAAGGCATTTCATTAATTCAACTACGTTTAAGGAACATATGCCTTCTTTCAACAATTTTTGTATATCTCAGCTCACATGCACATGCAACATTTGGCCCACATATATTTGTACGAGATAACGAGTTCTTCAATTTCTAAATTGATTGAGAAACAATTAACGAGGAGACCAAGCCGTTGCTTCTTCAGCAACTACTCGTTGGTCGTGCGGTTGCTTTTTATGTTTCGGGATTAGAGAACAAAAACAAATATTAATCATCGAAAAAAGCTTTATTGCTTTTCAAAATATTCTCCATTAAGATCTATACACTTTTACATGCGTTTGAACCAATTGTCGAAGCACTTTTGCCACTCTGATTGAGGTATCTCTAAAACATGCATTCTAAACGCATCAACCGATTCTTCAGGTGTCGAAAAACGTTGGCCTCTAAATTTACTTTTTACGTACGGGAATAAAAATAAGTCATTCGGTGCCAGATCAGGCGGATGACTCATCAAATCGATGTTTTGAGTGCTCAAAAATGCAGTTGTTTGAGCCGATATGTGAGAACTCGCATTGTTGTGGTGAAGAGTGATCCGTCTTCGGCGGCTGATTTTCCTGATTCCTCAAGAAAACTGGCAAGCAAATGGTTGTGTACCACTCAGAACTGACTGTTCAGAACTGGCTGCGACATGTCCAGTTTTTTCCGAAAAAACAGGCGACCATTTACTTGGGAGTGCTTCGTGTGCGAGCACCTTTTGTTGGATTTGGCTCAATTTGAAACACCCATACAGTCAACTGCTGTTTACTTTCGGGCTCAAACGTTTAAGTCTACGATTCATCATCTATCACGACGTCGTAGACGTGTTTCGAAACACCACGGTCGTATTTTTGGAGCATTTCTTTCGACCAATTGACACGAGTCTTTTTTTGAACGATTGACAAATTGTGTGGGATCGACCGTGAACAAATTTTTTTTGACGGTCATGTAATATTGAATGTATGCTGGTCCCACTAATGCCTAAGGTTCTCTCAATCTCACGATAGGTCGCATGACGATCTTGCAATATCAGTTGGCGCACAGCATCAATGGGTTCCGGAACAACAACTGATTTTTGACGACCTTCACGAAATTTGTCTTGGAGTGAACTACGACCTCAGTTGAATTCACCATACCATCGGTAAATACTGGTCCTTGATGGAGCTTCATCGCCAAAAGTTGAATTAAGTTCATCGATGCACTGTTGTTGAGTTAATCCACGTCGAAAGTTGTAAAAAAAAAATTGCACGAAATTTTCACGATTTAATTCCACTTTTTGGGCGAGATGAATCTTTTAAGTTGTAAACTGTAAACAACAAAAGTAGCGCTCGTATGTTAAAACGTTTTAAATACGTATAACCTCAAAAATGTCAAAATTTACGAAAGAGCTGGCAGTTGCCAGGGTTACCCAATCCCGAAATATAAAAGGCAACCTTCGTATAATTATTATTTTTCCTCTTGTGCCTGCGTTGTGACATTTGATTCCGTTCGTTGATTGAGAAACCTGTGGCATCATAAATAATGTGAGACACCTGAGACGAAACTTGATAACTTCCAGTTTTGTGAACATCGTGAAATATGTATATGCAAGTGTTAACTAAGCGACCTTGAAAATTTATTCTGCTCTGCCTACGTGCGCAACAAAACCTCGAAAGATTCAACCTTCCTCAATTAAATTTTAGCAAGACACAGGGTCGCATTAGGATAATTAAAAAACTTCCTCCATTCGAATGTCCAAGTAACTTGATGAATCCCCAGATCGAAACAATGAATTCGCCTGTCATAAGGAAAACAAACCATATCAACCACCAGCTGTCAGAAATCTCCCATAAATTATGAAACCCTTCGGTTCGTGAAGCGGGGACTAAACCACAATTAATTTCAATGCAAAGTGAAGAGTAAGCCAGATGATTTATTGAAAGAGTGCTTAGTTAATAATAACCTCATCCATTGTCGGCCCATTAGCAACGCCCCATTCGTTCGCCAACCGAACGCACGCATAGCTCGAGCCCACAAGCTCATTGCGGCGTGTTGTTTGTGGTTTGGCAATTAAAACCGAATTTAATCACTAAATCAAAGCATTCCACTTGTGCGCCATTCCACCCCACTTACCACCCGCCCGAAGCTACCGCATAATCCGACAATCTATTCACATTTAATCCTTGTTACATCCACTGAATTCCAATGGCATGTCCAGCGGGAAACCATCCTCCCCGGGAGGCCTCGAAATTAAATTGCTGCCAGCTGGGCTTGAGCGCGTTAGCCCGGCCAACGTACTCTCAGATGTCGTCCGCGTCGGTGGGCCACGCAATGATTTATGAACGCGACTATGCAGCTCGCCAGCGGCGGGAGGACTTTGCTGCCTTTATTGAGCCTTTTGAGGGATTTTATTAAATTTTAAGGACACATTGAATTTTATCGACCCACCTGCTGTACGGCGCGAGTGGCTGCAGGCCAGCTGGCGAGTGTGGGCAGCGCCGTTCAATAGCTGTCGTGTTCTCCACAGTTGAGGAGTTCCTGCGACGGCAAATTTGTTTGTTTTTCCGCAGGGATGCGGGGACGACACTTAATATGGACGCTGTGTTGTTTTCCTCTCAACTAAAATGTGACCAGAATTTATTTCTGACGGCTTGTTTTTCTCCTGTCCCATCTGTGCGTCAAATTAAGAAGGTACGCCAGAGGATAGCGCAAGATATGTCTCTTTAACCAACCAACTAACGAAGACTGCCATATTGTGGTTTTTAGTGACACCAGTTGCAGTTATTTTCTGTGATGAAGTGACAGGTGCTACAGGTTCGTGCGAATTCCCTCGTTTGCCACAACTGCTTTGACGTGGTTTCGACCGAGACGTCGGTTTGCCCATGCAACGGCAAAAGGGATAGGACCTGCACTTGACAGCTGAGAAATGCAGCTTTAAAGGGAATTAGTTTGCAAGAGGGAAGAGGGTGATGGAGATGGGAGGCGATTTGATGCTGGCGTATGAATTCTTCAATGTTGGACAAGAAGAATATTATCTGAAAAATGACGCCAAAAATTATTGAAATTGTGACAGATTGACTTCCCCATCTAAAGGAACGGTGCAGGACTGAAAGCACATTCACAGATGCGTCAGAAGCAAGAAGTGCTGAAAGGGATGCTGCTGACATTAAATAATTTTAGTAAAGCCCACAAGAGAAACGAGACTGTTTTTTCGCAACCATGACGGGATGGGACCTACAATTTATTGTTAATTATGGCAAGCTTTTGATTTACAATTAGTATCGTACCTTCTTGATGCCAAAATGTCAATTTTAAAGGTCAATTCGAGAAAGGGCAAAGTTTGGCATAAACGGAGAAGTTTGCACTGCGTTGACCTTTGTTCCATGTGCAATCAGAGTTCTGGAGAAAATTCCCCTTAGACATGAAGTCGTATTGATGCAGCAGAACATATGATGGATAGAAGAATAGATGACGAACATTTTGCGGGATTTAATACTAGAAAGACGGAAGCTTTGTATATACCTAAATAGCGGAAAACAGTCAAAATGACTTCATTGAGAAAAAATAAGTAATGTGTAAAAAAACTTGTTCAAACTTGATTTTAATATTTCTTATATTTTTACAGTCATTAAACAAGTTAGCATTATTAACAAAAAATATACTTCACTTGGAAAAAAAAATATTTTATTTGTACATTTTAAGCAAAAAGTGGAAACTTTTTTATGTGTGCATCTTCCGCAAACATACTTGTGACATTTTTCGCATATCTTATTCGTGCTGATGTTGCGATCGACGTCAGACACTCCTCGATGTCCGAACCTTCCGAGGTGAAAACATTGACTCGGATCATCACTTTGTTGTAGTCAAGGTAAGAACCCGGATATCGAGAGAGCAACGGAGTCGAGAAAGGCCAAAACGGTTTGACGTCGGAAAGCTACAATCGAAGCCGACTGCTGGGAACTTTGCCGACCGAGTCTTCTTGAAAATCGGTCAGAGTTTGACGCTTAATGCACTAAGCATAGAAGAAGAATGGAAACGTTGTCATGAAGTCATCAAAGAAGCTGCCACCGAAGTGCTGGTCACATCACCACCCAGAAGGAATACATGGTTTGACGAAGAGTGCAGGCAAGCGCATGCAGTTAAACAAGACGCCTATAAGGCGACGCTGCATCAAACAACGAGGGCTGTTCGTGAGCTCTACGAACAGAAAAGAACTGAAGAGCACCGGCTTCTCAGAAGGAAAAAGAAAAAGTATGAGAAGCGCGCGGTCGAGGAAATGCAAAGGTGCTATGGCAGGAATGAAGTTCGAAAGTTTTACCGAAAGGTAAAACAGCTATCCGGAGGATGCAAGGTTCGGACCAAGGCCTGCCTGGACCAAAACGGACAACTCGTAGTAGAGTCGCAGTCGGTGCTGAGGATTTGGAAGGATCATTTCTGTAGACTCCTTAACGGCGATGACGGCCTGAATCCCGCTGTTAGGCAGAATGTTCCACTCAATCTGGACGATGATAGACAAGCATTCCGTCCCCCCGACTTAGACGAGGTGAAGATAGCAATATCCAAGCTGAAGTCGAGCAAAGCTGCTAAGCTGGAGATGAGTTGGTTGGGCGCTATCCAAGCTGAAGTCGAACAAAGCTGCTGGAGCGAAGGGACTGTCCGCAGAACTATTTAAAGCAGCTGGAGAAAACCTGGTTGGGTGCATGCACCAGCTCATTTGTAAGATATGGTCGGAGGAAAGCATGCCCGATGAGTGGAATCTCAGCGTCGTTTGCCCGATTCACAAAAAAGGAGACCCTTTTGACTGCGCCAACTTCCGAGGGATTAGTCTCCTAAACATCGCATACAAAATCCTCTCTGTAGTATTGTTCGAGCGTCTGAAACCGTTTGTCCATGTCCTGATAGGTCCCTATCAGTGTAGTTTCAGGCCGGGGAAGTCCACAATAGACCAGATCTTCACATTACCGCAGATCCTGGAAAAGACCCAAGAAATTGGCACTCACCACCTACTCTTCGATTTTAAGGCCGCATATGACAGTGTGCATGGAGACGAGCTATACAGTGCCATGTTTAGTTTTGGCATTCCTACCAAACTCGTCAGATTGTGTAGGATGACGATGGAGGACTCTCGCTGCTCCGTCAAGGTAGGTAACGAACTAAACGAGATCTTCAATCTCAAAAAGGTTTTAGACAAGGCGACGGACTGTCAACTGACTTCTTTAACATCATCCTCGAGAAGATCTTGCGTAACTCACAAGTCAACACCAGAGGCACGATCTTCCGAAAGTCCGTTCAATTGCTAGCTTACGGTGATGACATTGACGTGATTGGACGAACACAGCGAGCCGTCAATGAGGCGTTTGCTGGGTCTAGCAGTAAATGAGGGCAGGACTAAGTACATGCTGTGATCAAGGAAGGACATGCAACGTCGACGCCTCGAACAGAGTGTCACACTAGGCAGCAGAAACTTTGAGGTAGTCAAGGAGTTCGTCTAACTCGGCTCCGCGGTAAATACCGGGGACAACACCAGTACAGAAATCAAAAGCAGAATCACTCTTGCCAATCGATGTTTCTTTGGGCTCAAGAGTAAATTGAGTAATAATGTCCTCTCTAGAAGGACTGAGCTCGCTTTATATAACAGCTTGATCATCTCCGTCCCACTTTATGGCGCGGAGTCTTGGACTTTAGCAAAGCCGGATGAGGAAGCCCTTAGTCTATTCGAGAGAAAAGTTTTGCGTGCGATTTTGGGTCCTGTTTGAGTTGATGGCATCTGGAGGAGGAAATTTAATGACGAACTCTATAGGCTGTACAGCGACATGCGCCTTCTCAAGCGTCTGCGGATACAACGCTTAAGATGGCTAAGCCATGTAGAGCGTATGGACACCACTGCTCCGGCCCACAAAGTCTTTGAATCCGTGCCATTGGGACAACGCAGGATGGCCTAGGATAAGGTGGCTCACGCAAGTGAAGAAGGACTTCAACCAACTTGGAGTGCGCAACTGGAGGCAGCTGGCGAAAAATCGTGCTGGCTGGAGAGACATGTTGGTTGAGGCCCAGGTCCACCCCGGACTGTAGCGCCACAAGAAGAAGAAGAAGAAGTACTTCGATTCAAGTAAAGATTTCATGCATTTTTCTGAATTTTATGTGTTTGTTTTTAAACTTTCCTTTAGCTTTTAAAAAAGTGGCCGGTGTGGCGTAGTGGGTAAAGTGCGACGCTCACACGCTGAAGGGTGTAGGTTCAATTCCCAGCTCAACACCAATTTTTCGAATTTTTCACGGCGCCACCTCTTACGAGCTCCTGACAAAAGTCAAAGACTAATGACTGTCCAAGAAAGCTTCTCAAATTTCGCCGTTCGGAGTCGGCAAAAAACTGTAGGTCCCTTCTACTCGTGAGAGGACAGTAGCGCGCACAACACGAGTAGTTGATGAGCAAGCTAGGCCCTGGTCCCCCTATGGACTGTAGCCCCAACAATTATTATTATTATAGCTTTTGAAAAATCACATCACAAATACTAGTATAAGCAGTTGCATGATGGTATTCATGACAGTTGTTGTTTAATAGCGATAAAGGGTAAATTTGGTAAAACATACTTTTATTGTGTCTTGAACGATTCTTCAGTTCTGTGACGTAACGAGTAGAAGAAAGAGTTTAAGAATAGGTTTCCTAAATCAGGACATGGTCTTGATTCTAAAAGGCAACAAATGACGTATTTCCTTAAATTTAAGCTCCAACACGAAGTACTGTTTCTGAACTTTAGGAATTTTGGGGCTTTAATTTTTTGAACTGTTGGATTCTATCTTTCGAGAAAAAGTTGTTTTAAAGCGGCAGCAACATTTACCATTCCCTACGTTATGAAAATATCTGTGTAAAAGGAATAGGCCTAATTAAATCCAGAATTGATTCTTCTCGTAATGAACGCCATGATAGTCGGCCCCTAAAATAACTTATGCTTGTGTCTGGCACACAGTGTGGTGGATAGCCCCAATTTAAATTCAAGCACAGGCACAGCAAACTTAAACTAAGCCTATTGTGAATGCTTTTTTTTAGTTGAAGGATTCCTTTCAATTGGATAAACTTTGTTGCTATGTCCAATCCGTAGTAACTTTCTAAATTCAAACCCTCCCCCAGGATGTGCTTCATCTCTGCAACGCAACCAGTTTCTGCTCCAGATGGCAGGTGATATCCCTACGCAACAAATTGAAATGAAATTGCGAACAAAATTCGGTCGAAAACCTTTCGCTTTTCGGTCGTATTTATCCCCCAGACGTGAACTTTGCAACTTCGCTTCCCATGTCATCAACACTTCATCCCAGATATCGATTCCTCTCTAGACCTACTTTCAATTAAATCCCAGAGCGGGACTCATCGAGCCACCGCACAATCCCGAGCCAATAACGATGAAACTTTCACTCCCACATGCAGATGTATCCTCAAAATCAAGGATTAACCCACAAAGGTACCTCGAAAATGCCTCCACTTCAAACCGCACTTCATCTCCCGACGAGGAGAACTTTCGACATTCCTTCGTTGGCAAAAGGGGCTGCACAGCGAGAACAATAACAAATCCACGTGGGACGTCGATCCTAACGTCGCTACGACCCCAATTCTTCGGGATTACGTTGAGTTCCCAATCGCCCTGCCCGCTCCAGGGGTGCTGTGTTGCAATCTGCCTAGGTGGGGCACAACAATGTTCCCGGCAGCGATGGTGTAAGACAGCGCAGGGTGGGTTGGCTAACAACCGCTCGAACAATGTCTTCCTCTGCCAGAGGTGCACTCGATGTGTGTGAAGTGTTTTTGTCAGCACTGCGGGCGGGGTTCGAGTGTTTTGCGACTGCTGACAAGGACTTTTTTCTCCGAGTTGAAGAGATCTGTTTTCGATAACATATCCTGTATGGCAGAACCGGGTAATTTGTCTGTTGCGTTGTGGCTTTTGCCTTGTGGGAAGTGTGGGTTGGAAGGAATTGCGTGGATTTGTGTTCGATTTGAATGGGTTAGCATTGGAGAATCATTCTACGCAGCTGCTGAATGCTGGAAAGGCAATCAGCGATTTGTAATTTTCGAGGACAGTGTCTCTGTAAGGCATTCGGCGATTTTTTCAACCTTTAATTGCAAGGCACTTCCGCTCGATCAAAAGTGACAAACTCCCCTCGGCTATTGTACATTTTATGTAAATATGTCCCGTTCGATTGGCAATCGAGCACAAAAGGGATAATCGGCAGAAAAAAAAATCCAATCAAGTACTTGCCCGAAACTAGGCACTGCTTTGTGAGAGCCTCTGTTGCCTCCCGGCATTCAGCACATTCCTTTTGAAAGGATAACGAATTTTGATTGATCCTTTCATCGAGTCCAGAGCACAAGTGGACCCTTTTTTTCCTTCGCTCAAGTGCTCGATTATTTTGCGAGTCTGCTTTCACTTTGGCATCGGCCCAAATGTGAGTTGAGGCATCCTGCTTTGGTGACGGGCGGCTTTTTACAGTCAATCCCGATGTGTTTGTCCTGAATTTTGACGAGATTTTCACCCTTTTTTCAGTGCTCCTCTTGTGCCGCTCCGCTTGAGCTGAATTGGTTCGGGGGCTTTTGTCCTTCCATTGTCTGATACATCCTTCCGGTTCGGTTGCAAATATATTCTCCATCGCAGAAAATGACGGAGGCAAGGAGTGCGGGGCGGTATTCGACTCCTTGTGTCCGTCGACGGCAAACACTACGAGATAATTGATTCGTTTTTGCTGCGGTATGCGGTGCCCATGCAACGAGGATATGATCGGAATTAATTGAACAAACTTTGATAATATCCTTGGAGGATAAAACTAACGTGATCGGAATATAAAGGCATCTATGGCATTCCGTGACTGGCATTGGGGAGTGTTGGGGAAAGTGTCAATGCCAAGGACTTGTACTGCCACCGGGTGGCCGTTGACTTGCCAAGGTATGTAGTGGGGTCAGGAGATATAGGAATGGTTTCATTTTCTGACTGTGAAGTTAGTCGCTGAGAATCTGAAATGATTATTTCTACAGACTACTAAACGGGAGTGACGACCCAAATCACGATGTTAGGCAGAAAGTTCTTGCGGTAAATGAGGGCAAAACAAAGTACATGCTGTCATCAAGAAAGGACATACAGCATTGACGTATCGGAAAGAGCACACTAGGCAGCAGAAGCTTCGAGGCAGTCAAGGACTTCGTCTACCTCGGCTCCGCGGTAAACAGGGATAACAACATCAGTACGGAAATCAAACGCAGAATCACTCTTGCCAATCGCCGTTTCTTTGGGATCAAGAGACAATTGAGTAATAACGCCCTCTCTCGAAGGCCGAGGTTGGCTTTATGTAACAGCTTCATCATCCCAGTCCTAGTCTATGGCGCGGAAACCAGGACGTTACCAAAGGCGGATGAAGAAGCCCTTAGTCTTTTCGAGAGAAAAGTTTTACGTTCGATTTTTGGTCATGTTTGCTTTGATGGCATCTCAAGGAGAAGAATTAACGAGGAACTCTATGGGATGTACAGCGACATGCGCCTGGTCAAGTGTCTTCGGATACCACGTTTCAGTTGGCTAAGCCATGTAGAGCGTATGGACACCTCTGGTCCTTCCTGAAAACTCTTAGAATCGGAGCCATTGGAACAACGCAATAGAAAACGGCCTGGGCTAAGGTGGTGCACACAAATGGAGAAGGACCTCAACCAAATTGGAGTGCGCAACTGGAGGCAGCTGGTGAACGATTGTGTTGGCTCCAGAGGCATGTTGGTTGAGGCCCAGGTCCACTTCGGACTCTAGCGAATAGAATAGCGATGTCTATTTTGCACTGGTTCAGGGTCATTTTTGCAAAATTCTTGGCAATGTCAGGATACCTTTTTATTGCACTACACATTGCCTTGAACTATGAGCGCGTTGTTTGTTTTCTGAAAATAAAACAGAAATAAAATTATTTCTGTTCATTTCGAATATATATAACTTGCTTTCTATTGCACAGACTTACTTTCTATTACACTAACTTTCTCCTTTAAATCTGCAACTGAAATTATGCGGATTAAAAACGTCACAAAGTGTTTGGACTGCCGATCGGTTCCGTTTTTCATTATACCATTTTTCTTGTACTACCATACCGACACCAGCTCGCTTTATGGTTTGCGTTTTGAATAACAGCAAAGACAGCGGATGCAAACATTTTCCCTCGTGATTGGCCTGAACAAAAAGGACGTAACCGAGCATTTTGTGGGTTCAACAAGCCGTCAGAACTCATTTGTCTTTGCAGAACGCCAGAAAATATCAAGGTAAATAAAAAATAACAAAAAAAAAACATCACTCGTTGGAGCCCAATCGCATCCGAGACTGAGTGGAGACTTCCAAGACCTTGGCGTTGTGCGTTTCAGAGCAACAAGGCTTCCTGCACACGAGCCAGAGTCTAGAACTGTTGTCCATGCGCCATATAGAATGCCTTGCAAAAGAGTCAGTGCCCGGTGATGTGTCTTTGACGTCGAAGACAATGATTTCCTCATGGCTCACTGTCTTCTTTTAGGGTCTGCCGCAGGGCAAACAATAGTCAAGTTTCAAATACACCTAAGAGCCTGTAAACACTTTGCATATAGCCAAAGGTCTGAAAATGTTAAATACAGGTCTCCGCGTTGGAGAATATTGTGCAACCGACGCACAGTGGTGCCCGAATAAAACAGGTAAAACGAAATAATTTTCTCGGCCAATTGGTATTGGCTTTTCGTTTATAACACATTACCCAATAAGTCCCCTTACATATAGGGGGCGCCACTAACAAAAAACAGGTCAATATTAAATTATTAACGTTTGCTAATGGCGCTTCTAGGTGTCCCGAGACTTATTGAGTTATCTGTTACATATTTGAGAACCCAGAAAGCCAAAATTCTTTTCACTTCTAAGGAGCCGTTTCGGCTCAAAGTTGGGAGTTTTAAGATTTAAAAATCGGAAGTTTTTTTTTTATGAAGATACGATGTGGCATATTTTCTAAAATAAGCCACCATGGAAAACACACATTTACTCAAAAGGCGTACGTACTGCCTTCTAACTGCATTAACAGTTTTTTCATTTTGATACCCAGGTTTCTAAACCAGTCTTTTGATTAAGGCCACTATTTGCGGGTAGTATTTTCATGTTTGGTGCAGCATAGCACAATTGCTCCAAGAGGCTCCAACAGGAAAACATATTTTTCTAAAAGTCTAAAATATTCGCCATCGATGGTGCAAAAATGAAAATTCACTTTTTTGCAGTTTAAGAGAACGAGTCGTTTGAGTGGAGCAATCTCGGCCACATCTTTTTTGAATTTTCCTACGATTTCCCTTCTAATGCTTGTATTGCTCAAATATCATGGGCATGAACCACTAAGCAGTGAAGCGCAAGCCATATTATACTTAACTCAGATTTAATTTTTTTTTACAACGAAAATGTGTGAGTGGATAGTACTGAATGTAATTTTTCTACATAGGTCTGAATTCCAGCGTTGTTTTAACCCTTATTTACTGTCGTAAATTGTTGTGATATATTTTTGTATGCAATTGTGCGTTCAGTGTTCTTTCAATTTTTTTAACTTATGATTACTTTGTTATTCTTTGTGCAATATCGACCAATTTTCGACAGCAGGAGGATTTTTAAGGAGTGATGATTGATTTCTAATATTATATTTCTATATATATATATATATATATATATATATATATATATATATATATATATATATGAACTTAATATTATTTAAATCGGCCAGCGGGTTCAAAAGTTACAGATTTATTTCTGCGTTCCCCACACAAGGGCACCACTGTGCGATGCAGTCCTTGCAAATGTTCCACATACGCCACAGTTCGGAAATCGTCCCTGCACACATTTCAGATAAAACACAAAGTCTGGACTTCAAAGAAGAAGACTAAGCCCGGTGCGTGACATTGAAGACCATCGATTGTCAACAGTGCCACGAGCTAATAAATTCAATCCCCACTTCGGCTTCTTCGCTCCAGACAAGTCGGAAAGTGGCCGACGAATGTATCCTCCATTCAAATTCATAAGAAATGGATGACAGTGTGGTTGGATGAGAGTGTGGTTGGATGACAGCTCCTTTAAGGGTTGTAAAGTCAAGTCACATTCTTTCTTTGACAAAATCGAATACTTGTGTTTCTTTCATTTCTCTCGAGGGCCAAGTTCCCCGCCTAAAACCACAAGCACTCAGTGGAAGCCTTTTCTATTTTTCATTCATGACAACAGCGCATCAGCCGTTTGCTCTTCGATCCAAATATTGAACAAGAGATCCTTTTGCGACGAAGCGAAGAATGTCTAAACATTGAATCTGCTACAGAGCCCCCGGCGGTCGAGCGATGTCAGCAATCGACAAACACCAGCCAGACAATGAAATCGATTCAAGTCAATTCTGTGTTGTTGGTACACACACACTAAACGTATCCCTCACTGGGGGGTGGACGGGAGAGAGTACAAAAGGAAGCCTAAAGCAACCGTTAGCGCAGAATGTCACATGTGAGGGTGTTTCTAAGGTGTTCCGGCCAAAATGGCAAAAGGCCAACACAGGAATGAAAAACACGGAGGGAGTGGGAGCGACGTTGATGGTGGGGCTTGGGGTGTTAACGAACTGCCTCCAAATTAGATTTATGTTCGGCAAGGTGTTGCGAGCGCGGATTTCTAGAAAACGCCACAAGGGGATTTTGCGTGTGCCGGGGCAGGAAGCGGAAGTGCGTGTTGGTTGGCAAAGGAATAACCTCCCTGGGAAGCATCGGTTGAATGAGAATGAAATTATTTGTAATCAAATGTGAAGATTGAGCGATGGGGACATGTTTTGGAATTTCGTTGCCTGATTATGGAGTATTTCAAGCAAAGTCGGTCGAGATAGGAATTTCAATTGGAGGTGCTTCTGATGAAAATTTGTCGAAAGGGGTATCGTTTGGTGGCGGGCTTAAAACTGAATCCTGTTAATTGAGATTGTGAGTCTTTGCACTGCAAAGGAGGTTTTGTATAGGTTTGAGAGTAAATTAGTGTCACAAGTACTTTCTCTACCAAGAAAACGAGCAGCTTTAGCCTTTTCTCTTGCACACAGCTGTGGGTTCGTTCAAATTACGCCCTCAGCAACCACAAGGCTTATGTTCAACCTCAGTGCAATCATCAGTTAAGACGGAAAAAGTAATTCGCTTGAAAAAACAAAATTCCGTCAAAATTCCACAACGAGGTTGTGGTCACCACAAAGAGCTCATGACCGCCATAATCAAGTGAAGGATTTAAATGCAATGACAAGCCCATTGGAACGTTGAGCGCTACAACTCAATTAAATCGATGCACTCAACGACTTCCTAGCAAAGAAATCCTTCCACTCATCCCACTCGCCCATTGCAAAAGTCTGGGAGGTAGAATACACGCCCTTGCGTGACATGTATCAGCCCCTCCTCATCCCTTGGAGAGTCAGATATTACAGCAACTTGCACAAACGAGTATTCAGCGAGAGCGAGTGGATTTAATTAATCCGATTTTGACTCCTTTGAGGAGCTCCACAGTGGGTGGGATGTTCAGCTCTATTTGACAGAGATAAAGGTGGCATGCATCGTGTCCCGAGTGTGCCGCATCATTTCATTACCAGTGTGTCACTCACCGCGGCCTCCAGTGTCTGGTGCTTGGTTGCTTTAATCAAATACATTCTCCCCTCCCCAGCGATGGCTTTTGATCGTCGCGCATTCACCGTCACACATGATGCATCAGAAACTGCAGTTAAATAAATATCCTGCGACTCGCTGAGGCGCGGATGCTCCCTGTTAGGGTTGGTTGCACTTCAGATTGCTGCTGTTGATATGAGGAAAAGGCCAAGTGCTTTGGGGATGGCGCAGTTTCACAGTTTGTTGGGGGATTGACATCATTACGCCCGGCGTGCAGGTTGCGGTTGAGATTGATGAGAGGAACGAGCACGACATTCAACTTTAAAAATAGAATTTCGGATATGACTCATGGGAGCTCAGAGACGTACTCCCTCACCCACCGAGCAATTGCTGTGAATGTTGTCATAAGAAGCTCTATTGGTGCTCAGAGTTCGCAAATATTTTTTCAATTCCCGGCTGCTATAGCGATAACGTTGAATTTTATTCACTCAAGCGTTCCCCAGTCTGCAGAATGGCTGGACGGAGGGAGGAGTCATAATCCTGCCAATTATTCATTTCTGTCTCGCCAGAATTATCGTTCCAACTGACTGGTGATTAGTGACAGTTTCCCTATCCCAGAAGTCTGTCGTCTAATTTGAGTCTATTAACGGTGTTATCGTCTCTAAGAAGTCACCCAGTTGGAGGCGAATTAAGATATCAAATCACTGGATACAATCCAATTTTGACGTCTTCGTCCTATTTTTGGAGGAACGACTCGGACCGCGACTCTTACAATGGCTTGCGATGGCGATGGATGAATACAAGGAACCAGAGTTCGATGGAAATTGATTACGAGACATCAAGAAAACTGTGTCCCTAGGATGTGTGTCTGGGGGCACACTTGTGGCCACATTCCTTTAGATGACGAATACTGTCTGTCAGCAACACTAGGACGAATGAACATAAAAGGCGACTTCCTGTTCGCCCAAATGAAGCAAATGAACATTGACCTTACAGGTGGAAGATAAAATTTCTTGCGTGAAGAATGGGGAGTGTCTGGAGCTTGGCCTTTCTTCTTCTGACCTTTCTGACTATCGCACTCCCTGCCACATAGAGGGTAAGACTTTGAATTCTTCAGACGCGAACTCCTTACCTCCTCAGAAGATGGAAGGCGACTTCAAATGTTTCAAGCTCATTGATTCAATTGTCTGTGTCCGTTCTTTGACAATTATTCCCTGCACAACAACACAAGCCCTCACGAATTAAGCTGCGTAAGACTTTCCAAACTCTTCTTTTTTTCTTTTTGTTTATTTTTCAAAGCCCAATGACGCTCCATTCGTTTGACATATCGAAAAATGTGTCCAAGCAGTCAGAAATGATATTTTTTCAAAGACAAAATCTCATTTAGCTCATTAGCATTGACTGTCGCTATCGAATCGTAACTCACTTCATAATCAACTCTCAGCAGATAATGGGGTGTGTCCATCAAGTCTCTCCTTACATGTCATCAGCACACCGAACCGAAGGCGTTTTCATCAATCCCATCCCCAGAGCAGCTATCAAACCCCTGTCGATGTCATAAAAATCCAAACGCGATTTTCTTCGATTCCCTCATCATTTTCGCCCCACAGCGCCATCCGAAATCAATCACTTCCTTCAGGCAGAATTTTCCTTCTCTCTCTCTCTCTCTCTGTGTCTTTTTGGTTGAAAAAGGACGGGCTGCTAATCACCTAAATCAATCATCCATTAAATTTCTGGTTTTAGTTGATTGGAAGGTAATTTGATTGACAGAGCGCACTGAGGCGTGGTTCCAGGACTGTTTCCGACGAAGCGATGTTTGGCATGTGTTGAGGTTAGGTCGGATGTGTGCATGAACCACTTGACAGGTATGCATACGAGTACATATGGGAAGAGTTTCCCCCGAGGACTTGTGTGGTTGCGCGACGAATGAAATGTCAAGTGCAATGCAGTGACTTCTTGGGACAGAAATATGAACAATACCAGTTATAGCGGTGAACATATGGTAAGCGAGATCGCAAATTCACACCCTAGAGTCGCCCTTCCTTCGTGACAGTTATTCAATGAATTTTTGATCTAACGGTGATTTTATTCAGCATTAACAGTTTTCTGTAATAAAAAGAGGACTTTGACGATTCTTGAGAATGCCATCGCTCTCGGGTAAGGCCAAGCAGC
The DNA here is from genome assembly GCA_955652365.1 of Eristalinus aeneus. NCBI lineage: Eukaryota > Metazoa > Arthropoda > Insecta > Diptera > Syrphidae > Eristalinus > Eristalinus aeneus. The sequence continues at coordinate 57,995,532 of OY019132.1, forward strand.
ATTAATATTTTATTTTCATGGCCCTTAACGGTATTTAATGGGCTAAACGTGGTTATCCATGGCCGAGAGTTGGATGAAGACGAATCTGGAGATGGTGGCTGTGTTTGAATTTACGAGCGGCGAACGATGGTCATGAGCATAAAATTAATTCAGCCTGATTTATGAGGATGCGTTAACGATTTAAAGTTTTATTTGATGATGAGTTTATGTCTGTGGCGAGAGGTCTTGATGCTTTCTTTGCATAAAGGAGCAGGAGTCTTCTCGGCTTAGGAGTCGATTGTGAAAATGGTGAGCCAATGACGAGACACAAATAGCTTATTTTTTAAGGCTTTTATTTCAAATTGAACGATCACAGCGAACAGTCAATGAGACATTGAAGCGGAAGCCGCTAAGGGTCTAGTGGTTAATGAGGACAAAACAAAGTACTTGTTGTCATCAAGAAAGGACACACAACATCGATGCCTCGGACAGAACGTCACACTTGGCAACAGAAACTTCGAGGTAGTTGAAAACTTCGTCTACTTCGGCTCCGCGGTAAATAGGGACAACACCAGTACAGATATCAAACGCAGAATCACCTTTGCCAATCGCTGTTTCTTTTGGGCTCAAGAGGCAATTGAGTAACAAAAACCTCTCTCTAAAGACTAAGCTCGCTTCATATAACAGCCTGATCATCCCGGTCCTAGTCTATGGCGCGGAAACCAGGACGTTACGCAAGGCAGATGAGGAAGTCCTTAGTCTTTTCGAGAGAAAAGTTTTGAGTTCGATTTTTGGTCCTGTTTGCTTTGATGGTATCTGGAGGAGAAAATTTAAAAAATAACTTTATGAGCTTTACAGCGACATGCGCCTGGTTAGACGTCTTTGGATACAACGCTTAAGATGGTTAAACAGTGTAGATCGTACAGACATCACTGCTCCGGTCCGAAAAGTCCTCAAATCTGCGTTATAGGGAAAGCCCAACAAAAAACGGCCTACGCTAAGATAGTGGACACAAGTGGAGAAGGACTTCAGCCAGCTTGGAGTGCGCAATTGGAGCCACCTAACGAAAGATCGTGCTGGCTGGAGAGGCAGGTTGGTTGAGGACCAGGCCCACCCCGGACTGTAGCGCCATAAGAAAAAGATGTTGCTTGTGCTGTTTTCTTAGTAATTCAGGAACGGGGCCTACCCTTCACTACCCTGAAGCTAAGCCCTTCTTCTCTTGTTTAAAGCTTGTATTAACTTTTACTTTCTTTCACATAAAACCAGTTTTTGCCACCTTCGCTCTTATACTGGAAAATGCTTCGTTGCCGGCTGTTTGGTGGATCACGTCACTATCGTCCGCAAATGCAAACAATTGTACAGATTTTTGGAAGATCAAGCTTTCTGTGCAGGCGGGTGAGCTAAGCACATTCTTCTTAAAAACTCCCTCAAAGAGGTCACAAGAGAACCCCATCTTGCTCTAAATCTCTATCGACATTGAGAGTCTTACAAAAATCTTTGCCAACTTTGAAGTATTAACGAGAGCTCGCTTACATTTAGCTGGACAGTCAAAACATGTAATGTGGTGATGGGTGTCGTTCTGCGTTTCTTGGCTCTTTTCTAGGGTCCGTTACAGTGAGAAGATTTGGCTTACTTAGCCTGGAATTGCACTGATTAGGATTTTAATGCAATTTTTTCCATGGCGGTGTGCGCAGTTTAAAGTGCTTTCGTTTTAATGGATCAGGAAAATTATGTTGAAATTCCACTCGTCCGGCTTTCCTAAACAATTTTCCGATCCGAGCTTCGTATGCGTTTAGACGAGCCATGGAGCACGCTTGGTGAATTATCTCACATGTGGAACTTCTTTTAAGAAATGCAAAATCAGTCCGATGTGTTATAGCCTTCAACGAAGAAAAAGTAACTTGGAATGTTGTCCATGCAGAGTAACTGAAAAGGATTATTAATTCTGAAACAAATCACTCAAGTAGAACTACGTTCCCCAATAAACTTGTCCTGTCCTATAAAAGGATTCCGCTCCTAATGACTGTTCAAATTTTCCCTACTGTATTAGAAGAGGGCTAAATAAACTGCTTAAGTGCCCATTTTCGAGCAACAAATAAGTTCATCAACTAAAATGAATTCGTCCCTCAATGATAGACGCACACAAAGTAACAGACAAACGTTTTTCGCTATAAATAGATTCCGCGTGTTTTAAAATCAGATTTTCGCAGAAATTCGCGGCAGAAAATGAAGCCTCTTGTTAGGGAAAGAGCGTCTTACGATGGAGAGTAATTAAATCGTGCAGATTGGAGGGAGGTTGGCATCACACGTCGAAAGCACTGGAGGCGCTTAAGGAATACGCTTCGTGGAGATAAGGGACATCTTTATCAGAAGCGGACAATTTAAAGCAAAGAAATGGTGAAAATGAACTAATTTCCGAGGTGAGTCCTTGTAAAAAATGAAGTTGCTGTCTTCAAATTTCTTTAAAATTTGCGCTAACGTTTTGCTTTGCAAACAGAATTGCAAGTAGAATGTCGTTATTTTACAGTTAAGAGTCTTAAATGAGATTGGTTGTGGATGTATGAAAGCCATGTATGCTCCCACAGAAATTTTTTAATTTTAATTGAATTTATCCTACATCAAGCATCACGCATCAAACGTCAAAAATCAACCACCAAGTACGAATTATCAAGAATCAAGCATCAATAACTAAGCATCAAGCATCAAGCATTAACCATCAAGGATCAAGCATCAAGCATCAAGCACCAAGCATCAAGCATCAAGAATCAAGTATCAAGCATCAAACATAAAGCATCAAACATAAAGCATCAAGCATAAAGCATCATGCATCAAGAATCAAGCATCAAGCATCAAGCATCAAGTATCAAACATCAAGCATCAAGCAACAAGCATCAAGCATCAAGCATCAAGCATCAAGCATCAAGCATCAAGCATCAAGCATCAAGCATCAAGCATCAAGCATCAAGCATCAAGCATCAAGCATCAAGCATCAAGCATCAAGCATCAAGCATCAAGCATCAAGCATCAAGCATCAAGCATCAAGCATCAAGCATCAAGCATCAAGCATCAAGCATCAAACATAAAGCATCAAGCATCAAGAATCAAGCATCAAGCATCAAACATAAAGCATCAAACATAAAGCATCAAGCATTAAGAATCAATCATCAAGCATCAAGCATCAAGCATCAAGCATCAAGCATCAAGCATCAAGCATCAAGCATCAAGCATCAAGCATCAAGCATCAAGCATCCGGCATCAAGAATCAAGCATCAAGCATCAAGCATTAAACATCAAGCAACAAGCATCAAGCATCAAGCATCAAGCATCAAGCATCAAGCATCAAGCATCAAGCATCAAGCATCAAGCATCAAGCATCAAGCATCAAGCATCAAGCATCAAGCATCAATCATCAAGCATCAAGCATCAAGCATAAAGCATCAAGCATCAAACGCCAAACTGCATACATCAAACATTAAACAGCAAACATCAAACATCAAACATCAAACATCAAACATCAAACATCAAACATCAAACATCAAACATCAAACATCAAACATCAAACATCAAACATCAAACATCAAACATCAAACATCAAACATCAAACATCAAACATCAAACATCAAACATCAAACATCAAACATCAAACATCAAACATCAAACATCAAACATCAAACATCAAACATCAAACATCAAACATCAAACATCAAACATCAAACATCAAACATCAAACATCAAACATCAAACATCAAACATCAAACATCAAACATCAAACATCAAACATCAAACATCAAACATCAAACATCAAACATCAAACATCAAACATCAAACATCAAACATTAAACATCAAACATCAAACATCAAACATCAAACATCAAACATCAAACATCAAACATCAAACATCAAACATCAAACATCAAACATCAAACATCAAACATCAAACATCAAACATCAAACATCAAACATCAAACATCAAACATCAAACATCAAACATCAAACATTAAACATCAAACATCAAACATCAAACATCAAACATCAAACATCAAACGTCAAACATCAAACATCAAACATCACGTATTAAACATAAAACATATCGTATTTAGCATCAGGAACAAACCATCAAGCATCTAGCAACTTTGTCAGGATGTGAAAAGTACATAACAACTTCTCAGTATCCTTGTAAGTGTGAACGCCTCTTTTTCAATTTTCAGCACCATTTCAAAGTCAATCAAAATAGCAGCATTCAATGAATCGAATAAAACTGTCACTTTCTCAAAATACGCCAATTTCTTCTGTTTCCCTCTGCTCACTCTCTTGCATAAATTCCGCAGCAAACGACACGCGCCCTTTTCCTCCTCACGTTCTCAATCATTTTCCGCAGCATATCCCGCGTAAGTGTTAAGCATTCCAAGCAATTTAAATAAACCCCTCACAGCCACGCGTTGGCGAAGTTGTGACATCCGAGCCTGCCGAATCCAAGGTGAGGAGCGACGACACATCTTCGGCGGCGAAATTTATGCAAATTGCCAATAAACTAGAAGATCTTACTCATCCACCCGCCCAGTGGACGCCCACGCACGCTGTACTGCCGCAATTTGCTCTATTTTCACGCCGCTCGAGGCTCTCGGCACACCCCCGCCTCGGCCTGGGCGGTTTCACCGAGAGACAACGAAAATCGATATTCGAAAACCACAAATAATTTTCGTTCTCCGCTCGCAATGTTGTTGTGTTGAAGGAACGCTACGTACACGCACAGCACTGTCCTTGCGGTCGTTATCACACCTGTAAATGAAGAAGAGAGGAAGGCGAGGGAAGTTGTAAAATAGAACACGCCCGACAGGGTTTTATTGCGTAGTGGGGCTTGCCTCCCCCCAGCCTGCCTTTGTTGTCTTCATGCCTCCCTCGGTGCTGTATTTAAGGCCGTTAGTGTGGCTTTACGAGCGTTTCAGGCAATCTCCTGCAAGGGGAACGTCCAAATTGACTTGTAACAGTTGCCAAAGTGTAGTCTTGTGGAAATATTCATCCCTGGAGATAGATATCAAATAGCGTTCACTTAGACCAACGATTTGAGCGGATTCTTTTTGTCTGGCGATAGTGGGAAACGGTCCGACAGTGCGGTCAGCCCCGGTGAATGGAGAGCACGCAATTGGGCGTGTGATAGCCGTTGAATGAAATTGAATTGCAAGTTAATGCTGATGGGGGTTATTGTCACTTCAAAGTCATTGTGGTAAAGAGGGCAGCTAGGCCTGGCCGGCACTTTAACATTTCAACATTTTAACATTTTAACATATTAACATTTTAACATTTTAGCATTTTAAAATTTTAACATTTTAACATTTTAACATTTTAACATTTTAACATTTTAACATTTTAACATTTTAACATTTTAACATTTTAACATTTTAACATTTTAACATTTTAACATTTTAACATTTTAACATTTTAACATTTTAACATTTTAACATTTTAACATTTTAACATTTTAACATTTTAACATTTTAACATTTTAACATTTTAACATTTTAACATTTTAACATTTTAACATTTTAACATTTTAACATTTTAACATTTTAACATTTTAACATTTTAACATTTTAACATTTTAACATTTTAACATTTTAACATTTTAACATTTTAACATTTTAACATTTTAACATTTTAACATTTTAACATTTTAACATTTTAACATTTTAACATTTTAACATTTTAACATTTTAACATTTTAACATTTTAACATTTTAACATTTTAACATTTTAACATTTTAACATTTTAACATTTTAACATTTTAACATTTTAACATTTTAACATTTTAACATTTTAACATTTTAACATTTTAACATTTTAACATTTTAACATTTTAACATTTTAACATTTTAACATTTTAACATTTTAACATTTTAACATTTTAACATTTTAACATTTTAACATTTTAACATTTTAACATTTTAACATTTTAACATTTTAACATTTTAACATTTTAACATTTTAACATTTTAACATTTTAACATTTTAACATTTTAACATTTTAACATTTTTTCTCTTCAGATGGCAGAATTACGGAATTACGTAAAGTGCGTCCTACTCGTATTCCCTTGCTTAAAGCCACTTGTCCTCGTCAAACAAGTACTTCCTCTTCATTAGCCTCAACCGTCGGGACCAAATTAAATTCAATTCACCAACGCAGACGGGGTTCATTAACCCGAGCAAGGAAAATCAAGAATTCAAATCTCTAACCTCATCAGTGCCAAGCCTTATAAATTTTGATGCTTATCTCGCCACGTCGTGAAATTTCAATGGAACTCCCTTCCTGCCACGTGTCTTGCTGGAAATCCATCACTTTGAATGCGATTTTCCTGTTCATCTGACAGGTCTTCCGTTCCGGCCGCCACCCGCGCTATTCGTCGCCTCCGTAACGATGAGAGATTTACCAACAGGCTAATGCAATTAAAGTCAGAACCGTCTGTCAGACTCGCCTAATGCAACCTGAAAGTCTTCATTGGGCGGCTGGGTTCGTTGACTTCTGAGTGCAGTTACAGTTGCCGTGTTTGGTCTGACTGCCTTCACAGGCAGTAGGCTCTGCCTCCTCCTGCATCTTGTCTCGCTCCTCCGCAGAGATGAAGGAATCACCAGAAGGATACGCCGCTCTGTCGTAAGTGAAGGGGGCAGCAGAATCGGAACACAATTGCAAACTAAAGTCCCAGAGTCTGGCGTTTCCTAGTTTCCTGCGGTTCATAGACATCCCCATCCGTCTGTGTACAATGACGATGAAGTTAACCATGCGCTGGTATAAAAATAACTCGGCAGTGAGTGGTGTGCCTGTGTGTAAGCAGAAGCTACTGCAGAGGCGTCCTGTTTCGTGGGAAATCCCATACGACTGGTAGAATTTCGGGCAGACAGGCAGAGGAGGACGCATGCAAATCTAAGGGGATGTGGCGGTCTGTGGCTTCTCGGCGGCGGAAACTTTTGTAATTAGACCTGTCTTGTCGAACAAACTGCGAGGGCTCGGATTGGAATTGGATTGAGAATGCAGCCGCACAGACGATAAGTGGAATTCGCTGTTATCGCTGGAGGACGCCACAAACCGAAATCTTTTTGAGGACCTGGAAAGGAGTTCAATTGTTCGCGGAGGCATGTGACTGTAATCAATGCAGACTGGAGACACAGGATCAGTGGTGGATTTGACTTCAAATGTAGGCGGCATTGATGTCTGGTATCATTATACCTAATTGGACAATGGACTGCGGATGAATGGAATTTGGGAACCCTTAGTTGGGCAAATTTCTCTGAAAAACCAAACTCAAAGGAACAATCAAATGTGACATTGAGTTCCCGACCGGATGCGAGGAAGACGAGCGCCGGCGAGGGGGCGGATGTAATTGTGTTTGTTACTCGGTTCGACGACATATTGGATTGATTGCGAACGGATGTTGAATTTCCGGCATTCATAGGGAGCAGATGAGCGGAAGGGCCATTATGTCCGACAGCTTCAAGTGGGAGAATGCCAGTGATTGGGTGCCATTCGATTTTCTGCGTCATTTAAATGTGTAAAGGGCTTCGTACGCTCTTGGATCGATGTGGGGCATCAAATGGTAAGAGTAGTACGACCAGAATGGACATTTTTTTTGTGGGAGGTTGGGATACACTGCTCAAGTGCAAGTGCAGCTTAAACTCAAATAATGGTCCACTGTACCACCAGGCAGTAACCTTCATTTACTTTATTCGCTTCTGTGATATAAAACTTAGGTTTTCAGTTCCCATTATGTCAGCATCAAACAGCTGCCACCGGATACGAGCAAATTCGGGACATTGACAGAGAAAGTGCTTTGAAGTGTGAACTCAGACAACAAGAAATGCCGAAAAGCAGCGGCTTGCACCGCGCAAACGTCCAACGCACAAAGCGCACGTACATCGGGTCATTTGCACAAGGGATCGGTACTACAGCATCATGTGCACATGTAAGAAGGAGCAGCGGAAAATATAACACATCACTCAATAAGTCCCATAAGCCGTATAAGGGGCGCCACTATCAAAAAAAATGTCCATAGTCGAGAGTGATCTGTTATTGTCCAGTACAGGCCCCTATGCACCTTTAAAGGACCATCGACGACAAAGTGACGAGAATGCCTTTAGGGGGCGCCATTATAAAAAAAATGTCCATAATCGAGTCTGATCAGTTACCGTCCAGTACAGGCCCCTATGCACCTTTAAAGGACCATCGGCGACAAAGTGACGAGAATGCCTTTAGGGGGCGCCATTATAAAAAAAATGTCCATAATCGAGTCTGATCAGTTACCGTCCAGTACAGGCCCCTATGCACCTTTAAAGGACCATCGGCGACAAAGTGACGAGAATGCCTTTAGGGGGCGCCATTATAAAAAAAATGTCCATAGTCGAGACTGATCAGTTACCGTCCAGTACAGGCCCCTATGCACCTTTAAAGGACCATCGGCGACAAAGTGACGAGAATGCCTTTAGGGGGCGCCATTATAAAAAAAATGTCCATAGTCGAGTCTGATCAGTTACCGTCCAGTACAGGCCCCTATGCACCTTTAAAGGACCATCGGCGACAAAGTGACGAGAATACCTTTAGGGCACGCCATTATAAAAAAAATTGTCCATAATCGAGTCTGATCAGTTACCGTCCAGTACAGGCCCCTATGCACCTTTAAAGGACCATCGGCGACAAAGTGACGAGAATGCCTTTAGGGGACGCCATTATAAAAAAAATGTCCATAGTCGAGTCTGATCAGTTACTGTCCAGTACATGCCCCTATGCACCTTTAAAGGACCATCGGCGACAAAGTGACGAGAATGCCTTTAGGGGGCGCCATTATAAAAAAAATGTCCATAGTAGAGTCTGATCCGTTACTGTCCAGTGTAGGCCCCTATGCACCTTTAAAGGACCATCGGCGACAAAGTGACGAGAATGCCTTTAGGGGGCGCCATTATAAAAAAAAATGTCCATAGTCGAGTCTGATCAGTTACCGTCCAGTACAGGCCCCTATGCACCTTTAAAGGACCATCGGCGACAAAGTGACGAGAATGCCTTTAGGGAGCGCCATTATAAAAAAATGTCCATAATCGAGTCTGACCAGTTACCGTCCAGTACAGGCCCCTATGCACCTTTAAAGGACCATCGGCGACAAAGTGACGAGAATGCATTTAGGGGGCGCCATTATAAAAAAAATGTCCATAGTCGAGTCTGATCAGTTACCGTCCAGTACAGGCCCCTATGCACCTTTAAAGGACCATCGGCGACAAAGTGACGAGAATGCATTTAGCACATTTTGTTTATTTTTTTTTGACTTGACTTTGTGGCTTGAGCAGTAGCGTCAGCAAGTCATACAGCAGAAGTTAACAAGGTCTAAAAATACACTCCACTTAGTTTTTTTTTTATTGTTGATCACAAGAAACAAGACGATTAGATTCCATGATGGCAGAGAAGGGAAGGGACTGCGAGTTAAGAAGAGTGACGGGGATCTACTTTACCGCTTCCCTGCCATCATGGGACCTAATCGCCTTGTTTTTTTATTATTGATCACAAGAAACAAGGCCCATGAGATCCCATGATGGCAGGGAAGCGGTAAAGTAAATCCCCGTCACTCTTCTTACCTCGCAGTCGATGTACGAAGATTAGACCTCGTTACCTTTTAGCACAATAACTCATTTAGCATGATCACCTTAAAAACAAGTGGTACATAAAAGTCTCCTTTTGCAAAGCAAGGACACATGAACCCAGAAACGTGACTCAACAGAAAGTAAAAACAAAGGGATGACCAGTGGAAAGCGACACACTCAATATTGGCGAGAGGCGAGGAGAGGTAAGAAGGAGAATTGACGAACTGGAAACAGTAAACAACAGGGCAGCATCATCATACGGCCATATAATCGCTTTTTGTTACTCACCACAATCTTTAGGGTTTCGTCAGCACACTCAATGTGCACTCGCTTTGCAGTGGGAATTTATTTATACTAAGTAAGACATTTTTGTTTGGTTTTCCTTCATTAAACTTTGAATCTCAGGTTGTGTTTGGAATAATTCATTTTCTTCGGAGCGCAATTCATTATTTATAATTGGGTAGCGCGACAGTCCACCGGGGGCTTAGTCTGCTCATCAACTACCCATGTTGTGAGCGCTACTGTTCTCTCACCAGTAAAAGGGACTTAGACAGTGTTATTCTTTGAGTGGTGTCGGCGGCTCGAAAGAGGTGGTGCCGTGTAAGATTCGAGATGCTCAGCCGGCAGTTCATATATGAATTGTCTTGAATAGAAACGAAACCATTAATGGTCGCAAGTGCTATAATTCATGTTCAGAGCACCCTCCTAAGCCTATTAAATCTAAAAATTTAGGACCACTCTAGTGGATGTATGACTTGAGGTAATGACTTAAAAATATGCTCAACTGCTCTATATTCACAATTTGCAACGTCAAACGCTTCACTCGTGCAGCCATCCCACAAACCAAATACTTTCCATTTCAGACGTCAAAGCTGTGACAAATTTCGAATAAATTTCCAACTACAGCTCAAGGGTTTCCCAGAATTAGACAGCAAAGTGTGCTTCACACACATGCTCACACGAAGCCCCCCAGAACCTGGAATTCTCAGAAATCGATTAGCCTACTGCCCAGGCCTCCATTATCCGTAATGAGTACAAAGGAAACCCAATCCAAAGTCTATGAAATCTAGACAAATCCATTAAAATCCCGAAACAAACCTTCAGACCTATGTTTACCAAAATCCCGTTAAGCACGTTGAACACCAACCACAGAGCCGCCCTTAACTCTTCCCGAGCATCGACAAATGCGGAGACTGAGGCGCCACGGCCACCTCCAGCGCCAAGTGAGTGACCAAAAGACCTCGTCACCTACCAATCCCAGCAGCAGTCAACAGATGTCTGCAGCGAGATTGAAGAGAATTTCCCTCCCAAAGAGCGAATTCTGCCAAAGAGCGCCTCTGATCCGCGCATGCCTCCATTAGACGCACATTCTCTTCTCCACCGAAGGACAGTCACCCATCCGGAGCTGTGCGATTAGTTCTCCGAAAACGTTCAACGAATTCAAATACGTTTCCCGTTGGCTCGGTCGGTCCGCACGCTAGCACGGTCTTCAGCAGGGTTCTGCAAAACAGAAGCAGCAGCAAAAAAATAAGCAAACACCTTCCCAGTCAACTGCTTGGGGGAAGAAAGTGGTTTTCAACGCATATCGCGCGCTTCCCCTCCTCCCCTGCTAGCCATTCAAACAATCTGTCTCTTGGCTATGTTGATTTAGATTAAGGCCTCCCGTGAGTCAAATTCGCCCTTGAACTGCCTGCCCCCGACTCGGCCCGCACTCTGCCCCCCACACCGAGGAGAAGTCACTTCAGCAAATTAAGGCTACAGATCTCGTTGTGCGCTCCCTAATGAGGACGACAGATTCGCAGGAACACAAGTGCACCTATTAAAGGAGTCGCTCTGCCCAATAGAGAGAATGGCTTGTACTGTGTCTGTGTCTCCCAATTATGGCGATTAATTAATTTAACGCGCGCAACGGTTAAAGTGCTTGTCCCGTTAACGGGCGCCCAGTGAGTGTTCAATTTAGGCGATTGTCATGGCCCCCGCGAGGCGCCAATCAATCAATTAGTGCTGGAAAATTATTATTTTTCGTTTCGACGGTGTGTCGAGGAAGGATATGCTGCCGTGCATTGGCAGCTCCTCAGTGAAGTGCTATCCTCCGAAGGATTGACTGTGGAATACACCCACCCCCGGGACCAGGAGTAGCTGCAACCCAATAACTTTGACTTCCGACAACGAAAGGATACAAGCTCAGGTATGTATGCGACGTTTGGCTGTGTACGGGTGTCTGTCAATCCTTTTGTCCCTCGGCACTGGCGCTGGCCAAGTCTGAGAGCCTCCTTCGCTTGCATAGGATTCCGGTTATCTAGTGGTGATATGGCGTTCGCCACCGTATGGCACGATAAACTGATGAAACATTGAATGGATTTGGTATCTACGTGACCTGGCTCACGGTGCCGATGCAGCCGGAGAGTGTATACACACTATCGGAGGATGGCTGGAGTTTAATGAAAGGCTTTAGGTTGCGACCGGGGAGAGAGTGCGTTTGGATTCGAATCAGGGCAGCGCTGTGCGTTGCGTTCTTTTGTTGAATGTTGCACGTTGGTGCAAGGCATTGTTCATGAGGCGGGATAATGGGATGGCTGCTCATCGATCGCTATGTGCAGGTTTCGGAACTGGCAGAGATGTTAGAAAGCAGGATGAATTTGATTTGGTTTGCGATGTTGCTAGTTCTAAGTGAAGGAGTTTTGAGGGAAAAAGTGATTGAAGCACTCAGGAGCTGCAGAGGCAAGTTCAAATGAAAGACATTCTACTGTACAGGGTGGAACAGGGGGTCTGTTGTGCGAAAATGCTTTTATGGAACTTTCTAATATTCAGGAAGCTACAGTGCTTTTTAAACAGATTAGGAAGAAACTTGGGAAGAACCGCATTTTCCATGAACGTGTCTTCTATTCTGTTCTGCAGGGTGATGTTTAGATGTCAGCTTTTCAAAAACCGATGCAAAAACGGAAAACTAAAAAGGGAAGGAAGCGAAAGGTCAGCAAGAAACATCTATTGGAAGCAACTGTTTCCATGAGGATTGGGCAGCTAAAGCTGTGGAGCAGAGGCTTGGCAGAAAAACACACTTGGATGAACTACTGTACTAGGCTCTTCCTTTTTGTGGTCAATTAGGAGAACACTCCAGCCACACTCCAATGCAATCTTGAGTTATCCTCTGAAGAACGGTCTGCTCTTCTGCAATGGTTGATTTAGGAACAGTTCAAACTGCAACTGTCTGGACATGGATGCTACATGACGTTGTATACACCTGGTGAGGCACATGTCCCTGTACAGCTCTACAACACGTCTTTCTTCAATTCCCACACTTGGGTGTCACCAAGTGCGAAAATTCTCTTGGAAAATGCAGGGCTTCCTCCTGCTCTTTAAAAGGCGCACTTGACTTTGTGCTGTAGACTGAGATTCAAATGCCCAAAAACTCACGCGCAAAGAAAAATTAATGACGAAGAAAAAGCTTCTAAAACTTCGCTGTTTGGAGTCGGCAAAAAACTGTACGAGGGGAGTTCAATATATTCCGGGTACGATATAAAGGAAAATGCGAATTCAATTTGAATTGTTTTTATTTTTCAATATATTCTCTCCCAACATCAATGCATTTGTTTCATCTTGAGAAGCTTTCTTAGACCCTCAAAAAAATAAATGTCCTCTTTCTCTGCAAAATACCCGTTTATTGCCGACTTGAGTTCTTAATAATAATAATTGTTGGCGCTACAGTCTAAAGGGGGACCAGGGCCTAGCTTGCTCATCAACTGCTCGTGTTGTGCGCGCTACTGTTCTCTCACGAGTAGAAGCGACCTACAGTTTTTTGCGAAAGGCGAAATTTGAGAAGCTTTCTTAGACAGTTATTACTCTTCGAGTGTAGTCAGCAGCTCGAAAGAGGTGATGCCGTGAAAAATTCGAAAAATTGGTGTTGAACTGTTGAGCCACTACGCCACGGCGACCACGAAGACCACGATCATGGAGAGCTTCAGTTCTTCTTCTGATCCGAAAATCTCTTTCCACGAAGACATTTTTTCAAATCCGGAAACAGAAAATAATCACTAGGGGCAAGGTCTGGCCAATAGGGTGGGTGTTGGATTTCTTCGAAACCACAATCTCGCGCAGCAGCCTTGGAAACTCGTGCCGTGTGAACAGGAGCCTTGTCATGAAGAAGCAACACACCCGCTGCGAGTTTACCCCGTCCTTTTGCAGTGAGTTTCCCCGTCTTTTCTTTTAAATTTCCTCCCGCGAACTATACAAAGTGGAAGCGTAGGATGTGGCGTTGATGGTTTCACCTTATTTTTTGTAGTCAATGAGCAAGATTCCCTTTGTGTCTCAAGAAAACTGTGGCCATGAGCTTCCCGGCAGACGGAGTGACTTTGAACTTCTTCGGGGGGTCTGTTCCTTTTTTATGCCACTACTTGGACTCGTGTTTGCTTTTAGGGTCATAGTGGTGATCCCATGTTTCGTCCCTAGTATCAATTCGATCCATAACACCGTCCGTGTTTTCACTACAAATCTCCAAAAGCTTTCTCTATAGCCTGCGATTCTAACTTTTTTTCTGAGGCTCTGTGAACATTCGTGTCACCCACCTTGCACTGATTTTTGAAAGGTTAAGATGGTCATGAAGAATGGTGTGAATGGTACCAGTTGAAAGCTTTGTTATCTTTGTCATCATTTTCAACTTTGTTCGGGCAACCTCAAGAACAAGTTTTCGACTAGGTTTGTTCCTCCCGTACAAATTGTAGCCGAGGCGCCGTAGCGGGGTCATCTTTAATGCTCTCTCTCTGCCTCTCTTGAACTCACTTGACCACTTTTGCGAAGTTGATAATGAAGGTGCAAAACCCTGGTAAACAACCACCATCTCTTCATGAATAGTTGTTTGACTTTTTCCTAGCTTAGTGAGAAATTTAATTACAGCGCAAAAATGTTCTATGGCAAATCCTTCATTTGCTTCTACATTTACTCTAAATATTATTGAAGCTTATATGCAAAAAATTATCAAGGACTTATTATGTTAGGTTTGTCCCTAGAGAAAGTGCTCTAATACATATTTTAGATGACTCTTGATCATAGCACAGCCGCGAAGAGCGAGGCTTTTTCTACGCTTAATCTGAGAACTGATGTTGTTTCTCTCGTTTATTTAGAAGCCCAGAAAACATAGTCTTTTACTAACCAGGGCATATAAAGGGTGATTTTTTAAAAGCTGTGGGAAAGTTTAAAGAAAAACATAAAATTCAGAAAAATGCATGAAATCTTTATTTGAATCGATAGTATGGTTCATATAATTTAATGTTTGAATATATTTCATGCAAATGTTGAACCTAACTGCGCCTCAAATGGTCAATCCGCTTAGTCCAATTTTGGCATACTCTTTCCAATATTTCGGCCGGTATCTCACGAATAAATGCTTCAATTTTGTCTTCCAATGCGTCAATTGAAGCGGACTTGTCTGTATAGACATGATCTTTAACATAATAATTGTTGGCGCTACAGTCCAAAGGGGGTCCAGGGCCTAGCTTGCTCATCAACTACTCGTGTTGTGCGCGCTACTGTTTTCTCACGAGTAGAAGGGACCTACAGTTTTTTGCCGACTCCGAACGGCGAAATTTGAGAAGCTTTCTTAGACAGTTATTGCTCTTTGAGTGTTGTCAGCAGCTCGAAAGAGGTGGGGCCGTGAATAATTCGAAAAATTGGTATTGAGCTGGGAGTTGAACCTAGACCCTTCGGCGTGTGAGCGTCACACTCTACCCACTACGCCACGGCGACCACGACATAGTTCCACAAAAAATAGGCTAAAGGCGTCGCACGATCTAGGTGGCCAGTTGACCTGTACTGAACGTGAAATAAAATTTTCACCGAACTGGCCTCTATATAAGTTCATTGTTGCGCGTGCTGTGTGACATGTGGCACCGTCTTGCTGACACCACATGTCATGCAAGTCAAGCTCCTGCACTTTGGGCAAAAAAAAGTTGGATATCATCTCACGGTAGCGCTCACCACAGTTACGTTACGATTCGCATCATCTTTGAAGAAGTACGGTCCAATGATGCCACCAGCCCCTAAACCGCATCAAACAGTGACTTTTTCTGGATGCATTGGTAGGTCTTGCAATGTGTTCTGGCTGATATTCACAACAAAATCGACAATTCTGCTTATTAAAGTTGTTTGTTAAAATTGACAAAATCAATTATTATTATGCAGGGGAAACTGTCTTTCCTTCGTCGGGTTTTTTGGTCACTGTTGTTTTTCCATGAAATCAGGTTATTTCATTGTTATTATCCCAACGTTTCGGCAGGGAATGCTGCCTTCATCAGGGGATATTTTTTATTGAAACAATAAAACAAATTATGTTACATACATACATAGTTGATAACACAGTTGGTAATGAAGGTGCGGAACCCTGGTGAACAGCCAACATCTCTTCAAGAATGGTTTTTTGACTTTTTCCCTGCTTAGCGAGGAATTTAATTACAGCGCGGTACTCAATTTTCACCATCATCATCTCAGTTGACATAATGATTCTGTTTAACTAGAGATAAAACGCGAATTAATAATCATAGTTATTTGAAATTTTACATAAATGCACTAAAATAATAGTATTACTTGACAAATAAGTCAATTTATTTATGTAACCAAAGTTTCACCCCGATACCGAGGCCATATTGAACGCCCCTCGTAGGTCTCTTCTACTCGAGAGAGTAAAGTAGCGCGGCTCATGTACGGCTAACTGAGTTCATCCAATCACGTCAATGTGGTCCGCGCAAGATCGCAGTTGAACGTACTTTTTTAAGATCGTGCATCTGGAGTTCACTTTCGAGTTACGCACGATCTTCTGTAGAATGACGTTAAATAGGTACCATGACTTTTGACCTTTTCGCCTTTTTGCGTTGGCTTTTCTAAAACTGTTTTTGACATTGATTACGGAACACTTCTTTGTCGAGAAAGAACATCTTAGATGCGTCGACCTTGCCGGAGTCTATTTACACAAGCAGGACCAAAATCAGGTAGTCTGACATCTACCCAATTTTCACTAAGTTCCATTGCAATACTATTTGAATTTTTTAAAGACTCCAGCGCAAAGATGCAACAATGCCGATAGTAGAACCTTTTAGAAATTCTGAAAATAAAGTGACACTGCTGAGCCAACGTTTAAATATATGGTTGTCAAATATCCCTTCCGCTTATTTGCTCTTCATTCAATGCTTCAAAAAAAGTGAACAGTGATTGGATTTAGTTGAAATATGCGCCATTCCATTCGATAATTTGTTTCCATCTAGAAGGAAACTTCATAATACCTACCTCGTACAAACCCCGCTCCTTATTAGCGAAGAACTCGGACAGCCACTTTTCACAAGCCTCTTTCGAGTTCAACTTCAAACCACCAAGAGCATTCGCCATGAATAGAAGCAGCTGGCGCTTTGTCCGGGCTATATGGTGGATGCGATAAAACCTCCCATCCGAGCTTCCGTAGCTTCTGATGAGTTATCAACGAAGTGTGTGGTCTGGCGTTGTCCTGGTGGAATACTACACCCTTCCTGTTGGCCAATTCTGAACGTTTATGGTCGATCTCTTGCTTAAAGCGGTCAACTCTGGATGCTTCTGGTCGATCGTCTGCTTCAAGCGGTCTAGATGTTCGTAGTAAATAGTAGAGTTAAGCGTCTGGCCATGTGGGAGCAGCTCATAGTGTATAATTCCTTTCCAGTCCCACCAAACACACAGCAAAACCTTCCTGGCCGTCAATCTCGGCTTGGCCACTGTTTAAGACGATTCAGCGGCCTTCAATCACGACCTTTTTCGCTTGGTATTGTCGTATGTGATCCATTTTTCCGTCGCCAGTCACCATCCGCTTCAAAAATGGGTCGAGTTCGTTCCGTTTCAGAAGCATATCGCAGGCGTTGATTCGGTCCAGAAGGTTTTTTTGCGTCAGATCATGCGGCACCCAAATATAAAGCTTTTTTTAAATTCAGCCTTCTGCAGATGATTTAAAATAGTTTGGGGAGTAACTCTCATCTCCTGGGCGATGTCAAGAGATGCCATGTGTAGGTCTTACTTGATGATTTCAATGATTCGATCGGTATTCACCGTCACAGGTCTTCCACCGGCTGGCTTATCCGTGGTTTCGTTTTCACCGGTTCTGAATCGGTGAAACCATTCCTCCGCGGTTCGAAGTGATAAAGTACCATCCCCCAAAACATCAATAAATCCACGGAACGTTACTGATTTGCCCTTAACGATGGAATATAAATATATAATTTTTATATTTTTTTAAGTTACATATTAATATAAATATATACATAAATTAAAATAGTGCGAATTTTGACGTTAGTGAACTCAATGTTTATACGTCTTTAACTGTTGAACGCAATATTCCAACTAATCACGCATCGTTTTGTAGGTTATATCAAGACCTTTCAAATGATGTATAGTATTGCCAGTTACGAGCTCTAAAGCGTTTTTACATAGCCGGTAAATTCAAAAGACAAAAAGGCGGAAGGAAGATATACTAGATATACCCGAAAAATGAAATGAGCTTTTTTTTTCGAAAATACCATAAAACACTAATTATTAACGGGAAAGTAAAAACATTTCATTCAAAGTATTGACCATTGCTTTCAACACATTTTGACCACCTTTCTAACAATTTGTGAATAAAATTGTTGGTCTTTTAAAGCAAACCAATCAGACACCCAATTTTCGACTTTCTCGTAGGAATCAAAGTGCTGCTCAGCCCATGTATGTCCCATCGATGAAAACAAATGGTAGTTGGAAGGAGCCAAGTCTGGTGAATACGGCGGGTGGGGTAGCTGCTCCCAGCCAAGTGTTTTGATTGTATCCTGAACCGGTTTTGCTTTGTGTGCAGGTGCATTGTCATGGAGCAAATTTACCTTGCCGTGTCTTCTGGCCCATTCTGGTCGTTCCTCGATCAATGCAGGGTTCATATTGATCATTTGTTGTCGGTACCGATCAGAATTAATGGTTTCACCAGGTTTTAGGAGCTTGTGGTACAGCACATCTATCTGGTCCCACCAAACACACATCATTGTCTTCTTGCCGAATCGATCTGGCTTTGCAGTCGATGTTGATGGTTGTCCCAGATTAACCCGTGATTTTTTCCGTTTACGATTCTTAAAATAAATCAATTTTTCATCGCCAGTAACAATCCGATGCAAAACCGATTTTCTTTCGTGTCTTTGAAGCAAAATTTCGCAAGTGTTTTTTCGGTTTTCCATCTGTCTTTCATTCAATTCATGTGGCACCCATTTTCCACGCTTTTGGATCTTTCCCATAGTTTTTAAACGGTCAGAAATTGTTTGTTGTGCAACATTTAACATTGCTGCCATTTGCTTTTGATTCAAAGTGTCATCTCCATCCAATGTCGTTTGCAATTCGCCGTCTTCAAACTTTTTTGGTGGTCTTCCACGTTCTTCATTTCTCAGATCAAAATCATTATTTCTGAACCGTTGAAACCATCTTTTGCATGTTGCTTCTGATAGAGCATGATCACCATATGCCTCGACAAGCATTCGATGCGACTCCGCAGCACTTTTCTTCAAATGAAAACAAAAAATTAATGCTTTCCGCAAATCATCACTTTCTGCTACAAAATTCGACATTTTTAACACGATGAAAAAATATGATATTGTCTGTTCAATGACTTGGTGTATATTAAATATTTTTCACAGATGTCATAGCAAACAAACAAAAAAAATAAGGGCTCATTCACAACAAATGTTCCCTATCGAGACATTTGTATCTTGGTGCTCACTTCATACCGGTATACCTGGTATATATGTTCAACGCCTGTGAAACATTTTCTTTGCTTTTCGTGTCCAGGAACCATCAATTTTTTACTGTGGCGTATGTGGAACATTTTGTAACTCTTTCTTGTTTAATTTTTTAAATTGTGAGGTTTGTCCTTAAGCTGTTCGCCAAGCCACATACCAGAGCTCTGATTTCTCTGAGACAAGGCTGAGAAGCCTGGAGTCAACTGAGAACTAAAAACAAAGCCTAACAAGAATTGATAGGTCATCGGGAAGAAAATCCTGAAAATCCCAAAATGAGCAAAATTCGAAAGCCAGGTTTTCAAATTTGCGAAATGTACAAAATTTCCCAAGTGCTCATCTCTTTCAACCGACAACAGTGTGACAAATTTAAGACAGTGTTGCAGAAGATCACAGTCTACGTCGGTTTAACTAAGGCCATTAGTTTGAACATCGCGATAAGCAAGCCACGCCGATTACCCCTTTGTCACCATTGCAATGCACGTGGTCTTAGAACTCCTAACGGTTCCTTTTGCGATGTCATTAAGATTCGACCATGTTTTCGTGCCCTTGGCGGTCTGACTCCGACTTAATTGAGCGCACCTTCTCTCCATGGCGAAAGCAATTGCAATGCGAAATTTAAACACAATTCCCGTCCACAGAAAAAACACACATTCGCAATATAACGCCCAGTGGCAGAGCAATTTGTCCCCCTCCCTACTGAAGTCATCTCACTTTCATAACGACAAGTGATTCTGATTCACAGAAAACATCCCCTGCACCATAGTGTGAGGAATAATCGTTTCACTCGAACGACTCCAGATAGCAATTCAATCCCGACCAATTTTTGGATGGTTTCCGATAAAGAAGGACATAAGGCCCCTTAATGCCCGCAATACGGTGTCCATTTACCCGGGCTGACCTTTGCCAGCCATTCAACCTTTATTGAGCTCCATGAATATAACAGTCCATCGAGACATTTCCCTCCAGCCAGCAGGACCAATCACTTCATGTACACATCCCCAGCCACGCAGGTCGCTGCGCTTCATCGTGTCCGTGTGTTTATTGTCCTAGCGATTTGATTAAAATCAATTTCCTTCCCCCGACGCTTGTGATTTTTGTATTTAATTTTTCTGCGAATGTTTGCTCGCTGCCTGCAGACGGCCCCAAAGGATATCAAAATCCTTTGCAATAACGATGGGGAAAAATCGCTGATTGAATCATAAATTCCGTGAGATTTTACGACAGACTGCTAGTGCCACAACCTCGACCTTATCTGAAATCTCTCTGAATGCTTCCGATTATACGATGATCGGCGCTGTAAGTGTGGGGAGTGTGCATGCAGGCGCGTGCAGAAGGCGTACGGCGTTGTTTATTGTGTTCATAAAGTGCGAACGGACGTTCAGTGTAACCACGCCTTGCTCTGATGTTCTGTTTGACAGGCAGAACGGTCGTATGCAAAGTTCGAGCCCCACTGACACGATACATAATTGCGTGGGACGTGGCAACCTCGACAGGGTGTCGTCGCTTGTAAAAGTCAGGACGTGCGAATTAGCGGATGCAGGGACCGACATGAGCATGCATTTTTAGAAGTCTATTTTAGGGCCGCTGGTGCGGCAGAGCGGTAACGCGCCGACAGCAAAAAATAGCAGACACGTGTGCGGACCGGATGAAAATAGCATTGAACGTGTATGGAAGGTGATTCTCAGCAACCTTCGCTCTTGAAAACGGTTGCCGATGGTTGCAGACGGGCATAGGTGGCCGGGGAAGGGATGTGACTCGGAGCGCCACAAGGTTGTGTGTCATTTATGTGACTATTGAAGAGATTCCCGGAAAGTTTGCCGGCAAAGAGAAGAGACAATTTATTGCGTTTACGGAAAACAGACACTAATTTAAATGCAAGAATACTATTCCTCTCCGGGGTTCTGGGAATGTGAAGATCTTAGAGGATTTCTTGTTGAGGATACTGCTGATCTTTGTGGTAGTAGGGTTTGTCCTGAATAATCACTTGTACGACTTCTCGAAAGAAATGTTTTCGAGGAATCACAAAGCAGGGGTATATATGTTGGCTGTATAGGGGGTTAATCCTTTCTGTAGATTTCTATAAATCAGTCTGTAGGCAAAGGAATATCCTTCTTTGTGGCTGTTTTCAAAAGGAATAGTGTGTGAGGCACGATTCCCTTAGGAATATGTTGATGGTCAAATTCGTAATGACGCCGGTGACGGTAGTCGAAACTTAAAAAAAAATCCCATCATCCTTGTATTTAATAACTGACTCGCACTTAAGGTTGATCGAAATTGAGGCACAGCTGAAGGTTATGAGGTAGAGAGGGGGAGGAGAAACGGTGACACATGATGCGGTTGAATTCTAGGTATCCCAATGGAGAGGAATGTACTTTCTACTGACATTTTTAATTTGTGGAATGGCGGCTTCTTCACCGCGATTCACTTTTCGTGCGTAAAAAGAACCGATTCCATCCAGTGACGTGTTGTTGGACGTCACTGGTACTGGCAAGGAAATTCTGTTATTTGTGAAAAATAAAAGAAATTTAGTCTCGTCGTAGATCCCTACTTTGTAATTGGATAGCGCGACGGTCCACAAGGGAACCAGGTCCTAGCTTGCTTATCAACTACTCGTGTTGTGCGCGCTACTGTACTCTCACAAGTAGAAGCGACGTACAAATTTTTGCCGACTTTAAACAGGGGTGACCGCCGTGGCGTAGTGGGTAGAGTGCGACGCTCACACGCCAAAGAGACTAGGTGCGATTCCCCGCTTGTAACCTCGAATTTTTCACGGCACCACCTCTTTCGAGCTGCTGACAACACTCAAAGAGTAATAACTGTCTAAGAAAGCTTCCCAAACTTCGCCGTTCGGAGTCGGCAATAAACTGTAGGTCCCTTCTACCCGTGAGAGAACAGTAGCGCGCACAACACGAGCAGTTAATGAGCAAGCTAGGCCATGGCCCCCCTGTGGACTGTAGCGCGAACAATAATTATTATACACAAATTCTGAAAGATAACCAACTGCAAAGTTCTGAGCAGTTGGTGCTAGAAGGCGATTTCTGCTTTTAAGAAATTATCGGCGCGCCCGAAGCTTTAAATGCTGCATAATCTTAAGAATCACTTGCTGACACCTTAGCAGTCTCGGCACCTGAATCCCAAAGATCGTTTGTGGGACTTGTTAGAACGCAGAATTCATAGACTTACCATTATCTTCAACTCCACAGAGGAGGAACGAAGAAAAAAGGTGGACTCCATGCCTAGACGCCTAAGACAGATATTGCAGAGAAAAGGTAATCCAACAAGCTACTAGGAAACATGCAAAAATATTTCTTCTGTAGGCAGAATTATGCGGCCAAGTATATATCATATAACTGACTTGAAGGACGGATGGATGGATAAGTTTAAATTTAAAAGTTTTGTTAGTTTGCTCCCTGCACTCTCTCCCCTCACACAAACTCCCCACAAATCCACCAAACTTGTGCTCTTGTCAATAATCTCTCAGTTGAACTGAATCCCCTTCCGAAAGCATCATTCGTTCCTTAGCAAGATTTTGTGAATCCGTGCTGATGCAGTCCACACTTCTAATTATTCATTACCCGAATGCCGCAACAGATTTACCGCTCAAAGCTACTTGGGAAAGTTCGCTTAAGTTGATTGAAATAAATTTGCGAACTTGTTAAACACGCTTCTGCCCCCGCTCAAGGTCGCAATCCATCATTCTGCACCGGCTCCCATGCGTTTCCCTCGCAAACGAACAACTCACATCCGGCAGGATTTCCACGACTACCGCCGACCACGTCCAATTAAATTCACCTCGCCCGCACTAACCAACCATCGATCCCCAGCGGAGCTCATTAATTGCCGGCGGATAATAAATGCGCACCACGATGAAAAAGTCATTAGCTCTCAATGGAATTCATTAAATCCTTTCGAGGCACAAGCTCGCCGTTGCCCGCCCCTGTTTGCCAATGGACCGACTGAAAGAGAAAATAAAATTGGCATTATGTCCGGGACAGTGAAACGAAGCCATTTACAGTCGCTGCGTGATTCCTTTGATGTAATGTTTATTGTGAATTGAAACCTAGGAGAATCAGCGTTTTGAAAGACATCTCCTTTGCGCTCTCTTTGGCCTGCTGTCCGCAGTTGTCTTGACAATCAGTGGCCTTGGCGGGACACACACTCAAGGGATTGCGCTTCGGTTGGTTGTTGCGTTCGGTGAATGGCTCACATTTGCTTTGTCCTCCTCTCCCGGGGATCCTTGGAATTAATTTCGTTTGTGTGCCACGGCAGGTACCGTGGGCGTTCGGTTTATTGTATCAATTTTATTGTTTCCGTCTGGCATAGTCTCGATTATTTGCATTTCGAGTCCTCCGGTTGTAGGACAGGCGAATGAAAGGAGTTGAGTGTAGTGAACCACAGCCCTTCCTCTTAAGAGCTTCTTGAACTTTGAAAGCAAGCACAGTTGGTGGTGACGGGGGAGCAGAGAGACGGGGGAAACAAACAATGGCCTCTTGGAAATCCTATTCCTTGGAAACAGTGCCCGGAGTTGGGGACACGTGTTGTCATATGAAATTTTTTTTTCGGGCCATGTTTGCGTTTTGTGAAAGGAAATTAAATTGGCAGTCCAGTTGAAGGGCTTCCCGACGCGCAAGGATTGTGTTTGTGCGAAAGAATAAAAGCCGCCCGCATGTGGATGGATTCGATTTCAGGGAATAAATGATTAAGGGCTGGGTTCCGTTAAGGGTTAAAGTGCAGTTCCGCTGAAGAATGCTTTTGATTAGCATTGCTGGGATTCGCGGTGCTCACTTTGAAGCGCTCTCCTCCAGGGCATACATTGAGTTCTCAACAATGTTTGTGAAAAGTCAGTTTTCCTTTGAATGTGAATGCGTGGATGTTTTCTGGGAATGAAAAAAGGAGGAAACCACAAACTACTGACCACGGGGCTAAGGCTATGGCAGACAATTATATAAACGGGATTTTCTAAATTCGGCGTATTGATGTTAACAAAGTTAGCCAATTCTGAAGTGTCTGCAGGTGAGGAATTTATGGGAAAACCAGATATAAGCTATCGAGAAGTAAATGTAATGGTAAAGCATCTCTGGCAACCCTTAAGGGGAAATATTGACCTTTGAAGAAATGTGTGTTTTGTTGAAGTTTTTATATAATATTGAAGATACACCTCGCTTACTAAAAAATCAATTAAGCACAATGTACAGATTTAGAAAACTACTCACCGAGCAGTTGTCACTTATCATTTAAGGCATACTGCCCTGAATTAACAGGGAGACATTTTGTGCACCGAATTTCCATTTGCCATTCACAAGTGAAACAATCTCAGGCAATCAAAAGTGGGTACCGAGAATCCCTCATTCCGTAGAGACCTGCTTGGATTTGTTCTTCACTTGGAACTTCCAAAAATTGTTTCCCCGATTTCAAAAAGTTTGTTGCAAACTACCAAGCTTTTCGTGGAGTACTTCAATTCAATGCAGGCACGGACTTACAATAGAGAATTCCAAATATTGAAAAGCGTGTTGTTTTTTAGTGATAATAATTGTTGACGCGACAATCCACAGGAGGATCAGGGCATTGCTTGCTCATCAACTACTCGTGTAGTGCGCGCTACTGCTCTCTCACGAGTAGAAGGGACCTACAGTTTTTTGCGGACTCCGGACGGCGAAGTTTGAGAAGCTTTCTTAGACAGTTATTACTCTTTGAGTGTTGTCAGAAGCTCGAAAGAGGTGGTGGAGTGAAAAATTCGAGGTATTCAGCCGGGAATCGAACCTAGACCCTTCGGCGTGTAAGCGTCGCACTCTACCCACTAAGCCAAGGCGTAGATACAAGACTTTAAGTTGGCAACACTATATTATGTGGCAGCCATTTTTTAGACTGGTTTGACAATCAGATCTTATTGACACCTCAACAATTGGTGTTACGTATTTTGTTCGAAATACGTATCGGCCACCTACGTCCACTTTTAAAAAAGCTCACTTTTGGTTCAACAAACAAAACGCCATATTGCCGGAATGATGATATGGTAATGCTCCTGTGAATATTGAAACACCATTATGTCAAAAAACTTACTGTTTGGTGTGCCCTTTAAGTTGTTAGAATAATTGGTCCGTAATTCTCGAAAACCGATGCTGGTCAGAGCAGATTTCACAACTAAGATCGTATATATCAGCATGGCGCAGGAGGCTGGAATGTTGACGATTCGAGCCGTGGCAAATGGAGAGGGTCGTCTTAAAAGTAAACATCCACATTAACCGGACATGTCCGGAGCAAAATGGAAAACACAGATCGTTCAGTGTATATTTGTTATCAGCAGATCAGGTTTTTTTTCTACTCGTGAGAGAACAGTAGCGCGGACAACACGAGTAGTTGATGAGTAAGCTAGGCCCTGGTCCCCCTTTGGACTGTAGCGCCAAAAATTATTATTATTATAGATTAGGTTTACAACAGACCCGACTCACGTTTGATTGACCTCCCACTGCCTTAACAGCTGTGTATATCCCCCTCCTTTTTTCTCATTGGTGTATTGAGTTCAAAGGAAGCTTGCACTTTGGATCAATACAATAACCCACTCAGGAATACATTGCCCAAGATATCGTTCCCAATCTTCCCTCCGCCTTCTGGTTGGCACGAGGGGCGTTCAATATATTCTCGGTATCGGGGTGAAGCTGTGGTTATATATAAAGTGTGTGCCAACAACAAATTTGGCGCCATTCGAATTGTCATTGTTTGACATTTACTTTGACTATTACTATTGTTTATTAGTAGAAAGTATAAGGTTAATCAAAATAAATGAACAACGCATTCTCATTGTGAAATTTTTTCATCAAAATGATGAAAGTTTTGCGGCTACAGTTCGCAAATTGCGATCAATTTGGGGTTACAATAATGCTCCAAAAGAGTCAACTGTAAAGCGATTAATAAAAAAATTTGCTGAAACTGGGTCTGTAACTGATGTAAAGACAACAACGCGCCTTCGACCAGGTCGATCGACCGAAAATATCGCAGCAGTACGTGATGATGTTGCTAAAACTCCATCCAGCTCAATTCGACACCGAGCTCAGCAAATTGGTGTTTCCCAATCCACTATGCAGCGAATTTTGACGAAAGACTTGCATCTTCATGCATACAAAGATGAATTGATTCAGGAACTGAATCCAGCTGACCATGCACAGCGAAGGGAGTTCGTTAATTGAGTTTTGGAGAGACATGAAAATGTTGATCTTGCCGATAAAATCATGTTTGGTGACGAGACCCATTTCCATCTTGGTGGCTTCGTCAATAGGCAGAATTGTCGCATTTGGGGCGGAGAAAATCTTCGAGTGATTCGCAAGTAGCAAATGCATCGTCAACGTGTCACTGTGTGGTGTGGATTTTAAGCTGGAAGAATCATTGGAAAAAAGTTTTTATGAAAATGAGACAGATCAAGCGCAAACAGTAAATGGTGTTCAGTATCATGAAATGATAACCAATGTCTTCGTGCCTAGAATTGAAGAAATGAATGTGAAGGGGATGTGGTTTCAACAAGACGGCGCCATATTTCATACAGCCAGAGAAACAATTCAATTGCTGCATCAGTCATTTTCCGGTCGTGTTATTTCGCATTTTGGAGACCAGGATTGGCCGCATAAATCGTGCGATTTAACACCATTGGACTTTTTTCTTGGGGTTTTTTGAAGTCGATGGTTTTTGCGAACAAGCCGACGACAACTCAAGCCTTTAAAGAGGAAATTGAATGCTGCATTAATGAAATACCGCAGCATTTATGCAAAACGGTCTTGAACATTTCATTAAAAGATCGCATATGTGCCAGCCAAGCCGCGGCGGCCATATGACCCATGTGTTATTCCACTCATCCTGTCTACTTAACGATATAATAAAGAATTCACGTGTTTTTTTTTTAAATATCTGAGTTTTCTTTAAGATTTAAATCTTGCGTTCTTGTTGGGACACCATTTATTTGTCAAGTTCGAAGGTTGTCTTTTGTATTTTGGGATTGGGCAACCCTAATGCTGCAATCTGACAACTAACAGCTCTATCGTAAAGTTTAACATTTTTGAGGTTATACCTGAGTACGTATTGACATACGAGCGAGTGTTGTGTACAGTAACTTAAAAGATTCAACTCGCCAAAAAATGGAATTTAATCGTGAAAATTTTCGTGCGATTATTGTTTACAACTTTCGACATGGATTAAATCAACAACAGTGCTTCGAAGATCTTAATTCAATTTTTGGCGATGAAGCTCCATCAAGGACCAGTGTTTACCGACTTTTGCCAATTTCTTTTGCCAAACCAATTGTAGAAGCACTTTTGCTTCTGCAATTTGCGTATAGATCTTAATGGAGAATATTTTGAAAAGCAATGAATCTATTTTCGATGATTGATATTTGTTTTTGTTATCTTATCCCGAAATATAAAAGGTAAACTTGTATTTCGAAAGGTCTATTGACAAGACGTTCGTGATGACAACAACAACGCCTTTGGAAACAATTTGAATAAGGTAAAGGAACATTTTAAAGGTGCAATAGGTGCACTCCTCTCCAGTTGCCCCCGTCACTTCACAATAGCTTCTCATATACAACTCCCACTTAATTTTTTTGAACACAAAACATTTTCTTATCCTTTATTTGAAAAGAGAGTTGAAGCATCCAAAAAATAGAAACTTTATTTCTGATGTCACTGCCCAAAAGCCAACCCACTTGACACATGTTCCCACATCCCCCGCCACCTCTAAGTACAACACGTGTCTAACAAAACTAATTTCAGGCGAAAAGTTAAGCAACTCCCTAATCGATGTGAGATCGCCTGCCGTTACGAGAAGGATAACAGGTGACGCATTCCCACTCGGAACAAGATTAATGAGTGAGAAACGACGACAGCAAACGATTTATTCCCAACAACTTCAGTCCCCACGCATTAACCCCCCAAACCGAGCGCAGCAAGAAAAACGGCACTCGCCTCCTTCTCGAAAATCCCATCTGGTGCCAAATCATTAAGATCCACATTTACGCCCCTATCAACTCATGTCCCGTCGCAGGGAGAAATCAATTTCCAGAGAGAGACTCTGACCTCATGGGAGTAATTAGTTTTCGTCGTTGATGTTGCTTCTAGGCGACCTTCACCGACCCGCTGCACACCGCAACGATGTGGGCACGACTTCAGTCGAAAATTATTCAATTATCTCTATTCAAAACGGCATCCTCTTGTTGTGTGTCTTTAAAGGCGGTGTCACTGCCCTCGCAGTAACTACGTGCTCGCCGTGGAGATGGGCGGCTGGATGCCAAATATCCACCGGGTACACGGGCATTTACAATGTACTCAGGATTGTTTTAGTTCTTGTCCCTAAGTTTTATTGACACCTCGCGAATGGTTTCATTTGTTAAGAACTTTATGGCTTACATGCCTCCAGCGTCGTCGGCAGTCACGTTGCCCAACGATGACAGATTCCCTTTGCGTTTAATTTCGTGCGAAATAACGAGAGATCCCTCACACGAAACTGACATTTCGTTGCGCGTTAATTTTTCCATTTGGCGTGTCTCCAAATTCGCTGGAGCATTTCCCTGCCATTCGAAATGGAACCACCCCTCACCCAACTCGCTGAGAGGTCCTTTCAAGATTCCATTTCTGCTTTGCCCTCTGGAAATTTCGGACGTGCTTGCAGATCAAATGGAGTCGTAACTGCAATTTCATTTGAAGACGAAATGCCAATATTCTGCGGAAACTGATGGCAATGCGTAGGGCTTCAGGTGGGGCGCCCGTTTGAATTTGAATTTGATTTAAACATTTTATACTTTCCACAAGGTCAACTGAGTAGCAAAGTTATTTCCCTTGAATCGGAAATGTCTAAATGAGGTTTTCTGTGAAATGGGAAAAAGTTTGATTGCCAAAATTGTTTCCGGAGAATGTAGAATGTTTTCATTTTCTAGGTTTTCTGATTCCTGAGGTCTTGCTATAAAAATACCTACACTACTTATTTAATTTATAATTATTAAGAAAGATTTTACTGGCCCTATGCGGGCACTCTACAGTCATGTCAAATAAATTGGGACAATTTTCAATATTTTTACTTTATTTTCAATTAAAATTAGAAAAAAAATAACACAGGTAAATTTTAATACTATATACGGCCAACCTTGGCTTTTATGAGTGCGTTGACTCTTTTTGAAATTGATGAAACGCAGATATTTTTAATTTCTTTGTCATGAAACCAAGTATCATTATAGACGAAATCAGCTTAGCTTTTTTGGTGCAGTCTCTTTTCCTGAGCCTTCCTTTGGCAATTGCCCACAGATTCCAGGCCACTCCAGAACATACATTTTTTTTTCATTTAAGAAAGATACTATTTAAATTTTTTTTGATGTGCGACATGGAGCAAGATCCTGTTGGAAAATTGAATTTGCTCCTCTTAACGGTTGAAAAGATCATTTGAGTTAACACTTCTGCGTATTTGGTGCTGTTCATCATACCTTTTATTAGCTTAAGACTTCCAGGGAAAACATGTGCCCTGCGATATCCGGGCTCTTACCTTAGCTACAACAAGGTGGTGATCCGAGTCGATGTTTGCACCTCGGAAGGTTCGGACATTGAGAATACTGGAGGAGTGTTGACGTCGATCGCAACGTGATCAATCTAGTTGACAGTTGATTGATCAGAAAATCACCAGATCCCTTTGTGAATGTCAAGGTGTGGGAACCGCGTGCTAGCTACAGAGAGTTTCCGCCCCGAGTCGAAGTCCAACAGCCTGATTCTGCTTACGAATATGTTTTCCTGCAGCCGTGTTTACCGATGACCCCTGAGAGGATGTCCTCCTTTCTTAGCTGGGCGTTGAAATCTCCTAGAACGATCTTGGTTTCGTAGCTGGGGCATCGATCGTATGTTCTCTCTAGGAGATCGTAGACGTCATCCTTGGTGTTGTCATTCTTTATCTGTCGGGGCGTGGGCGCATATTAGGCTGATATTCCCGAGTTTAGCATTGATGCGGATTGTCATGAGGCGTTCGCTGACTGGGTCGTAGCTCAAGACTTTTTGCCTAAGTCTGCCTTGAACAACAAATTCGCACCCGAATAAGCGCTGCCTTCTCTCTATAGCAACGGCTGCAGTAGATATCGCAGTTCTTCATCGTTTTTATGCCAGGCCCATCCCATCGCACTTCCTGGATGGCGGTTATGTCTGCCTTATAGCAGTCAAGGGCCTCCGCAAGTTGTTCGGCTGAACGTGGCCTGTTAAGGGACCTCACATTCCACATGCAAAACCGAAAATCAATTTTTTTAAACGTTTGCTGGGGTCGTCAACGGGTGATCCTTAATTATCCGAGGCATGTTTTTGTCTCTGAACTAATATTGTTTTACGTGGTGAGGAAGTTACCCTCACGCACAACCCACAGACTGGTAGGCCAGACCCATTATTTAAACCCTCGGGCAGAGGGGCTCGCTGTATACATTGGTTGACGATACAACGGGTGTTGTGATGGCTATCCGGGGGGCGCCAAGTGGGGGCTGTATGTCAACTTGACCTGTGCACTAACGAGGATAGCCTTGGCAGCTCGCTATGTTGAGCGCAATCAACGACGTTACCACGCCTGCACAGGCCCACGGTCCCCGGAGCCATTGGGACAACGCAACAGAGGACGACCTAGACTAAAGTGGCGCACACAAGTGGAGAAGGACCTCAACCAACTAGGAGTGCGCAACTGGAGACAGCTGGCGAAAGATCGTGCTGGCTGGAGAGGCATGTTGGTTGAGGCCCAGGTCCACCCCGGACTGTAGCGCCACAAGAAGAAGAAGATACTTTTCCATTTTTTTTTTTTTGATGTGCGACATGGAGCAAGATCCTGTTGGAAAATTGAATTTGCACCTCTGAACGGTTGAAAAGATCATTTGAGTTAACACTTCTGCGTATTTGGTGCTGTTCATCATACCTTCTATTAGCTTAAGACTTCCAGGGACTTTAAAATGTAAGACGGACCCAAAACATGACTTTGGGAGGGTGTTTTGGCGCTTGAGCGATATGGCCGGGTCTTGGTGATTCTTTCGGACTTTTTTTCACGATCTGTTCCCTTGCCTTTTCAAGAAGATACTCTGGGAAAGATAGGGGTTTCGCCGCCAGCTTGGAAGAAGGTCGCGGGATGATTTTGGGGACCACGCGATTACCCTCTTCCCTTCTTTTTGGTTTTTGGACCCAAAAACGCGACCATCAATTCGGCTACGACCCCGCGTGATCTGAGTTCGGTGTTTTATGGATGTTCGGCATTTTAATTTAGAGTATTTAATCCTGATATTCTTGAAATGATGTCTTAAGACTTGAAATACCTGGTAGCTGTGTCGCTTGATGCAGGTTGTTCCCTACGCCTTTCCGGGTGTTGGCCACAAAGGTCAACCAACAGCAAATTAAGTCGGACTCTGTCAGAATCTTCATAAAGGTATAACAACAACACAAACAAAACCTCAATCCACGGAAACAACCTGTTTGGTGGTTTGGTCTAAGGAACAACACTTTCCCTCTATACAATAATAACAATAATATAATAATTGATTGCGCGACGGCCCACAGGGGGACCAGGGGCGGTCATCAACTATTCGTGTTGACTATACGGCAGTTGACTCATCAAATTGATGTTTAGAGTGCTCAAAAATGCAGTTGTTGTTTTCACACATCGGGAGAGCTCGCATTGTCGCTGCGAAGAGTGATCCGTCTTCGGCGGTTGGTTTTCCTGATTTTTTGGAAGACAACCGGCAAACAAATGGCTGTGTACCACTCAGAATTGACTGTTCTGCGTTGTTCTAGTTGCTTTTGTTTTGTAATTGACGCGCACTAAAGGGATTGCTTATACCCTTAAATGGCTGGAATTAAGTCAAAATAGAGGACGAGAGGAAAATGAGGTACCGATGCACATTGGTCTTAAATGCCAGTGTGTTGTAGGGAGGGGGGGAGGGGGGGATTTGGGCTGAGAAGAGCATTCCATATTCGTGTGCTGCGGCTGAAGAATGAGTCTCTAAACTTAACTGTACGTCCGAAGGTGAGCTTAAGGGTGAACGGGTGAGCATTCCTAGCAAGGCGGGTATTGAGCGTAAATTCCTGAAGGGGGGGAATGCAGCTGGGTAACTCATTAGTGAACTTTTTCATTGAAGTAACGACAAAATAGTGATAGAGACGCAGCATTTCGTCGATGTTCAAGCGAGTCGATTGACTTCGCAGCACTATTATCGCCAATAAGTTTTATCGCTCGCTGTTCGATTCTATCCAATAGGTGAAGAGAGGTCTTAGGAGCACCGGACCAGATAGGAGCGTTGTACTCAAGTTTTGGGCGGATGTACGCCTTATATATTGTTAGAAGAGGTGATGTATTTCTTGCATCGCTTTAAGAAACCTAGACATTTTGCTACATTTTTGGCGATCTCGAATATGTGATCGCTCCAACTTAGTGTTGAGTTGATACACGTGCCGAGGATGGTAAGTCGTTCAGTTTCAACAATGCAGGAGCCATTCATAGATAATGGCAGGTTGTTTGGAGATCGCTTGAGTGACAGTAGACGGCACTGACTTTTAGAAGCATCAGATTCCACTCTGGTGGTCGCCGTGGCGTAGTGGGTAGAGTGCGACGCTCACACGCCGAAGGGCCTAGGTTCGACTCCCAGTTCAACACCAATTTTTCTAATATTTCACGGCACCACCTCTTTCGAGCTGCTGACAACACTCAAAGAGTAATAACTGTCTAAGAAAGCTTCTCAAATTTCGCCGTTCGGAGTCGGCAAAAACCTGTAGGTCCTTCTACTCGTGAGAGAAGAGTAGCGCACACAACACGAGTAGTTGATGAGCAAGCTAGGCCCTGGTCCCCCTTTGGACTGTAGCGCCAATAATTTTTATTATTATTATTAAATTCCGCTCTATTCTTTTTACCCAAATCAATTATGCTGTCAAGGTCGGAATTTAATAAGCTTAACATACGATGCCGTTCCAAGTTAAAGGCCGAAGAGGTGAGACGAGAGCCGAGGAGCGAATATGAAAAGCTGAGGGTACTGTCATCAGCGAAAGAGTGAATTGGATTAGAAGTGACAGACAGGATTTCATTTATGAAGATGAGGAAGAGTGTCATAGACAAAACAAAGCTTTGGGGAACACCAGCATTAATATGGTGAATATCAGACTTGAACCCATCCAATAAAATTCTATTGAACGGTTCGGAAGATTATTTCTAATGTATTGAAGAAGAGACTCGTCGACGCCAAGAGTACGCATTTCCTGCAAGAGAGCCTGATGCCAGACTCTGTCAAATGCTTTTGAAATATCAAGTGCAACGATCTTGCTTTCTCCTACATTGTACAAAGATTGGTTCCATTTTTTGTTGAGACAAGCCATCAAATCACCAGTGGACCTGTTGCTGCGGAAGCCGTATTGCCGGTCATTAAGAAGCTTCCGAATTTCAAGATATTTCATAAGTTGACGATTTATCAGCGTTTCCCTGAAAAGTAGGGACGTAAGTGCTATGGGTCGATGGGAGGTGGGTGAAGATGGTTCACCTTTTTTAGGGACGGACGGACAAATGCTGTTTTCCACTTACTCGGAAGGGAGCCCTAAAGAGTAGGACAGATGTAAAAGCTTACGCAGTGGCTTTGCCAGCGTAGAAGAACACCTCTTCAGAAGAACGGGGGGATACCATCGGGGGCAGCGGATTTGTGCACGTTTAAATTTTTTAAGTACGAGGGCGAAAATGGACTTGTCCAGTGGAAAAATTAACGCTCTCTAGTACAGGCGCGGACAGAGTGCAATCTGGAAGCGTTGAACTGACTACAAAATGTGCAGCTAACAGATTTACTTTGTCCAAAGAGCTGACAGCTGGAATTGAAGACGAGGCGGAAAATCCCACTGAAATCCTTTAGACAGATGAAAAGAAAGCTGTGTATGAAGCAAAACCACAGAATACTCAACAACAATGGGATGTTGTGCAGATTACGTGGAAGTATGTTCCTGTTTAGCGATGTCAGGCATTAATCGATTCCATGTCACGGCGTTGTGACGCTGTACATAAAAATTAAGGTTATACGAAGGAATACTACCCAATAACAAAACTAAAAACAAAAACCTTCACTATTCCCTTGACTTTTACATCATATTTATGGAATTTTGCACTTGGTGCTATTATTTTGCACACTCTGAAATTTCGGGTCATTACGAATAACGGTCCTTTTCTAAGTTCAGAATGCACATTTTTCTTTTCTTGTTTGTGGGTTTTATAAAAGATGGAATAAGGATGTTGTGGATCACTTATGATGTGTTTGCTTGACGGTAGAAAAAAAGTTATAAGCAAAATAGTGACAAAGTCGAACATGGTATTATTATTTTGCACAGTGCTGTTTGTATATTACTCATTATGCATTGTTGAACAGGATTGTATATATCTACACCACCTCTTCGGGGAGATAACGCAACAGAATATTCGGTATTCCGTGTATTTCGTTGATTTTCTTGTTCTTAAGACTGTTGGAGATGTCTTTGAGATCCACCTTCGAAAGCAGTATTGCATTAAAATCGTTTTGGGCGAAGGCACTGTATCAGTTAAATGGCACTTTCTGCTTGGTTGTGAGCGGAAGGAAGGAAATACATTTTTTTTATAGTTAGTTAGTTAGTTAGTTTGACTTTTATTTTCAATAAATGTTTTACAATGTAAAGTTTAACCTAAGTCATTTATGGTTTGGCCTATGGCCGTCTACCAGGTTGACAAAATACATATTTAAGTTTTACATTAAAAACCTCCACCTGTGATAAGTGCTGCCACTGAATAATCGTATAAGGCCTTCCATCCTTTTTCTCCATTTAAGATGCACGTTACTTCATATTCGTCTAAAACAAGTTTTTCGAAAATTGCTAGTCGAAATTCTTTTAGAATCGGACACACACCAATAAAATGTAAGATGTCTTCTCTCTTCCTCATGTTGCATAGGTTACAAAGAATTGGTAAATCTGGTCTGTGGGGGATAAAGTTTAACTGAACGAGTTCTCCCCACAGTTTAAAAATTGTGCTTATTTTGTCGATTGAGTGACTGTCAAGGAAGTATGTTTTTTCATTTAAAAAATGGTTTAGTTTGCTGTAGTAGTTCCTAAACAGTGAAGATTCAGCTTCTTCGATATATTTGTCATATGTATATCTACCGAAATTCTCCAAAACTGAGTTAAATTTTTTTCTTAAAAGATGAGGAGGCTCGTCCGCCTCAATAGACACATTTAAACCGCATTCAGAAGCTGTTTTTTTTCATTCCTAGCAGATGCCGCCTCAATAGACAGATTTAGACCGCATTCAGAAGCTGTTTTTTTTCATTCCTAGCAAATGTATCCGTTTGTTCCAATTATACTTCTTAAAATTACGTTTGGTAATCTGCATTCGCTCATCTGTAGTATTTTTAAGATATAGGTGAAGTGAATTTTGAGGGTATACAAGAGCAACGGAGGAGTTCCCGTCTCAATATGTAGCATACAGTTGGGGGTATTTTTTGGTAACCGAAAGATCTTCTTCAAAAAGTAGCGAAGGAATTTTTCCACACCATCATAGCCTTTGTAGCCCCATACCTGAGCTCCGTAGAGCATTATTGAGGCTGCAGTTGAGTGGAATAAAGTTTGCTGTGCACTTTTCGATACGTATTTATTTTTGAAGCAACGTTCCCAATTCGAACAGATAGCTCTTTTAGCAACAGCTAATTTTTCCTCAAAGTGTGGTTTCAAGTTTAAAGAGGACGATATTAGGATACCTAGGTATTTGTGTCTGGATACTACCTCAATCTTTTCCCCGTACAACTTCCACTTTTCCAGAGATGAGACGCGTCCCCCAGCGTTTCTGAATATCATCATTTTCGATTTACCAAGGTTTATAGTCAGATTCCAATTTTTACAGAAATCGTTAATCCTGTCTATCATTAATTGCATACCTTGGATAGTGTCACACAGAAAAACGATATCATCAGCATACATCAGCGCGGGAATGGATACATCGTTGAATCTTATTCCACCTTTGACATCATCTGTTATATCATTGATGTATAGAATAAAGAGTAGTGCACTTAGAGTACAGCCTTGTTTAACCCCCATTGAAGTTTCAAACTCGTCGGAAATTAAGTCTCCATCCCATACATGTGCAGTATTGTTCTCATACAAGGCTCTCAGAATTCTTATAACTTTGCTTGATACGCCGATTTTCGAAAGCTTGAAAAAGAGTGCTTCACGTGGTATTGAATCAAACGCTGCTTGAAAATCTACGAAAAAGGCGTACAACTTTTTTTTCTTTCTCTTATATGTTTCGGCAATGTTTGTTGAGCAGAATATCTGGTCGATTGTAGAATAACTTTTCCTAAATCCAGCTTGGAATTTTTTAAGGATGTTATGTTCTTGTGGTCGCCGTGGCGTAGTGGGTAGAGTGCGACGCTCACACGACGAAGGGTCTAGGTTCGACTCTCAGTTCAAAACTAATTTTTCTAATATTTCATGGCACCACCTCTTCCGAGCTGCTGACAACACTCAAAGAGTAATAACTGTCTAAGAAAGCTTCTCAAATCTCGCCGTTCGGAGTCGGCAAAAAACTGTAGGTCCCTTCTACTCGTGAGAGAACAGTAGCGCGCACAACACGAGTAGTTGACGAGCAAGCTAGGCCCTGGTCCCCCTTTGGACTGTAGCGCCAACAATTATTATTATGTTCTTGAACCCATTCATGCAATCTTTTCTAAATTAATGAAGCAAACAGCTTGGCAGAAATGTTTAAAAATGTGATTTCTCTGTAGTTCTTT
Organism: Eristalinus aeneus; assembly: GCA_955652365.1. NCBI lineage: Eukaryota > Metazoa > Arthropoda > Insecta > Diptera > Syrphidae > Eristalinus > Eristalinus aeneus. The sequence continues at coordinate 58,032,643 of OY019132.1, forward strand.
GGGTCCCTGTAATCGCCTTTTTTGTGTAGAGGAAAAATTATTGCTTTTCTGAATATATCGGGGATATAAGCAGAGTCGAATATTCAGTTAAATTCGATTGTGAGAAAATTCATAAATTCGTAAGTGCAATTTTTATTGAACTCAAACGGGATGCGATCAATACCAGATGCTTTACTTGTTTTTGAGTTGCTTATTACTTCTTTGACTTCTTCTAGGGTAAATGCAGAATCTAATTTTTCGTCTTTGAGCATAGGGGCTGCATATTGAAATAGCGGAGAGGTTAATGGAGCATTAAGAAGTTTATTAAAATAATTCCTGAGTTGCGTGGCTTTAAGAGTTACAGAGATGTTAGACGTGTAACCATTAAACCTTTTTTTTTATATAAACAGCCCTTATGTCAATGATTGATCAGACATTAACTTTGAGACGATATTGAACTGCGCGTATTAAGGGGTGTTAACTTGTGCCCCTTTTTCGACTGAAAACGCATCACATGCCCTCGAAGATTGATTCCTTTCCACACACGCGCTTCAAAATTTCGATTCCTTTTCATATTTTGTCCATAGTCTGACGCCAAGTTATACATGATGTGGAGCAAAACAGCTCCTACCTCTATGTTAACTTCCCTAAGAATAGCCAGGACCACCATTCAAGCCTCCTTTTAGAAACTGTGCGCTACAGTATCGCAAGACAGACAGCAACACCGATCGTGTTGCCATAATGTAAACACTCTCGCACGCCTGTTTCACTCCACCTTTCTGTGTATCCTCGAAAATAGTTAAAAAAAAACACAATCCTCTTAAGTCCCTGAAATCCACACAGTCATTAAGCTTGCACGGCACGGACGCAGAAGTCCTTCCCCAGACATTTATCCATTAGCGCCACAACAAGATTTCAGTCAATCGCAAACCAATTGCCATTCTGCGTCTCGGTATGCATGCCCCACTCATGTTTCCATCGATGTAGAGCTCAGATGTTATTTTGTCCCACATGGAGAGCGCCAGTTAAAGTCTGAGGTTTCACTTCAAAGGAATCGCCCCCCCCCCCCTTGCCACACAAAGGAAACCAAATCGATGCGAACACACCACTTCCCTCTTCAAATCGAATGATTTCACATTCAAGCAATGGAATTTAACGGGTTTTCTCCGCGCATGTTGTGTACCCAGAACACTGGGCACATATATGAATTTCTAGAAGGCACTTAACGTTGGCGCGAGAGGGCAGCATGGCGTGAAGAAGCGACTTGACTGTGACACCAACTTTCCTTTGTTGCAAGGATTATCCTTTGTTGCAGTAGTGGTATGCCCCTTCACACTCCTTTCCTCCTCCTTTTGTTTACATGGCCCTCGGGAGCCTTTCAATCCCTCTTCAAATACAAGGATGTACTTATCTTCATATTCTGACTCCTGTCGTCCTAGAGCAACAATACCCTCATCATCAATGCCATCACGCCCATCCATCCGCCTGCCACTCGCATCATTTGCATGTGGAATCCTTTCTGCTAACTCTCCATGCTAGGCAATCCTTTCTGTCGTAATCGCATTACCATGCTCTGGCGAGCACAGCACACGACACAGGACTGTGAACGTCTGTCAAAAAATCATCCCATCCGAGACGTTGTCGCCCGCCTAATGCGCACCACCAGATCATCGCAACCAGCCCGGCAAATGGAAAACAAAAATGTTGATATTCTGACACAATCTGCTGCTAAATACGCACCGACACAGCCCTGGCAAAAGTGCGGGAGCGGCGCGGTGCCTCCCGAAAGCAAGGATTAAAGTGTCGGGAGACGTTTTGCGAGCACAATTCGCACTCCGGTCGCATGTGGACGGGTGAGCTTCCGGGATGTTGAGCAATTTGGGGCGGTGCCACCAACGGTAGAAACTTTTAGCCCGCAGCCCCATATCGCGCTATAGCAGAATGTGTTCCGTCGTCACGCTATCTTGTGACACTTCATAATTTTGGGGAATCTCGAGTACATGATCCCAGATCGTCGGATCCAAGATAAATTGCCCCCCAATGGATGGGGGATTCGTGCCGAGTAATGTATAAAGCAGCCGAGGGTAGGAAGTTTTCCACTTTCCAAGTGTCACCGCCGGGCAACAGGCTGATGGCGACTTATTCGCATTCGAATGAGCTTCTGTCCAGGTCTTGGGTCCAGGCAAAGGGAAGGGCAAAATAAGGAGCGAATAAAAAAACTAATCGTTATCCGTGCCAAATGGTATGCATTCGATTCCTGAATTCGAGGCTCCATCCTCCCTTCGACATTGCGAAGCGCCCCGGTGTTACAGAATTGAATGCGATACCATTATGCCACATGAATGAGGCTTTCCACCACCTCAGGCCCAAACGTATTTTACAACTTAACCGCAAATGTATCGTATTTTCCAAATTTCCCAAATTTTCCATACGTAATCAGGAATTTCTTTTCTTTTCGCTTCCATCCAATGCTGCCGCGACACTGGCTTCTTGGGTGAGGAAAGGTGGTTCTGGAGAAAATTGAATTTAGCAAGTTAGTCTGTTGCCATTGTCTTCGATGATTCTTGGCGTTATCTCCCACGCGACAAAATGAAGATGAAGTTGATGAGAGGGGGAGGGGGCGCATGAGGTGGGTACGAATAAAAACGAATTATTTAACGGGATATGGGAAATGCTGATGCGTTGATTCAGATGACGCAAGGGAGACTATGTGTGTTTCTTTTTTCAATTTCCAACGATTACGGAGCACCGCAAGGATGGATTAATGGATTTTCCAGCTTAACGCGAGCACACGTGCCTTTGGGAAATTGTAATTTACATCCTTAATCGGATGGCTGGAGGATTTTGGAATTTAAGAGATTCGTTGCTGTTCGCGGAGAGAAATATTTTTTGGGACACAATTCAGGGAGAACTGACAAATTCCAAGTTGACCTGGATTTATGGAAGGAATCGCACCAGTTTTATGGTGAACTGAAATTTTCGAGGTCTAGAGGTACATGGAGGCAGACGTTTGGAGAAAGCAACCCAATGGTCGCCATTTGGAAACGATTCCGTTCGATTGGAGCATTTGGTGAAAAAGTGCAGAGGAGACAATTTTAATTTGTCGAATTTCTGAGGAATCAAAGTCCATGAGATCAGTACTAATAAGTAGAGTTAAACACACGAAGGTTGTCTTTTATATTTCGGAATTGGGCAACCCTAGTGTTACAATCTAGCAACTGCTAGCTCTATCGTAAGGTTTGACATTTTTGGGATTATACGTACTCAGAACATTTTGACATAAAGATTTTTGCCGACTCCGAACGGAGAAGTTTAAGAAGCTCTTTTAGACAGTTATTACTCTTTGAGTGTTGTCAGAAGCTCGAAAGAGGTGGTGGCGTGAAAAATTCGAGGTATTCAGCAAGGAATCGAACCTAGATCCTTCGGCGTGCAAGCGTTGCACTCTACCCACTAAGCCAAGGCGTAGATACAAGACTTTAAGTTGGCAACAGTATATTATGTGACAGGCATTTTTGCAGCTTTCTACGGTTTTATTTTTAGACTGCTTCGGCAATCAGATCTAATTGACACCTCAACAATGGTTTTAACGTACTTTTTGTTCGAAATACGTATCGCCCAGCTACGTCCGTTTTTAAAAAAGCTCTGTTTTGGTTGAATGGGTGCATCAACAAACAAAAGGGACATATTGCCGGAATGATGATAATGCTTATATTGAAACACCATTATTTTAAAAGATTTACAGTTTGTTGTGCCCTTTGAGTTGGTTGAATAATTGGTCCGTAATTCTCGAAAACCGATTCTGGTCAGAACAGATTTCACATCTAAGATCGTATATATCAGCATGGCGCAGAAGGCTGAACTGTTGACGATTCGAGCCGTGGCAAATGGAGAGGGTCGTCTTAAAAGTAAACATCCACATTAACCGGACATGTCCGGAGCAAAATGGAAAACACACATCGTTCAGTGTGTATTTGTTGTCAGCAGATCAGGTTTTTTTTTCTACTCGTGAGAGAACAGTAGCGCGGACAACACGAATAGTTGATGAGCAAGCTAGGCCCTCGTCCCCCTTTGGACTGTAGCGCCAACAATTATTAATTATTATAGATTAGGTTTACAACAGACCCGACTCACATTTGATTGACCTCCCACTGCCTTAACAGCTGTGTCTCTCCCCCTTCTTTTTTCTCATTGGTGTATTGAGTTCAAAAGAAGCTTGCACTTTGGATCAATACAATAACCCACTCAGGAATACATTGCCCAAGATATCGGTCCCAATCTTCCCTCCGCCTTCTGGTTGGCACGAGGGACGTTCAATATATTCTCGGTATCGGGGTGAAGCTGTGGTTATATATAAAGTGTGTCCCAACAACAAATTTGGCGCCATTCGAATTGTCATTGTTTGACATTTACTTTGACTATTACTATTGTTTGTTAGTAGAAAGTATAAGGTTAATCAAAATGAATGAACAACGCATTCTCATTGTGAAATTTTTTTATCAAAATGGTGAAAGTTTTGCGGCTACAGTTCGCAAATTGCGATCAATTTGGGGTTACAATAATGCTCCAAAAGAGTCAGCTGTAAAGCGATTAATGGAAAAATTTGCTGAAACTGGGTCTGTAACTGATGTAAAGACAACAACGCGCCTTTGACCAGGTCGATCGACCGAAAATATCGCAGCAGTACGTGATGATTTTGCTCAAACTCCATCCACCTCAATTCGACACCGAGCTCAGCAAATTGGTGTTTCCCAATCCATGCATCTTCATGCATACAAAGATCAATTGACTCAGGAACTGAAGAAAGCTGACCATGCACAGCGAAGGGAGTTCGTTAATTGAGTTTTGGAGAGACATGAAAATGCTGATCTTGCCGATAAAATCATCTTTGGTGACGAGGCCCATTTCCATCTTGGTGGCTTCGTCAATAGGCAGACTTGTCGCATTTGGGGCGGGGAAAATCTTCGAGTGATTCACGAGAAGCAAATGCATCCTCAACGTGGCACTGTGTGGTGTGGATTTTAAGCTGGAAGGATCATTTGACCTTTTTTTATGAAAATGAGACAGATCAAGCGCAAACAGTAAATGGTGTTCAGTATTGTGAAATGATAAATAATGTCTTCGTGCCTAGAATTGAAGAAATGAATGTGGAGGGGATGTGGTTTCAACAAGACGGCGCCACATCTCATACAGCCAGAGAAACAATTCAATTGCTGCATCAGTCATTTTCCGGTCGTGTTATTTCGCGTTTTGGAGACCAGGATTGGCCGCATAAATCGTGCAATTTAACACCATTGGACTTTTTTCTTGGGGTTTTTTGAAATCGATGGTTTTTGCGAATAAGCCGACGACGACTCAAGCCTTTAAAGAGGAAATTGGATGCTGCATTAATGAAATACCGCAGCATTTATACAAAACGGTCATTGAACATTTCATTGAAAGATCGCATATGTGCCAGCCAAGCCGCGGCGACCATATAGCCCATGTGTTATTCCACTCATCCTGTCTACTTAACGATATAATAAAGAATTCACGTGTTTTTTTTAAATATCTGAGTTTTCTTTAAGATTTAAATCTTGCGTTCTTGTTTTGACACCATTTATTTGTCAAGTTCGAAGGTTGCCTTTTATATTTTGGGATTGGGCAACCCTAATGTTGCAATCTGACAACTGACAGCTCTATCGTAAAGTTTAACATTTTTGAGGTTATACCTGAGTACGTATTGACATACGAGCGAGTGTTGTGTACAGTAACTTAAAAGATTCAACTCGCCCAAAAAATGGAATTTAATGGCGAAATTGAAATCGTGAAATCGTAAAAATGAAAAAAAAAAATCGTGCGATTATTTTTTACAACTTTCGACATGGATTAACTCAACAACAGTGCATCGATGAACTCAATTCAATTTTTGGCTATGAAGCTCCATCAAGGACGACTGATTATCGATATCGAGTATGGTGAATTCAACCGAGGTCGTAGTTCACTCCAAGACGAATTTCGAGAAGGTCGTCCAAAAGCAGCTGTTGTTCCGGAAACCATTGATGCTGTGCGCCAACTGATATTGCAAGGTCGTCATGTGGCCAATAGTGGGATAGACACAACCTTATTCATAAGTGAGACCAGCATACATTCAATATTCCATGAACATTTGACCGTCAAAAGAAATTTATTCGCGTTGGATCCCACACAATTTGTCAATCGCTCAAAAAGAGCTCGTGCCGATTGGTCGAAAGAAATGCTCAAAAACTACGATCGTGGTGCTGCGAAACACGTCTATGACATCGTGACAGGTGATGAATAGTGGATTTACGCTTATAAGCCCGAAAGTAAACAGATGCCAACTGGGACTGTCTATGGGTGTTTCTTGAATTGAGCCAAATCCAACAAAAGTTGCTCGCGCACGAGACACTTCCAAGCAAATGGTCGCCTGTTTCTTCAGAAAGACCGGGCATGTCGCAACCGCAGAAAAACGCAGAACAGTCAATTCTGAGCGGTACGCAACCATTTGTTTTCCAGTTGTCTTCCAAGAAATCGGGAAAACCAAACCTCTTCACCAGGACAATGCGAGTTCTCACACATCGGCTCATACAACTGCGTTTTTGAACACTCAAACCATCGATTTGATGAGTCATCCGCCGTATAGGCCTGACTGGGCACTAAATGACTTCTTTATATTCCCGTACGTAAAATATGAAGTGAGAGGTCAACGTTTTTCGACACCTGAAGAAGCAGTTGATGTGTTCAGAATGCATGTTTTGGAGATACCTCAATCAGAATGGCAAAAGTGCTTCGACAATTGGTTCAAACGCATGCAAAAGTCTATAGATCTTAATTTTGAAAAACAAAAAAGCTATTTTTGATGATTAATGTTTGGTTTTGTTCTCTAATCCCGAAATATAAGAGGCAACCCTCGTATCACCGCTTTATTCTGCCAACGACCCTCTCGCCCCAAAAAAGCTTTCAAAATATTACTTTCTTTACAAATTCCCAGCCAGTTTTTAAAAACTACTAGATGGGTTGAATGCATCCTTTGTTTGACCTCGGACCCCTCGGTTCCTCAAAAGGAATGTCCCGTTTAAACGGAATACCGGAGAATCTCATCACAAAGCAATTTCCTTGTTGTTTGATGTCTGCATAAGCAAACCAACCCCTTCCGCCAGTCAAAATTTCATCCAATTCATTTTAATTAATTTCCAGCGATACGCAGAACTCTGCACAGCGGAGAGCTTTGCAGCGTCGCTGCTGTGAGAGTTAATTAAAAGCATTCAGCGAGCAGCAGCTAATGAAGATGGGTGCCATCCCGTCACTGTCACTGCTCACAGCGGTACTTTGTCCGGGGAAGGCTAAACGTCCTGTAAATATTTAGTTTCAACAAATTCCCTGACAGAAGGTGGGAATTTTCCCGCCTTCTCGGATCCAAAATAAAAGCCTCACCCCTCAGGGAGTCACAGCGTGCGTGAAATGATGAAAAAATGTCACATGCCCAACGAGCACAGTTTTTATCAATCACGAGACGTACTAAATGGGAGCGTGACAAAATTTACGATTCTGGGTTGCGGCCTAGAACCCTAGGTCACCGGCGGACATTTTTCAGCCACCGTGGAGCCGTGCGTCAAATATTCCCCGAACACTCTCGGACAGCATTTTGATAAATTGCCGTCTAGAGGGCGGCGCATGTAAATTCCAGGCTGGGGCCTCGCAAATAACACCGATATCCGGTGAATTATGAGGATAACTCCCCTGCCTGACACCTTGGAAATTAATTCAACTGACGGCCGGTTCTTGTTTGTGCACTGGGCGGGGTGTTCAAAAGCTGGCCCGAATAATCGGGTTAATTATGATTTGAACACAGGTGCGCTTTAGCGGTGACCTATGTGTCTGCTTGAGCAACGACGGCCCACTCGTAGTGGTCCCAGCTGCTGGTAGCCAAACAGTGTTTGGGGATCAACTGCAAGATGAAAAGCTGACGAGTGGCGCTTTATTTGATGGAAATCTGAATTAGGACGAGATGCATAATGGGGATGGGTGCTACAAGGAATGTTGAAAACAGAACACAGAAGGCAGAAGACAGAAGACAGAAGAAAGAAGACAGAAGACAAAAGACAGAAGACAGAAGACAGAAGACAGAAGACAGAAGACAGAAGACAGAAGACAGAAGACAGAAGACAGAAGACAGAAGACAGAAGACAGAAGACAGAAGACAGAAGACAGAAGACAGAAGACAGAAGACAGAAGACAGAAGACAGAAGACAGAAGACAGAAGACAGAAGACAGAAGACAGAAGACAGAAGACAGAAGACCAAAGACAGAAGACAGAAGAAAGACGACAGAAGACAGAAGACAGAAGACAGAAGACAGAAGACAGAAGACAGAAGACAGAAGACAGAAGACAGAAGACAGAAGACAGAAGACAGAAGACAGAAGACAGAAGACAGAAGACAGAAGACACGAGACAGAAGACAGAAGACAGAAGACCAAAGACAGAAGACAGAAGATAGACGACAGAAGACAGAAGACAGAAGACAGAAGACAGAAGACAGAAGACAGAAGACAGAAGACAGAAGACAGAAGACAGAAGACAGAAGACAGAAGACAGAAGACAGAAGACAGAAGACAGAAGACAGAAGACACGAGACAGAAGACAGAAGACAGAAGACCAAAGACAGAAGACAGAAGATAGACGACAGAAGACAGAAGACAGAAGACAGAAGACAGAAGACAGAAGACAGAAGACAGAAGACAGAAGACAGAAGACAGAAGATGGACGACAGAAGAGAGAAGAGAGAAGACAGAAGACAGAAGGCAGAAGGCAGAAGGCAGAAGACAGAAGACAGAAGACAGAAGACAGAAGACAGAAGACAGAAGACAGAAGACAGAAGACAGAAGACAGAAGACAGAAGACAGAAGGCAGAAGACAGAAGACAGAAGACAGAAGACAGAAGACAGAAGACAGAAGACAGAAGACAGAAGACAGAAGACAGAAGACAGAAGACAGAAGACAGAAGACAGAAGACAGAAGACAGAAGACAGAAGACAGAAGACAGAAGACAGAAGACAGAAGACAGAAGACAGAAGACAGAAGACAGAAGACAGAAGACAGAAGACAGAAGACAGAAGACAGAAGACAGAAGACAGAAGACAGAAGACAGAAGACAGAAGACAGAAGACAGAAGACAGAAGACAGAAGACAGAAGACAGAAGACAGAAGACAGAAGACAGAAGACAGAAGACAGAAGACAGAAGACAGAAGACAGAAGACAGAAGACAGAAGACAGAAGACAGAAGACAGAAGACAGAAGACAGAAGACAGAAGACAGAAGACAGAAGGCAGAAGGCAGAAGACAGAAGACAGAAGACAGAAGACAGAAGACAGAAGACAGAAGACAGAAGACAGAAGACAGAAGACAGAAGACAGAAGACAGAAGACAGAAGACAGAAGACAGAAGACAGAAGACAGAAGACAGAAGACAGAAGACAGAAGACAGAAGACAGAAGACAGAAGACAGAAGACAGAAGACAGAAGACAGAAGACAGAAGACAGAAGACAGAAGACAGAAGACAGAAGACAGAAGACAGAAGACAGAAGACAGAAGACAGAAGACAGAAGACAGAAGACAGAAGACAGAAGACAGAAGACAGAAGACAGAAGACAGAAGACAGAAGACAGAAGACAGAAGACAGAAGACAGAAGACAGAAGACAGAAGACAGAAGACAGAAGACAGAAGACAGAAGACAGAAGACAGAAGACAGAAGACAGAAGACAGAAGACAGAAGACAGAAGACAGAAGACAGAAGACAGAAGACAGAAGACAGAAGACAGAAGACAGAAGACAGAAGACAGAAGACAGAAGACAGAAGACAGAAGACAGAAGACAGAAGACAGAAGACAGAAGACAGAAGACAGAAGACAGAAGACAGAAGACAGAAGACAGAAGACAGAAGGCTGAAGGCTGAAGGCTGAAGGCAGAAGACAGAAGACAGAAGACAGAAGACAGAAGACAGAAGACAGAAGACAGAAGACAGAAGACAGAAGACAGAAGACAGAAGACAGAAGACAGAAGACAGAAGACAGAAGACAGAAGACAGAAGACAGAAGACAGAAGACAGAAGACAGAAGACAGAAGACAGAAGACAGAAGACAGAAGACAGAAGAAAGAAGACAGAAGACAGAAGACAGAAGACAGAAGACAGAAGACAGAAGACAGAAGACAGAAGACAGAAGACAGAAGACAGAAGACAGAAGACAGAAGACAGAAGACAGAAGACAGAAGACAGAAGACAGAAGACAGAAGACAGAAGACAGAAGACAGAAGACAGAAGACAGGAGACAGAAGACAGAAGACAGAAGACAGAAGACAGAAGACAGAAGACAGAAGACAGAAGACAGAAGACAGAAAACAGAAGACAGAAGACAGAAGACAGAAGACAGAAGACAGAAGACAGAAGACAGAAGACAGAAGACAGAAGACAGAAGACAGAAGACAGAAGACAGAAGACAGAAGACAGAAGACAGAAGACAGAAGACAGAAGACAGAAGACAGAAGACAGAAGACAGAAGACAGAAGACAGAAGACAGAAGACAGAAGACAGAAGACAGAAGACAGAAGACAGAAGACAGAAGACAGAAAACAGAAGACAGAAGACAGAAGACAGAAGACAGAAGACAGAAGACAGAAGACAGAAGACAGAAGACAGAAGACAGAAGACAGAAGACAGAAGACAGAAGACAGAAGACAGAAGACAGAAGACAGAAGACAGAAGACAGAAGACAGAAGACAGAAGACAGAAGACAGAAGACAGAAGACAGAAGACAGAAGACAGAAGACAGAAGACAGAAGACAGAAGACAGAAGACAGAAGACAGAAGACAGAAGACAGAAGACAGAAGACAGAAGACAGAAGACAGAAGACAGAAGGCAGAAGACAGAAGACAGAAGACAGAAGACAGAAGACAGAAGACAGAAGACAGAAGACAGAAGACAGAAGACAGAAGACAGAAGACAGAAGACAGAAGACAGAAGACAGAAGACAGAAGACAGAAGACAGAAGACAGAAGACAGAAGACAGAAGACAGAAGACAGAAGACAGAAGACAGAAGACAGAAGACAGAAGACAGAAGGCTGAAGGCTGAAGGCTGAAGGCAGAAGACAGAAGACAGAAGACAGAAGACAGAAGACAGAAGACAGAAGACAGAAGACAGAAGACAGAAGACAGAAGACAGAAGACAGAAGACAGAAGACAGAAGACAGAAGACAGAAGACAGAAGACAGAAGACAGAAGACAGAAGACAGAAGACAGAAGACAGAAGACAGAAGACAGAAGACAGAAGACAGAAGACAGAAGACAGAAGACAGAAGACAGAAGACAGAAGACAGAAGACAGAAGACAGAAGGCTGAAGGCTGAAGGCAGAAGACAGAAGACAGAAGACAGAAGACAGAAGACAGAAGACAGAAGACAGAAGACAGAAGACAGAAGACAGAAGACAGAAGACAGAAGACAGAAGACAGAAGACAGAAGACAGAAGACAGAAGACAGAAGACAGAAGACAGAAGACAGAAGACAGAAGACAGAAGACAGAAGACAGAAGACAGAAGACAGAAGACAGAAGACAGAAGACAGAAGACAGAAGACAGAAGACAGAAGACAGAAGACAGAAGACAGAAGACAGAAGACAGAAGACAGAAGACAGAAGACAGAAGACAGAAGACAGAAGACAGAAGACAGAAGACAGAAGACAGAAGACAGAAGACAGAAGACAGAAGACAGAAGACAGAAGACAGAAGACAGAAGACAGAAGACAGAAGACAGAAGACAGAAGACAGAAGACAGAAGACAGAAGACAGAAGACAGAAGACAGAAGACAGAAGACAGAAGACAGAAGACAGAAGACAGAAGACAGAAGACAGAAGACAGAAGACAGAAGACAGAAGACAGAAGACAGAAGACAGAAGACAGAAGACAGAAGACAGAAGACAGAAGACAGAAGACAGAAGACAGAAGACAGAAGACAGAAGACAGAAGACAGAAGACAGAAGACAGAAGACAGAAGACAGAAGACAGAAGACAGAAGACAGAAGACAGAAGACAGAAGACAGAAGACAGAAGACAGAAGACAGAAGACAGAAGACAGAAGACAGAAGACAGAAGACAGAAGACAGAAGACAGAAGACAGAAGACAGAAGACAGAAGGCTGAAGGCTGAAGGCTGAAGGCAGAAGACAGAAGACAGAAGACAGAAGACAGAAGACAGAAGACAGAAGACAGAAGACAGAAGACAGAAGACAGAAGACAGAAGACAGAAGACAGAAGACAGAAGACAGAAGACAGAAGACAGAAGACAGAAGACAGAAGACAGAAGACAGAAGACAGAAGACAGAAGACAGAAGACAGAAGACAGAAGACAGAAGACAGAAGACAGAAGACAGAAGACAGAAGACAGAAGGCTGAAGGCAGAAGACAGAAGACAGAAGACAGAAGACAGAAGACAGAAGACAGAAGACAGAAGACAGAAGACAGAAGACAGAAGACAGAAGACAGAAGACAGAAGACAGAAGACAGAAGACAGAAGACAGAAGACAGAAGACAGAAGACAGAAGACAGAAGACAGAAGACAGAAGACAGAAGACAGAAGACAGAAGACAGAAGACAGAAGACAGAAGACAGAAGACAGAAGACAGAAGACAGAAGACAGAAGACAGAAGACAGAAGACAGAAGACAGAAGACAGAAGACAGAAGACAGAAGACAGAAGACAGAAGACAGAAGACAGAAGACAGAAGACAGAAGACAGAAGACAGAAGACAGAAGACAGAAGACAGAAGACAGAAGACAGAAGACAGAAGACAGAAGACAGAAGACAGAAGACAGAAGACAGAAGACAGAAGACAGAAGACAGAAGACAGAAGACAGAAGACAGAAGACAGAAGACAGAAGACAGAAGACAGAAGACAGAAGACAGAAGACAGAAGACAGAAGACAGAAGACAGAAGACAGAAGACAGAAGACAGAAGACAGAAGACAGAAGACAGAAGACAGAAGACAGAAGACAGAAGACAGAAGACAGAAGACAGAAGACAGAAGACAGAAGACAGAAGACAGAAGACAGAAGACAGAAGACAGAAGACAGAAGACAGAAGACAGAAGACAGAAGACAGAAGACAGAAGACAGAAGACAGAAGACAGAAGACAGAAGACAGAAGACAGAAGACAGAAGACAGAAGACAGAAGACAGAAGACAGAAGACAGACGACAGAAGACAGAAGAAAGAACACCGGAGGCTAAAAACGTTGGAATGCCGGTCAGATATCAAACCTGTCAACTCAAACCTGTCCACTTGTCGTTATTGGATTTCAAAGTTTCTTAAATTAAATAAACGATTCTGGTGGATTTATTTTTACTCTTGAAGAGCACTTCTCTCCCAGCTCGAGCAAACTTCCACCCAGCGATGCCCCGCGCATTAAAGTCCCCACTCCTATGAAGGTTTTCATGTCAAAATCACAAAGTCACACATAAATCGCTAAAAGTCCCCCCAAGCACTACAACCCCTCCCAGCAGAACGTCAGACCTGTTAAATCCATCCACTCGTCGTCGTCGTAAACTGCATTAAGGCCCCGGAGTCTAATCAAAGAATGATCCACTGTGAGTTTGCTGAGTAGTAGTTTTAACATCATCGCCACCACTTCCTTTGAAGCCGTTCCACGCGGAGGCCAGACCACAGCGGAGAGGTTGCGTCTTTGCCGCATACGGGCGGTAACGCTTTTATGAGTGTATCCACGCCGAAGGACATTCGAGCGTGTATGAGCCAAATAAAATCATATTTCTGCACACCCTCGTGCAGCGCATGTCCCCGGGCGCATCGTTGACGATAGCTCCGGGGTTGCGATATCCTGCTAAATTAAAGGAATTTCTTGAAATTACCTCCTCAAGAAAGCGGCATGGACGTGCGTGGGTGTCTGAGAACGTAGCTTTTATGCGGCTGTTTGCGGCAAACCAGGGTAACCAGATAAGAACGATAAAATCGGATATTTCTTGATTCCAGAAAATTCTTGATTGAGTGACTACCTGACTGACAGGCCGACTTCCTGACAGTCCACACACGTTAGAGCAGTGCCGGAAAATTCATGTGCGTGGCTGAAAGGATTATTTCGCTCCGACGTGAATACATTCGCCCTGGGTCCTTGAGGAGGAAGCGAAGGGAAAACAAATCAATGGAATTCAATGGGGAACCTGTTGGGTAGCAGTCTGGCAACTGAAGCGGCGATGTCCTTCGACCTGAGGATAACGATACACACGGCAAATGGAAGCTTTTGTTTTTCTGGTAATTATTGTCGGTTTTTCGTGGCATATGGGACAGTCGTGGATTTGTTTACCTCTCACAGCAGTCGCGCTAGTCCTTTGAAGGCTGTGAATATCGACTTTTTTGTGACGCAAGGCGGATCTATCGGTGTCCTTCCCTGGTGGATTTTCATTGATTTTGTCCCAGACTCGCACGTGGGCAGTGCAAACAACGAACCTGCATGAGCTTCCGGCCAGGCGGTTGAAACTGTTGGCGGTCAGTGATTGACACATTGTGGCTCGTCGGTTGTTTATCTTGGTTCCCAGAGTGGAGGTGTCTTTATGCGAGAAGGATGTTTGATTAGATGTTAGGGGGTGTGGCTGGGATTTTTTCAGACTTCAAAACGGAATGCGGACAAGGTCGACATTGCTTCAAAACAGTTGACGTCAATGGGGTTGGAGGGCAGAGTTCCGACGCAAGATATCGATCAAATTTAACGAAAGGAACCCACTGCCGTTTACCGATGGTGGCATTGGAGGCTTGCCGGATTAAAACTGAGGGAAGTGTACTATGAGTTGTGCTTCTCTAATCGCCGCAACTGTCTGAGTTGTAGTAGTTTGTGGCAGTTGATATATCCCAGTGGATACGCATATGTGAGGGTCGGACTCAAAACGTTCCGAATACACAACAGAATGCATCATAATGTGATTGTTGCCGTGATAGTCCACATGCGGAACGGGGCTTAGCTTGTCGTGTTATCTCGTCTCCCACGAGTGGCAGTGACCTACAGTTTCCTGCCGACTCCGAACGATAGAGTTTGAAAAGCTTCATCTTCATCTACATCATTTCTCTTTGAGTATTGTCACCTTCAAGCTGGTGACTGCTAAGAAAAAACGCGAGATGTTCAATCCGAGAATCGAACTCATAACCTTTGGGGTGTGAGTGTCGTGCTCCACCCAGTACGCCATGGCGGCAACAAAAATGATGTTGAGTGGTAATAACATTTGTAATAATGAAAAAAGCTGAACTTGAAATCTAAAATGAGGTCAGGGCGTTTTGCCGCCTCACAAACTATGAGTCTGTCAAATATCGCCTTTTGAATTTTTCGCTTATTCGCGTGGCGCCCAAAATCATCCCGCGCCCTTTCTCCAAGATGGTCGGCAAAACAAACCTTTTTCCGGAGTATCTTCGTGAGAAAAAAAGGAAGCAATGTACAACGCGCTACAGAGCTTGTGCCTGGCAATACCATACATCATTTAAAAGGTCTTGACATAACTTACAAAACAATGAGTGATTAGTTTGGATATTGCGTTCAACAGTTATAGACGTGTAAACTTGGAGTTCACTATCGCCGAAATTCGAGCTATTTGAAAGTTTTCCTTCGTTAAACACAAATCCGCTAGAGAAACGTTCACTGAGATTAGTGGTGCTTTGGGAGATGGTACTTTATCACTTCGAACCACGGAGGAATGGTTTCGATGATTCAGAGCCGGTGAAAACGACACCATGGATAAGCCACTCGGCGGAAGACCTGTGACGACGAATACCGATCGAATCATGGAAATCATCGAGTTAAACCGGCATGTGGCATCTCGTGACATCGCCCAGGAGATGGGAGTTAGTCACCAAACTATTTTAAACCATCTATAGAAGTCTGGATACAGAAAAAAGCTTGATGTTTGGGTGCCGCATGATCTGACGCAAAAAAACCTTCTGGACCGAATCAACGCCTGCGATATGCTGCTGAGACGGAACGATCTCGACCCATTTTTGAAGAGGATGGTGACTGGCGACGAAAACTGGATCACATACGACAATATCAAGTGAAAACGGTTGTGGTTGAAGGCCGGTGAATTGTCCCAATCAGTGGGCAAGCCGGGATTGACAGCCAGCAAGGTTTTGCTGTGGAAGGGAATTATACACTGTGAGCAGCTCCCACATGGCCACACGCTTAACTCTACTATTAACTACAAACATCTGGACCGCTTGAAGCGGACGATCAACCAGAAGCACCCAAAGTTGACCGCTTTATGCAGGCGATCGACCAGAAGCGTCCAGAATTGGCCAATAGGAAGGGTGTAGTGTTCCACCAGGACAACGCCAAACCACACACTTCGTTGATGACTCGTCAGTAGCTATGTGGAGCTCGGATGGAATGTTTTATCGCATCCACCATATAGTCCGGACATGTCAAGTAATGCCAAGTGGTTACCACCAGTTCCTGTCCATAATGAATGCCCTTTGTGGTGTGAAGTTGGACTCAAAAGAGAGTTGTGAAAAGTGACTGTCCGAGTTCTTTGCATACAAGGAGGGGGGCTTCTACGAGGGTGCTACTATAAAGTTTCCGTCTAGATGGGAACAGATTATCGAACGGAACGGCGCATATTTGAACTAAATCCGATCACTGTTACACTTTTTATGAAACTTCGAATGAAGGGCAAAACAGCGGATATTTGACAACCTTTTTTCCCGGCACCACCTCCTTCGAGCTGCTGGATGTGGTGCCGGGAAAAAAAGATTGTAATAAATGTAATAAGTGTGTAATATAAGAGGAGTAATAAATGCCTAACAAAAAGCTTCTCAAAACTTCGGCGTTTGAAGTCGGTAATAAAACATAGGTCCCTTCCACTCGTTAGAGAAAAGTCGCTCGCACAAGACAAGTACGAGTAGTTGATGAGCAAGCTAGGCCCTGGTCCCCCTTTATCGCGCCAACCAATTATGATTATTATAAATCGCCTTCGCGAGTATTGTTTGTCGCACATTGCACACAGACAATCAAATGGTCATTTAAGGTATGCATATTGCATCGAGGAAGACGTAGTTAAGGAAAGTTGAAGAGAAAGCCTTTAGATGCAACTGTTCTGGGTTCTGGTTAAATGAAGAATTATTTAATCAGAATTACAACTAGAGTCTGACAATAAAAACGCGTCAGCATACGCCCTTCCTCCACTTTCAAGTACGGAAGAAAAGCTTTTTAAAGATTGCGCTGAATTTTGTAACAACAGACGGAATGAAGTAGATTCCTCGAATATCAACAATTTTGCCATTAAAGGGCGTAAGAGCTCATCAGGCATAAGTAATTTTCGTCTGGTTGCAATAGTATTTTCTGGAAACTGCATGATGGAACTTCTGATGCAATGAATTTGGGAGGATTCTCGAGAATAGGCGACCATCTATTGTTCCCTTGGAACGTACAAACCTCTTCCAAGAGAACTACTTCTGCAATTGCCTGAAATAACTAGCACACGTTAGAGTAGCAAGGACCACGAAATTTCTAAGAGAAGCACACAAGTTAGTCCAGTACGAGGGGCGCTCGAAATATTCTCGGTATCGGGGTGAAGCTGTGGTTAGATATATAAATTTACTTATTTATCAAGTAATACTATTATTTGTGGTCGCCGTGGCGTAGTGGGTAGAGTGCGACGCTCACACGCCGAAGGGTCTAGGTTCGACTCCCAGTTCAACACCAATTTTTCTAATATTTCACGGCACCACCTCTTTCGAGCTGCTGACAACACTCAAAGAGTAATAACTGTCTAAAAGAGCTTCTCAGACTTCGCCGTTCGGAGTCGGCAAAAAAGCTGTAGGTCCCTTCTACTCGTGAGAGAACAGTAGCGCGCACAAAACGAGTAGTTGATGAGCAAGCTAGGCCATGGCCCCCCTGTGGACTGTAGCGCCAGCAATTATTATTATTATTAATACTATTATTTGAGTGCATTCATGTAAAATTTCATATAATTGTGATTATTAATTCGCGTTTTATCTCTAGTTGAACAGAATCATAATGGTAACTGAGACAATGATGGGGAAAATTGAGCATCGCGCTGTAATTAATTTTCTCACAAATCAAGGAAAAAGTCAAAAACTTATTCATGCAGAGATGGTGGCTGTTAACTAGGGTTCCGCACCTTCATTATCAACTATGCAAAAGTGGTCAAGTGAGTTCAAGAGAGGCAGAGAGAACATTGAAGACGATCCCCGCTCCGGTGCTACGGCTACTGCTTGTACGGGAGAAAGCATCAAAGAAGTCGAAAAACTTGTTCTTGAGGATGCCCGAACAAAGCGGAGAATGATGGCACAGATCATCAAGCTTTCATCTGACACCATTCACACCATTCTTCAGGACCATTTAAGTCTAATCCTATTCATTCCTTCGCTGATGACAGTACCCTCAGCTTTTCATATTCGTTCCTTAGCTCACGTCCCTCCACTTCGGCCTTAGACTCGGAACGGCAGCGTATGTTAAGCTCATTAAATTCCGACCTTGACAGCATAATCGATTGGGGAAATAAAAAAAAGTGGAATTTAATGCTTCCAAAACCCAGTGCTGTCTACTGTCGTTAAAGCGATCACAAAATAATCAGCCGTTATCCATGAACGGCACTTGCGTTGTTGAAACCGAAAGACTTTCCATCCTCGGTATGTGTATCAACCCAACAATTAGTTGGAACGATCACATATTTGAGGTCGCCAAAAATGCTGCGAAATGTCTAGGTTTCCTTAAACGATGCAAGAAGTACTTCACCCCCTCTGATCTGGCTACAATATACAAGGCATACATACGCCCAAAACTTGAGTATAACGCTCTTATCTGGTCAGGTGCTTCTAAGACCTCCCTGCACCTGCTGGATAGAATTCAAAAGCGAGCGATAAAACTTATAGGTGACAGTAATACTGCGAAGTCGCGTCATTGTCACTTTTTTACCGCTATTTCAACAAGAAATGCTCAGACGAATTAGCCAGATGCATTCCTCCCTTTCAAGAATTCACCCGCAATACACGCCTCGCTAGGAATGCCCATCAATTCACCCTCAAGCCCTCTTTCGGACGTACAGTCAAATTCAGAGACTCGTTCTTTAGCCGCACTACACGAATCTGGAATGCTCTTCCCAGCTCGATTTTTCCTCCTCATTACAATACCTCCTCTCCCTCTCTTCCTCTATACCTTCGGACCGTGCTGTGACTTGATCCGGTCACTTAAGGGTACTCGCAACCCCTTTTGCACGCGTCAATTATAAAAAAAAAACAAAAAGCTTTCAAAGGTCAGTGCAAGGTGGGTGTCACGAATGCTGACAGAGCCTCAAGAAAAAGAAAGAATCGCATGCTGTAGAGAGCTTCTGGATATGTGTAGCGAGAACGCGGCCGGTGTTATGCATCGAATTGTTACTGGGGACGAAACATGGGTTCACTAGTATGAA
Organism: Eristalinus aeneus; assembly: GCA_955652365.1. Lineage (NCBI taxonomy): Eukaryota > Metazoa > Arthropoda > Insecta > Diptera > Syrphidae > Eristalinus > Eristalinus aeneus. The sequence continues at coordinate 58,052,091 of OY019132.1, forward strand.
AGCAAACAAGAGTGCATGCAGTGGTATAAAAAAGGAACAGACCCCCCCGAAGAAGTTCAAAATCACTTCGTCTGCCGGGAAGCTCATGGCCACAGTTTTTTGGGACTCAAAGGGAATCTTGCTCATTGACTACAAAAAATAAGGTGAAACCATCAACGCCACATCCTACGCTTCCACTTTGCATAGTTTGCGGGAGGAAATTAAAAAGAAAAGACGGGAAACTCGCAGCAAAAGGACGGGGTAAGCTCGGAGCGGGTGTGTTGCTTCTTCACGACAACGCTCCTGTTGACACGGCACGAGTTTCCAAGGCTGCTGCGCGAGATTGTGGCTTGGAAGAAATCCAACACCCACCCTATAGTCCAGACCTTGCCCCTAGTGATTATTTTCTGTTTCTGGATTTGAAAAAATGTCTTCATGGGAACACAAGTTGGCAATAAATGGCTACTTTGTTTAAAGGCTTTTTAAGGGTTTAAAAAGGTTTATCTCAAGATCTATCAAATGTATTGATGTTAGGGGAGATTGTATTGAAACATAAAAACAATCTAAATTAAATTCGCATTTTTCTTCACACCGATACCGAGAATATATAGAACGTCCCCCGTACCTTCAAATTCCTATCATGTAGGCCACTAAGCGGAATTGAAAAGCAACAGCATTCATTTTTTGTTTTCATTTGAAGAAAAGTGCTGCAAAGTCGCATCGAATGCTTGTCGAGGCATATGGTGATCATGCTCTATCAGAAGCAACATGCAAAGGATGGTTTCAACGGTTCCGAAATAATGATTTTGATGTGAGAAATGAAGAACTTGGAAGACCACCAAAAAAGTTTGAAGACGCCGAATTGCAAACGATATTGGATGGAGATGACACTTTGAGTCCAAATCAAATGGCAGCAATGTTAAGTGTTGCACAACAAACAATTGCTGACCGTTAACAAGCTTTGGGAAAGATGCAAAAGTGTGGCAAATGGGTGCCACATGAATTGAATGAAAGACAGATGGAAAACCGAAAAAACACTTGTGAAATTTTGCTTCAAAGACACGAAAGAAAATCGGTTTTGCATCGGATTGTTACTGGCGATGAAAAATGGATTTATTTTAAAAATTCTAAACGGCAAAAATCATAGGTTAATCTGGGACAACCATCAACATCGACTGCAAAACCAGATCGATTCGGCAAGAAGACAATGCTGTGTGTTTGGTGGGACCAGAAAAGTGTGCTGTACCACGAGCTCCTAAAACCTTGTAAAAACGTTAATAGTGATCGCTACCGACAACAAATGATCAATTTGAACCTTGCATTGATAGAGAAACGACCAGAATGGGTCAGAAGACACAGAAAGGTAAACTCCATAACAATTCACCTGCACACAAAGCAAAACCGGTTCAGGATACAATCAAACCACTTGGCTGGGAGCAGCTACCCCACCCGCCGTATTCAGCAGACTTGTCTTCTTCCGACTACCATTTGTTTTCATCGATGGGACACGCATTGGCTGAGCAGCACTTTGATTCCTACGAGGAGGTCGAAAATTGGGTGTCTGATTGGTTTGCCTTAAAACACGAAAAATTTTATTGGCGTGGTATTCACAAATTGCCAGAAAGGTGGTCAAAATGTGTAGAAAACAATGGCCAATACTTTGAATAAAATGTTTATACTTTCCCATTAATAATTAGTGTTTTATTTTCAAAAAAAATGCTCATTTCATGCCGGTATACCTGACAAATGTCACAAATTTCCTCATTTTCTGATCATGACCATGTGCAAAAGCAATCTGGACTATGATTAAGCAGAGAAATAGATTTTTCGTCTTGACTAGGGGCCGACTTCTTCCAAACTGTTATTAGATTTGAGAAAGTCTTTCCCTTAATTGCATGCTAATGCAGCAGCATTCTATTGGAAACCACCAAGCTTGTATTATGGACATAGGTTCGAGTTAAGGTGGAATAAAAAATGTATAAATATTCGCATGTATAGAGACGAGCTATACAGCACTAGTTTTGGCATCTCTACCAACCTCGTCCGTTTGTGTAGGATGACGATGAAGAATGCACGCTGCTCCATCAAGTTCGGTAAACACCTAACCGAGACCTTTGATGTCAACAAAGGATTCAGACAAGGCGACGCGCCGTCGTGCGACTTTTTCAACATCGTTCTTGAAAGATTTGTTCAAACCTCGAACGCCAATACTAGAGAAGCAATCTTTCAGAAGTCTGTCCAACTACTCGCCTATGCCGACGATATTGACATTATCTGAAAAACACAGCGTGATGTCAATGGCGCTTTTGTGAGTATTGCAACGGAGGCCGCGAAGATGGCTTCAGCGGTTAACGAGGGTAAGACCAAGTGTATGCTGTCAAAGAGAAAGGACAAACAACATCGACGTCTCGGTCAAAACGTCACACCAGACAGATATAACTTTGAGGTAGTCAAAAACGTTCTCTACCTTGACACCGCTATCATTCCAGACAATTACACCAGCGCTGAAATCAAACGAAGAATAACTCTTGCCAATCGCTGCTGGGAAAACAATTGGTAAACAAAGCCCTCTCTCGAACAACCAAGGTAAAGCCTTATAAGACCGTAGTCGACCCAGTCCTGCTATATGGCGCGGACGCATGGACTTTGTCAAAAATGGATGAAGCTGTTCTTGGTCGCTTCAAGAGGAAAATTCTTCGTGTAATTTTTGGTCCCGGCTGCGTAGATGGTGAGTGGAGGAGAAGATATAATGACGAACTATACCGGCTGTTCAGCGACATAGCCAGAAGAGTGATGATCCAGTGATTGATATGGATAGGTTATGTAGAGCGAACTGGAAACCAATGCTCCGGCCCGAAAAGTCTTCGAATCCACCCCCCAGGGACGGCGCAGTAGTGGACCACCGCGATTCAGGTGGCGCACGCATGTGGAAAGGGACCTCAACCAACTATGCTTGCGAAACTGGAGACAGCCAGCTAAAGATGGAGCTGGCTCTAGACGCTTGTTGGTTGAGGCCCAGGTCCACCCCAGACTGTAGCGCTACCTTAAGTTAGTTGGTAAGGACTCGCATTAACATCTATCTAGCCAACGTAGCGTAAATGTTGAACATGTTGTGCCATATTTGAAGTGCAATATAAAAAGAAAAATAAGATTGTAAGCTAGTCTGAAGTGAAAACCCGTACATCCTCACACTGAAAAGGAAGGATTCGCCTTCGTCTTCATACGAATACAACCAATAGCGTCCCACGCCAGAGTTCATTGGTATTAGACCACAAAGTGAGCCAAGAGACCTCTGGAGCGGCATAGTATATGCCAAGGTTGAGGCAAGGACGGCAAAGCGGTCGCATCAGTTACTCTGCTGAAAGGAACGTCGCTTAGAGCTCTGCCCGCAAATCAACGTCAAACATCGCTTCCTTAGAAGATAACAGTTTATACTTTTTCAAGCTACTTTTTGGTTGAAGTGCTCAACGATCTGCCAAGTGAGTCTGCAACAATGCGATGTGAGAGCGCACAGATCACTCCATAGCAAGAATCACAACCATCGCCAGCAGTCACACTAATTGCAAAAGCCGATGACAAACCTCTAGTAGCAGATGTCGAAACCCAAATTCATTATGCTGACTATTTGGCCAGAACAAGATTTGAGAATTCTTCAATGTGCTTCAATGGAGCCTCTGTTTTGCTGGAATACAGCATTTAAACAAAATATGATTTGCAAAATGTCAAAATCATAGAAAGTCGGTGCAAAATTTGTGCGTCGCGCCAAATGACAGTCTGAAGAAGGCAATTTCTGTTTACTATTTTTAAGACTCTTTCATTTCAACACCGTAGCGCATTGATTGTAGGAGGTTGTATAGCTGAAACTGTTGACATATGTTCGAGACAAGTGTACCAACATAATAATTAATAATTGTTGTCGCTACAGTCCAAAGGGGGACCAGGGCCTAGCTTCCTCATCAACTACTCGTTTTGTGCGCGCTACTGTTCTCTCACGAGTAGAATGGACCTACAGTTTTCTGCCGACTCCGAACAGCGAAATTTGAGAAGCTTTCTTAGACAGTTATTACTCTTTGAGTGTTGTCAGCAGCTCGAAAGAGGTGGTGCCGTGAAAAATTCGAAAAATTGGTGTTGACCTGGGAATCGAACCTAGACCCTTCGACGTGTGAGCGTCGCACTCTAACCACAACACCACGGCGAACACAGTGTACCAACATAACAAAGTAAAAATAATCGATAGTTTGACACACTACGTTAGCACATTTTTTTGGCACTAACGCTTCCAAAATCGATTGACGAACCCACTAAGAAGCTGTCTGTCTGCATTTGCAGAATGCTGTTTGTTTGCTGTTCCACTTGTCTTAAGCACGATCCACAGAACTTGTTAAGCCACTCTTGAAATTGAACGGCAATCACGATTTCAGAGACATGCAAGGTACGAGCAATGTCCCCCAAATAAATTTTCTGAAAATTAAAAGTCCCTCTCCTTTAATTTCCCGTAAAAACACGTCGATTGGCTGGAGTAGTTATTCAGTTGATGTCTGCGCTGGTTGCCAAGAACATTTTTTGTCGTCTCAGGCATGTCGTCTGAGATTAGACTGATTTGGAAGGAGAACCGATTTCCTCTCTGCCTGCGAAGAAAGTACTTGATTTAATCAAATCAGGTCTCTTCCTTGTTTTCTGGGAAATGTCAATCTTGATACTATGATGGGATCCAAACGGAATTCAAGGAAAGCATGGAAATCGTAGTTGAAGTCATGCGCATCCATTAAGCTCATCAGACTTTGTGCAGAAGCCACTGTTGGGTAAATTTTTGAAATATGATCCTCAAATTATTGTCTTCCTAACTTCAGTTCTTTGTCTGACTCCCCATTAAGGAGGACCTTGAATCACTTCATAAATTCAGTCCACTTCGCACCACAATCACTATCAAAGGACCCGTGGTACACAGGGATAACGTCTGCAAACGGACCTTTAGTAATTTTTCAAAGCACTCTAAGTCCGCATGATTTACGTTCCCACACACATTTGGATGGCGTTCCGCACACCGAGTGCCGACGACCGCGGAATGATGAATGGCCGCAAAAGGGATACAATTCGCCACAAAAAGCAGAAAAGGCGCACAAACGAAAACCAGCGGAATCCCAGTTTGCGATCTCCGCTTCAACCACAATCCGCAACACACTTCATTCTTGGAACTATCACCTCAATGTGTATGTACCCTCGCAACCGTCAGAAGGTCCTCTCAAATTTGTTTGATTCCCACTTTCCGCTACAGCCCTGTGGCACCAGCGCGCAGAAGTGTACGTACAAGTCCTTGAGTGGCATGAACACGTGCATTAAACATTTAAACAACAAAACACAAGAAACGCATGTGCCCCCGCGGGGACGGCGACGAAGACTGCCTCCCGAGTCCGCAGGAAATCCGAAGCGAGTCAATTCACTTTCTGGTTTCCGCTTCCAAGGGCACGGAATTGAGGCTCCAGAAAAAAATGCGCGAGGGGATGCAGACTGCCGACCGAGCATTTACGAGACGACAGGTATTGCGTTGTAAAATTCAGCAGTTCTGTGAACCCGCTGCCGGTTTTATTGCGAGACAGGGAGGATGGCGTTTTGGCGTCTTGAATTGGCAGATGTGCACATTTCACGTGGCCATGTTGTCGCCCGATGGGATCCAATATGTTGAGTGCTACCCCAGGATAAGGTGTTTTCGACGGTTTTACTAAGAATTTATAAAGAGTTTTTGAGTGGAAGGCAAAGGGCAGATTTCTGTGCGGTTTAGAGATGAAGGTGCTGTGGAATGGACTCCTTTTGAAATCTCTCTGGACAAGAGTTTGATATAAATAATTTATGTGGCAGAACAGTCCCAAGGGAATTACCTTCTTCAAAAACTACTCGTGTGGTGCGTGTTATTGTTATTGTTAGCTTAAAGAGGGCATTCGAAGGGTGTTGGCGCCTACGAACAGTGCGGTTTTGCAAGCACTTCGAGATGACTACTATACTTTGAGTCAAACCCAAACGGTGTTGCCGCCTACAAACAGCGAGGATTCGCAAACACTTTGAGACAGCTTCTACACTTGCTCTTGCTTTGCAAACACTTTGAGACAGCTTCTACACTTTGAGTCAGTCCGACAATGGATTCAGAGATGTACTGCGTTTAAACTACAAAAGGAGAAAGAGGAAGAGAGCTGAAAGAGAAGGGTTTCCATTTTCTGATTCTTTGGAGACGAGAATTGCCGGCATACGTGGCAATGTCGTTGTTCGCGCTCAACAAGGTGCGCTGCCACCACTATCCCCGCTAGTGCACAGGTCAGGTTGACATACAGCTTATCCGCAGTGCCCCATGACATCACAACACAACCCGTTGTGTGGTGAACCATAGTATGCAGAGAACTCGTACGCCCGAGGGATAAATAATGGGCCTTGCTTACTAATTTGTGAGCTGCTCTTGAGGCTGACTTCTTCACTACGTAAACATCTGCAGTTCAGAGACAGCGACATGTGCTTAAGTTCTGACACCAAACTGCGTCGTCTCTGGCGCGAGAGCACACAGGTTGCAATTCTTATCATGTTTCACACTGGTCCAGGACTCAAAGGCTTATTTTAAAAAAATGATGTTTGATATCATTAGTATTGTGTATCCGGTTTTTTCATGTGAAACTCCATTTCTTTTGAATATAAGCATCTGCTCTTGAACGTTGTGAAGTGGCTGCTTGAGTGGCACCCAAGGACTCTGCGATCTCTTCTTGAGTTTAGCAACAATCTTCAAAGAGGAATGCTTCCAGTTCTTCAAAATTTTTTCACTGCCCAGGACGTCCACCGTCTTCCAAGTCAAACTCACAACTATCGAATCGTGCAAACCATTTTTGGCACATTCGCTCAGCTAGCACATGTTCGCCATAAACTTGCACAAAAATACGATGACTTTCGGTAGCATTTTTCTTCATATTAAAGTAATGAGGATGAACTCTCCGCAAAAACAATATTCTAGGTCCAAGGTTCATATTTGAGAAAAAAATTGTTGTTAACGCTTCAAATGTATGACGTATACTGAAATAACGTACAACGACAGTAGCTTTCCAACGAATATTCCATTGTAATTACAATGGAATAAAACAACTTACGCCATCTTTTAGCCAACTGCACGAATTAAGTTATAAGCCCAATACTTCATCGTCTTCATCAAATTATATTTGGATCATTAAGACTCGTAGCCGACTTTAAAGCCCCTAGCTTCTTGCCGAGTGTAAATTTGGCTAATTTTGAATGCATTTTGGGTTTAGCTTGGGGAATATGGTAGTTTCGTGTATCAAAGAAAAAAGTTTCTCATTCGAGTAACATCGTGAAGTCCACTCTGATTGAGGTTTCTCCAAAACATGCATTCTGAACGCATTCTTCAGGTGTCGAAAAACGTTGACCTCTCATTTTATTTTTTACGTACGGGAATGAAAAGAAGTCATTCGGTGCCAAGTCAGGACTATGCGGCGAATGACTCCTCAAATCGATGTTTTGAGTGCTCAAAAATGCAGTTGTTTGAGCCGATGTGTGAGAGCTCGCATTGTCGTGGTGAAGAGTGATCCGTCTTCGGCGGCTGGTTTCCGTGATTTCTTGGGAGACAACTGGCAAGCAAATGGTTGTGTACCACTCAGAATTGACTAGTGGTACGGTTGCGACATGTCCAGTTTTTTTTCGAAAAAAACAGGCGACCATTTGCTTGAAGTGCTTCGTGCACGAGCAACTTTTGTTGAATTTGCCTCAATTTGAAACAACCATACAGTCGACTACTGTTTACTTTCGGGCTCATACGCATAAATCCACGATGCATCACCTGCCACGATGTCATAGACGTGTTTCGGAGCACCACGATCGTATTTTTGGAGCATTTCTTTCGACCAATCGAACTTTTTTGAGCGATTGACAAATTGTTTGGGATCCAATGCGAACAATTTTTTGACGGTCAAATGTTCATTCAATATTGAATGTATGCTGGTCCCACTAATGCCTAAGGTGGTCTCATTCTCACAATAGGTCACATGACGATCTTGCAATATCAGTTGGCGCACAATATCAATGCTTTCCGGAACCACAACTGATTTTGGACGACCTTCACGAAATTCGTCTTGGAGTGGACTACGACCTCGGTTGAATTCACCATACTATCGATAAACACTGGTCCTTGGTAGAGCTTCATCGCCAAAAATTGAATTAGGATCATCGATGCACTGTAGTTGAGTTAATCCACGTCGAAAGTTGTAAAAAATAATTGCTCGAACATTTTCACGATTTAAGTCCATTTTTTGGGCGGGATGAATCTTTTAAGTTACTGTAAACAACACAAATAGCGCTCGTATGTCGAAACGTTCTGAGTACGTATAACCTCAAAAATGTCAAACTTTGCGAAAGAGTTACCAGATTGGAACACTAGGGTTGCCCAATCCCGAAATATAAAAGGCAACCTTCGTACGGTGGGTGCAGAAGCAATTCAAAGCCCACTTCGTGCAATTTCGCCACGTTAGCCAACGATTTGTGACACGGTGCATTGTCTTCGAGGACGAGAATTTTTTTGTTCTTCATATGGGACCGTGTTTTTGCAACTTCTTCCTTCAAATGCGCCTATAAAGATTGATCCTTTTGCTTCTCCCAAGATTGTCGATGAATAGAATTCCGTGCGCATCCCAAAACGGATGCCATAACCATCCCAGCCGACCTTTGTGCCTTTGGGCGCCTTGGGCCTGGTTCACCGACTGCTGTTCACTTCGCTGACTGCCGATTTGACACTGGAGTGTAGCACTGTAACATTATAACATACCGACGCAGAGTCTTCTTATTCTGTCGAAACAGCTCCAAACAGCTCTCAGGATGTTCAATACGCTGCTGTATTAGGTCCATTGTGAGCAAACGCGGTACCCATTTCGAAATCAGCTTTCTCACGGACAAATGTTTATGCAAAGTAGTGTACACACTGCCTTTCTTCTTTAAGGTGTCACCTATCTCACGCACCTTCACTTTTGCGACGTTTTCAGGTGCAACCGCCTCAATTGGCCTTCCAGAGCGTTCAGCATCGTTGGTGTCTGAATGGCCACATTAACAGTCTGCATACCACCGACAAGTAATTGTTTTTGACGAAGCAAAGTGTATGGTTCTTGTGGCTGGCGTTGCGTATTGGATAGAGTGCGACGTTCAAACGCTGAAAGTCTAGGTTCGATTCCCGGCTGAGCACCTCGAAATTCTCAGGGCACCATTTCTTTCGAGCTGCTGACAACACTCAAGGAGTAACAACTGTCTAAGAAAGCTTCACAAAACTTTGTCGTTCGGAGTCGGCAAAATACTGTAGGTCCCTTCTACTCGTGAGAGAACAATATCACGCACAACACGTGTAGTTGATAAGCAAGCTAGGCTCTTACAATTAAAATTTTAAAATGTGAACGTTGGTACCTCCTATGGTAAATATAAGGTTGCCAAGTATCTCTCTTCCGCTTTTTTGCTCTTCATTCTTTTTCTTCTTCTTTTGGCGCTATAGTCCGGTGTGGACCTAGGCCTTAACCAACATACCTCTCCAGCCAGCACGATCTTTCGCCAGCTATCTACAATTGCACACTTCAAGTTGATTGAGGTCCTTCTCCACTTGTGTGTGCCAGCTTAGTCTAGGTCGTTATCTGTTGCATTGTCCCAATGGCTCGGATTCAACGACTTTTCGGGCCGGAGCAATGGTGTCCATACGTTCTACACGGCCTAGCAATCTTAAGCGTTCTATCCGAAGAAGCTTAACCAGGCGCATGTCGCTGTACAGTACATGGAGTTCGTAGTTAAATCTTCTCCTCCAGATGTCATCAACGCAAACAGGACAAAAAATCGAACGCAAAACTTTTCTCTCGAAAGGGCTTCCTCATCCGCCTTTGCTAACGTCCAAAATTCCGCTCCATAAAGTAAGACGGGGATGTTCAAGCTGTTATATAAAGGTCTTCATTCAATGCTTCATATAAAAGTGTTACAGTGATGGGATTTAGTTGAAATATGCACCGTTTTGTTCGATAATTTGTTTCCATCTAGACTTCATAATACTTCATAATACGCCCCTCATAGAAGCCCTCCCTCCTTATTTGCGAAGAACTCGGACAGCCAAGCCTTTTTTGAGTTCAACTCCGCACCACCAAGGGGCGTTCGCAATGAACAGGAACAGGTGGTAATCACTTGGCGCTATGTTAGGGCTATGTGGTGTATGCGATAAAACTTCCCATCCGAGCTCCTGTAGCTTCCGATGACTTTATTTTATATAATATGAATTGTTTATTAATGGCCATTAATAAAAACAAGCAAAGAAAGCCATCGAAAGTGTTTTTAAAACCGCCAAAAAGCTTACGACTAATGTTACCTTGGGTATCCGAGGAGTGATCTACATCTCCCGCTCAAAGAAAATCAAAACTGTTACGAAGCCCTTCTCTGTCAAATTAAACACCACAGTGCTCCCAAATTGTTCAAAATCTTAAGGTTCTAAGCTGTGTGACTTGGTTTTAGTCATTCGCGAAATTCAATCGAGAAAGGGGAGGAATTTTATTGCACAGATTATCATTACCTCGGAGAACTTATTTGTTGCCCCTCAGAAAACGTGTTTCGTTTTATAATTTTTGAGAGAAGTGGTTTGACACTTGTTTGGTGTTTCACTTTGTTTTTATAGGGGTTCCGAAACTGTAAAATGTTTGAGTAACTTCTAAAGCCAACGCAAAGCCTTTAATATGAGTGTTCCATAATTTAAGCGTTGGTATTCCGCAGGGAAGCGTTTTGGGTCCTTTGCTGCATTTTCCGTGTACAACTGATTCCAAGCAAAGAAGACGGACTACCCAGGGACACTCGCTGAGGACACTACAAAGATAGAAGCCAAACCAAACTTTTAAAAAGTAGCCTTTAAGCAACAAAACATTGCACTCATAAACATCTCAAAATCAGAAACCAATAAGGAAGGAGATGGTCAACTGAACAGCTGATCAAACAGCTGATTTCCCCTCTGTCCTTCGACCGTTTGACTGTTATTTACGTGTTTTAGTAGACATAACCTCAAATTCTGAAAGTTATTTACGTATCATCGAACATTGTCTCACATTACTCACACATGTTTACGTTTTGATTTATATGCCCTCTCTTTCTAACAGTGTGAAGAGTGAGGAGATCCACCGTATAGACAGTTCACACGTATTCTCATTTGAAAACAAACAAAATCCTTTTTGTACGTCAGCTGTTCAGGAGGGGAAATGTTATAAAAAACGCTGTCAAAATGAATTCAAGGGCGGGAGACAAGGGAGTTGACTGTCTCCCTATTGGTCTCTGCTCAAAATCTTCTGCTCAGTTCTGGAAAGCTGTCAAATATCTTAATGAATACACGTCTAACATATCTGTAAGTCTTTAAGCCCCGCAACTCAGGAATGATTTTAATAAACTTCTTAATGCCCCATTAACCTCACCGCTATTTTAATATGCAGCCACTATGCTCAAAGACGAAAAATTAGATTCTGCATTTACCCTAGAAGAAGTCAAAGAAGTAATAAGCAAATCAAAAACAAGTAAAGCATCTGGTATTGATCGCATTCCGTTTGAGTTCTATAAAAATTGCACTTATGAATTTATGAATATTCTCACAATCGAATTTAATATTCGACTCTGCTAATATCCCCGATATATTCAGAAAAGCAATAATTTTTCCTCTACACAAAAAAGGCGATTACAGGGACCCGAAGAACTACAGAGTAATCACATTTTTAAACACTTCTGCCAAGCTGTTTGCTTCATTAATTTAGAAAAGATTGCATGAATGCGTTCAAGAACATAACATCCTTAAAGAATTTCAAGCTGGATTTAGAAAAAGTTATTCTACAATCGACCAGATATTCTGCTTAACAAACATTGCCGAAACATATAAGAGAAAGAAAAAAAAGTTGTACGCCTTTTTCGTAGATTTTCAAGCAGCGTTTGATTCAATACCACGTGAAGCACTCTTTTTCAAGCTTTCGAAAATCGGCGTATCAAGCAAAGTTATACGAATTCTGAGAGCCTTGTATGAGAACAATACTATACATGTATGGAGAGTTAATGGAGACTTAATTTCTAAGGAGTTTGAAGCTTCAATGGGTGTTAAACAAGGCTGTATTCTAAGTGCACTACTTTTTATACTATACATCAATGATATAACAGATGATGTCAAAGGTGGAATGAGATTCAACGATGTATCCATTCCCGCGCTGATGTATGCTGATGATATCGTCTTTCTGTGTGACACTATCCAAGGTATGCAATTAGTGATAGACAGGATTATCGATTTCTGTAAAAATTGGAATCTGACTATAAACCTTGGTAAATCGAAAATGATGATATTCAGAAACGCAGGGGGACGCGTCTCATCTCTGGAAAAGTGGAAGTTAGACGGGGAAGAGATTGAGGTAGTATCCAGATACAAATACCTAGGTATCCTAATATCGTCCTCTTTAAATTTGAAACCACACTTTGAGGAAAAACTAGCTGTTGCTAAAAGAGCTATCTGTTCGATTTGGGAACGTTGCTTCAAAAATAAATATGTTTCGAAAAGTTCAAAACAAACTTTATTCCACTCAACCGCAGCTTCTATAATGCTCTACGTAGCTCAGTTATGGGGTTACAAAGGCTATGATGCTGTGGAAAAATTCCTTCGCTACTTTTTGAAGAAGATCTTTCGGTTAACAAAAAATACCCCCAACTGTATGCTACATATTGAGACGGGAACTCCTCCGTTGCTCTTGTATAGCCTCAAAATTCACTTCAACTATATCTTAAAAATACTACAGATGAGCGAATGCAGATTACCAAAAGTAGTTTTAAGAAGTATAATTAGAACAAACGGATACATTTGCTAGGAATGGAAAAAAACAGCTTCTGAATGCGGTTTAAATGTGTCTATTGAGGCGGACGAGCCCCCTTATCTTTTAAGAAAAGAATTTAACTCAGTTTTGGAGAATTTCGGTAGACATACATATGAAAAATATGTCGAAGAAGCTGAATCTTCACTGTTTGGAAACTACTACAGCAAACTAAACCATTTTTTAAATGAAAAAAAAAACATACTTCCTCGACAGTCACTCAATCGACAAAATAAGCACAATTTTTAAACTGCGGGGAGAACTCGTTCAGTTAAAGTTTATTCCCCACAGACTAGATTTACCAATTCTTTGTAACCTATGTAACATGAGGAAAAGAGAAGACATCTTACATTTTATTGGTGTTTGTCCGATTCTAAAAGAATTTCGACTAACAATTTTCGAAAAACACGTTTTAGACGAATATGAAGTCACGTGCATTTTAAATGGAGAAAAAGGATGGAAGGCCTTATACGATTATTCAGGAGCAGCACTTATCACAGATGGAGATTTTTAATATAAAACTTTTGTATGTATTTTGTCAACCTGGTAGACGACCAAAGGCCAAACCATAAATGACTTAGGTTAAACTTTACACTGTAAAACATTTCTTCTTCTTCTTGTTGTGGCGCTACAGTCCGGGGTGGACCTGGGTCTCAACCAACATGCCTCTCCAGCCAGCACGATCTTTTGCCAGCTGTCTCCAGTTGCGCACTCCAAGTTGGTTGAGGTCCTGCTCCACTTGTGTGCGCCACTTTAGTCTAGGTCGTCCTCTGTTGCGTTGTCCCAATGGGCTCGGATTCAAAGACTTATCGGGCCGGAGCAGTGGTGTCCATACGCTCTACATGGCCTAGCCATCTTAAGCGTTGTACCCGTAGACGCTTGACCAGGCGCATGTCGCTGTACAGCTTATAGAGTTCGTCATTAAATCTTCTCCTCCAGATGCCATCAACGCAAACAGGACCAAAAATCGCACGCAAAACTTTTCTCTCGAAAAGACTAAGGGCTTTCTCATCCGCCTTTGCTACCGTCCAAGATTCTGCGCCATATAGTAGAACGGGGATGATCAAGCTGTTATATAAAGCGAGCTTAGTCCTTCGAGAGAGGGCTTTATTACTCAATTGCCTCTTGAGCTCAAAGAAACAGCGATTGGCAAGAGTGATTCTGCGTAAAACATTTACTGAAAATAAAAGTCAAACTAACTACCTAACTAGAAGCCAAACCGAGGCTGCATCAGAGTTTAGGGATGCACATACAGAAGAGAAAAGGAAAGGAAAAATATCTCACACACTACTGTTTGTCGAAGGCTTTGTAGTTCTTTAGAAAGTGGTCAATTTGAGGTAACAATTCCAACAGTTGGCATGTTGACAGATGTGCGACATGACATGGAACGAACTCAAAAGCACCTCGTAGGCAAGTTTTCATTCCGGCAATTTGTCAGATATTTACACGGCTCAATAAGCCGGTTTAAACGAGGTTGTAAGCCCCCTTTCATGCTATTTCATGGGTCAACACTCATTCGCTTCCCCTGTCATTTCCTGGTTGACGCCCTCCCCCTCTTAATTCACTTCAGTCAAACAAATGGAGTCGTCCTTTTGTTATTCTTTCTCCCCAATTACACTTCCAGCGAAGCGGTGTTTGCCAGAAAAGACGAAACAATCGGCGGCAATCGCTCATTTGGACGGTATCCTAATGGCCCAATGGCTAAATTGTCCAAAGTCACGACATCCCACTCACGACCTGCCGATACGAGCCCTCTGTCGTTTCTCTTTTGTCTGGTCATCAGCACATGCCGCGCCTCTGCCGCCGCAAAGCATATTCCCAAGCCAGCCAAGGGGAGTGGGGTGTGTGTGCGGTGCTTCACAGTGTATGCAATACAATTAGAGTGCACGCTCGGTATTAGGGGCGACTCCTTGAAAATGAAATCCTCAGCAAATCCTTCAAAGCGAGTGCCGTGTCACTTCATGCAGACACGGCAACCAGCCCGGCGGCGGAGGGTCGGTCAGGAGGTGCCGCTTGCAGAAGGTTAATACGCGATCTTCTCTTGCTTCCCCATTCGACTCGGCAGACAGATGGAATCGAAAAGACTCTGCGCTCGGGCGGCAGTGAAAGGTCGACAGCTTACCTCGGATAAAAATCATGCCGTGCAAGCAACAAAAGCCCATCACCCCCAACCTCCCCCCCGCGGGCATCAGCACGCAGCACAAAGACCCACATTCAGGAGTGAGCCAGCTGAAGATAGAAAGACTTGCCGTTTCGTGTGTGTGTGAGGAAGGGGGGCGATGGGATTTTTCTCGCAATTAGATACTTTTTCTATTTTTAGAAAAACTTGCATTCGGGCGATGAATTCGAGGAAAATGTGCATCGCATGTGGAATGTGTGACGGCATCATTGCCACCCTCAGTCACCGGAAGGAATGCAAGAGGGGTGCACTATGCCTCCGCAGAGATGCAGATTGCAGCACAATGGGGAGTCCAATTAGAAGCGTTGGAAATTGGGCGCCAAGCGCGTCGTGGCATCTGCTTGGAGATGAAAGGTGATGGAGTGCTGACAGCTCGCTGAACTTATGACGCTGATGATAGTTAATGTCAAACGGATTGGGAACAATGGCTATGGTCATGAATTTGAGAACAGGCTGGGGGTGCTCGCTCACACACTCACGCTGAAGTGGCTTGACACAGTTTGCTGTGTGGCACAAGTGTGTATGGGTGCCGTGGAAGAGGAGAATGGATTTAAGATGCTTTTTCTGCAAGTGGCTCCTCGGTTTCACTTTCGCACGCGAATTCGAAATACAGCACGAAATGGGGATCCTTGAGCTTAAAATACAACCGCTTACATGGACGGTGGAAAGTGTTGATGGGAGTGAGAAAGGAGGGATTAGACCGCATCAAGAGCGGATGCTTAGAACACGCGGAGTGGATGATAGAAAGAGTTTTTCGCAGTGACACATGCTTTCTTCGAATGCAACCAATTGGTCTGTTTAACAATTTGAAGGAGTATGAGGTGGTTTAGAGTATTGCGTGAACATTCCAGGAGTTCCTTACTTAAATAGCAAGTTTAGAAGATTAAAATTCCATAGGGACAAGTTTTCTGACCATCTCCGCTTTGAAGGAATTACAAATGACCAGGACTTGTAGATGTTAGAAGTTCGGCAAGGACTTGTAGCTTGTGGCTTATAAAAATTTTAAAATCAAGAAAACTAGCCACATAAGTACGAAATATGTAGCTGCTGTGGGGTAGTGGGTAAAGTACGACGCTCACACACAGAAGGGCCCTGGTTCGGCTCCCAGTTCAACACTATTTTTTTCAATTTTTCACGGCACCACCTTTTTCAAGCTGCTGACAACACTCAAAGAGTAAGAACTGTCTAAGAAAGCTTCTGAAATTTCGCCGTTCGGAATCAGCAAAACTGTAGGTCCTTTCTACTTGTGAGAGAACAGCAGCGCGCAAAACACGAGTAATTGATGAGCAAGCTAGGCCCTGGTCCCCCTGTGGACTGTAACGTCTAACAATTATCATTATTAGTGCGAAATATATTTTCGAATACTTTTCGAATTTGTTATACATGTCAGTTTCAGTTTGTATGATGGGCCAGCAGTGAACTTCGGGGCATGTGTGGAACGTTCCCGATACTTTCGATGTAAGAATTCTGTTTCCTACCTTAAAATTTTAGAAGTGGCTGGAGATATGGAAGTGAACTTGGGCTTCAAATGGCATGCATCTTCAGCTGGCATGGTCTCTTACTCGTTGTTTAAGTTCTCAAAAACCAGAAATGGGTAAGTAGGTAGGCAGAATCGTAATCGGGGTTTAATCTAAGTCATATATGCGACCATTGTGCTTCTTCTTATTTGCTTGGCGCTACAGTCCAAAGTGGACCTGACCGTCAATCAATATGTCTCTCCAGCCAGCATGATCACCAGCTGCCTTCTTTTGTGCACTCCAAGTTGGTTGAGGTTCTTCTCCACTTGTGTGCGCCACTACAGTCCAGGCCTTCCACTGTTGTGATTTTTTTTTTTTTGAGCCGGAGCAGTGGTGTCCATACAATCCACAAGGCCAAGCTGCCTTAAGCGTTGTATTCGAAGACGCTTGATTAAGCGCAAACCACCGTACACCCCATACGAGGGTTGCCTTTTATATTTCGGAATTGGGCAACCCTAATGGCGCAATCTGGCAACTGTCAGCCCTATCGTAAAGCTTGAAATTTTTGAAGTTAAACGGTCTAAGAACGTTTTGACATACAACCGAGTGTTGTGGACAGTAACTTATAAGATTCAACTCCCCCAAAGAATGGAATTAAATCGTGAAAATTTTCGTCCGATTATTTTCTACAACTTTCGATGTGGATTAACTCAACTACAGTGCATCGGTGATCCTAATTCAATTTTTGGCGATGAAGCTCTACCAAGGACCAGTGTTTATCGATGGTATGGTGAATTCAACCGAGGTCGTAGTTTACTCCAAAACGAATTTCGTGAAGGTCGTCCAAAATCATTTGTTGTTCCGGAAACCATTGATGCTGTGCGCCAACTGGTATTGCAAGATCGTCATGTGATCTATCGTGAGATTGAGACAACCTTAGGCATTAGTGGGACCAGCATACATTCAATATTGCATGAGCATTTAACCGTAAAAAAAATTGTTCGCGTTGAATTCCAAAAAATTTGTTAATCGCCCAAAAAAGTTCGATTGGTCGAAAGAAATGCTCCAAAAATTAGATCGCTGTGCTTCGAAACACGTCTATGACATCGTGATAGGTGATGAATTGTGGATTTATGCGTATGAGCCCGAAAGTAAACAAGAAAACAAGAGTCGACTGTATGGGTGTTTCAAATTGAGCCAAATCCAACAAAAGTTCCTCGCGCACGATGAACTTCCAAGCAAATGGTCGCCTGTTTTTCGGAAAAACTGGACATGTCGCAACCGTACCACCAGACCAACTCAGAACAGTCAATTCTGAGTAATGCACAACCATTTGTTTTCCAATTGTCTTCCAAGAAATCAGGAAAACCAACCACCGAAGAAGGATCACTCTTCACCACGACAATGCGAGCTCTCACACATTGGCTCAAACAACTGCATTTTTGAGCACTCAAAACATCGATTTGATGAGTCATCCCCCGTATAGTCCTGACTTGGGACCGAATGACTTCTTTTTACTCTCGTACGTAAGAAATAAAATGAGAGGTCAACGTTGTTGGACACCTGAAGAAGCAGTCGATGCGTTCAGAATGCATGTTTTGGAGATACCTCAATCAGAGTGGCAAAAGTGCTTCCACAATTGGTTGAAACGTGCAAAGCAAAAGAGTATAGATCTTAATTTTGATATATATTATATATAATAAGGCTATTTTCGATAATTAATATTTGTTTTTGTTCTCTAATCCCGAAATATAAGAGCTAACCCTCGTAGAGTTCGGGTTTGAATCTTCTCCTCCAAATGCTATAAAATCAAACAGGACCCAAAATCGCAGGCAAAACTTTTGTTTCGAAAAATTTAGGGTTTTCTCGTACAACTAGACTATTGTGCTGTCACTCTTATTTTCAAAGTGTAAGAATTTATAAACAAAACGGCCGGTTTTACTTGATTTTGTTCTAGATTTTGAGAAATGTAAACTCGGGACAAGGGGAAACCTAGTTCTCTTAAAACGCGTTAGAGGAGTACATTTGGTAGCTTAATGGGATGAAGGCCATATGCAGTTTCAACAAAATCGTGGGAGGAAGCAGACCTAGTTGCTCGTGTCCCTGAAGCACGATACAGAGCAAGGTCTCTGCATTTATCGAGAATTCCTCTGCGTCATTGTACTACCAAGTCTTCATCCGCTTTATATAAGCATGTGCATGAATTAATGAAACTCTTGGGGCCCATCACGTCTGTCTTCAGTCACTTAAGCCCTGGTTGATTGTCTGCGAAGATGAATATATCCGCTGAGAATACGTTTGTCCACTTTAGTTTGGAATAGTGCTTCACAACAGGAATTACTTTAGCTTTCAACACGCAAGAGTACTTTCTAAGTCTAATGAAAAAACTCCGATTGAAATGCTCAGATAAAACGTGGCATCCTACAACTCAAATTGGACCCATCAATGGTGCCTGTATTGTGGCTCAAATTGGGTTCTTTAAGCAAAGCCGTAAAATTTTGCTGCGAATTGAGTCTTCAAACAGAGTGGTTGCAGTTTTGTGACGTGATTTTCTCTTCGTGAATTCTGGTGTCAAGAAAAGTCAGCGGTTTCTAGATTTTCTGTTTCAGACTGCCGTGTAGGTGAATCGTGGCGGCTTATTTTTTATAATTGGCGTGCACTAAAGGGAAGCTTTATCCCCTTAAATGACTGGAGTTAAGTCACAACACGGGCTGAAGGTAAAGAGAACGAGAAGGAAAGGATTTACCGATGCACATTGGTTTTAAATACCTGTGGATTGTAATGGGGCAGAAAATTGAGCTGGGAAGAGCATTCCATATTCGTGTAGTGCAGTTGAAGAACGAGTCTCTAAACTTAACTGTACGTCCGAAGGTGGGCTTAAGGGTGAACGGGTGAGCATTCCTAGCAAGGCGGGTATTGCGCGTAAATTCCTGAAGGGGAGGAATGCAGCTGGCTAACTCATTAGTGAACTTTTTCGTTGAAGTAACGACAAAATAGATGAGAGGCAGCATTTCGTCGATGTTCAAGCGAGTCGATTGACTTCGCAGCACTATTATCTCCAATAAGTTTTATCGCTCGCTGTTGGATTCTTTCTAAAAGGTGTAGAGAGTTCTTAAGAGCACCGGACCAGATAGGAGCGTTGCACTCAAGCTTTGGGAGGATGTACGCCTTATATATTGTTGCCTAGTTAGAGTATGTGTATAAGTATTTTTTCCATCGCCTAGACCCAACCTAGACATTTCGCTGCATTTTTGGCGATCTCGAATATGTGATCGTTCCAACTTAGTGTTGAGTTGATTCACGAACCGAGGATGAAAAGTCGTTCAGTTTCAACAATGGAGGAGCCATTCATAGATAATGGCAGGTTGTTTGGAGATCGCTTTTGAAAACGCTTGAGTGACAGTAGACAGCGCTGAGTTTTGGAAGCATTAAAACTACTCTATTCTAATTACCCAAATCAATTATGCTGTCAAGATCGGAATTTAATGAGCTTAACATACGCTACCGTTCCAAGTTAATGGTCGAAGAGGAGGGGCGAGAGAGCCGAGGAACGAATATGAGAAGCTGAGGGTACTGTCATCAGCAAATTAGTGAATTGGATTAGAAGTGGCAGACAGGACATCATTTCTGAAAATGAGGAAGAGTGTCGGAGACAAAACTGGAGCCCTGGGGAACACTAGCATTAATATGGTGAATATCAGACTTGAACCCATCCAATACAACTTGTATTGAACGGTTCGGTGGTCATTTCTAATCCATTGAAGAAGAGACTCGTCGACGCCAAAAGCACGCATTTCCGGCAAGAGAGCCTGATGCCAGACTCTGTCAAATGCTTTTGAAATATCAAGTGCAACGATCTTTCTTTCTCCTTCTTCTTCTTCTTCGGATGGCGCTACAGTCCGGGGTTAACCTGAGCCTCAACCAACATGCCTCTCCAGCTAGCACGATCTCTTGCCAGCTGCCTCCAATTGCGCACTCCAAGTTGGTTGAGGTCCTTTTCCACTTGTGTGCGCCATTTCAATCTAAGATGTCCTCTGTTGCGTTGTCCCTGTGGTTCGGATTAGAAAACTCTTCGAGCCAGAGCAGTGCTGTCCATACGCTCTACAGGGACTAGCCACCTTACGCGTTGTACCCGTAGACGCTTTACTAGGCTCATGCCGCCGTACAGCCCATACGGTTCGTGGTTGAATCTACTCCTCCAAATGCCATCAACGCAAACAGGACCAAAAATCGCACGCACGATTTTTCTCTTGAAGAGACCAAGGGCTTCCTCATCCGCTTTTAATAGAGTCCAGGTATCTGCGCCGTAAAGCAGGACTGGGATGATCAAGGTGTTGTACAAAGTCACTTTGGTCGTTCGGGAGAGGGCTTTATTACTCAATTGCCTCTTAAGCCCAAAGAAACAGCGATTGGCAAGAGTGATTCTGCGCTTGATTTCGATACTGATGTTGTTGTTCCTATTCACCGCGAAGCCGAGATAGACGATGTCCTTGACTACCTCGAAGTGTCTGTTGCCCATAGTGACGCTCTGTCCGAGACGTCGATGTTTTGCTTCCTTCTTCGATGACAGCATATACTTCGTTTTGCCCTCGTTTACCACCAGTCCCACTTTAGCCGCTTCCGCTTCGATGTTAGTAAACACCTCATTGACGGCTCGCTGAGTTCGGCCGATCACGTCAATGCCATCCTCATAAGCTAGTAGTTGAACGGTTGTTGCTTTCTCCTACATTGTGCAAAGATTGGTTCCATTTTTTGGTGAGATAAGCCACCAAATCACCAGTGGACCTGGTGCTGCGGAAGCCGTATTGCCGGTCATTAAGAAGCTTCCAAGTATCAAGATATTTCATAAAGTGACGATTTATCAGCGTTTCCATTACCTTGGAAAGTAGGGACGTAAGTGCTATGGGTTGGTAGGAGGTGGGTGAAGATGGTTCGCCGTTTTAGGGACGGGCTGGATAAATGTTGTTTTCCACTTACTTGGAAAGAGCCCTAAAGGGTAGGACAGAGGGAAAAGCTTATACAGTACTTTTGACAGCGTAGAAGAACACCTCTTCAGAAGACCGGGGGGGGGGGGGATACCATCTGGTGCAACGGACTTGTGCACGTTTAGATTTTTAAGTACTCTTGCAACTGTACGAGTGCGAAAATGGACTTGTCCAGTGGAAAAATTTACGCTCTCGAGTACAAGCGCGGACAGAGTGAAATCTGGAAGCGTTGAGCTGACTGCAAAATGTGCAGCTAACAGACAGCTCAACTGTGACAGCTGGAATGTCATTCCAAATGAGCGTTAGAATTGAAGACAAGGCGGAATTCTTTACCTCTTTTACGGCTTTTTACGGCTCAACCTAAACTAAAACCTTTTCGTATTTAAATGTTTTCGCCTACAACTAGGCAATGCTTTCCAGATTTAAGAAGCCGCGACCCTTTCATTGAACAAGCCGAAATCGCTGAATACGCAAAACTTGTCTAACTTTTATGCCTCTCACAAGCAAAATAATAATAATAATTGTTGGCGCTACAGTCCAAAGGGGGACCAGGACCTAGCTTGCTCATCAACAACCCGTGTTGTGCTCGCTTCTATTCTCTCACGAGTAAGAAAGACAAGCAAAATAATTATGCCAAATAGATAAAGCTCTTATCATGTGTTCGAGACAAGTGTACCAACATTTCAAAATTAAAAATTTGGTGATGGAATGTACGTATCCTTCCAAGTTTGAAGTTTCGCCTTTTAGAATACACCTCGTATATCAAACGTTAATTCTTTCCAACCCTTTTGAATCGTGAAAGCAATTCACTCCATGCCTTAGCTCGACACCACTTCTGAACACAAGGAACTATTAACAGAAGTGCTGTCGAGTCCCCTTTCCACCAGCATAACTCATTCAAAAACAGAAGAAAAAAGGATAGAATGTCTTCTCTTGCACAGGGATATTCCTTCGAAAACAATAAACTTCTGAGACGCCCATGATCGAGATTTTGAATCTAATCACTCAGTTACCGTTATAATTTTCTCGTGATTTTGAATCTAATCACTCAGTTACCGTTATAATTTTCTCGTTATACACCTCTTTTAAGCGAAGATCAAAGCAGATCGAAAAACAGTCACTCTCCTATTTAACTTCATGAGTATGTGCCGCCTTTGTAGAAAAACAGTCCCCGGCAAAATGTTTTAAATTTGCTCCTTAAACTTTTCGATCACACTCGCTAGCAACAACGCAAAAAACGGCAAAATAGAGAAAATACGCATCCACGACGTGGGATTTTCCTCGGCCTCTGAAATTCCCATAGACATTCGTCGCTCTTCCTTGGAAATAGCCCTGAAAGTCCCTGAGAGACAAGGAAAAAATTACTTTCGTTTCTATTTATGAACTTGGGTAATGATATCCTATTAACGTTCTTCGCTTTTTGTTTTCCTTCAATTTTTCGCCGTGTACATGAATTAAGCGCGCACAGAGGGGATGTTTCGGTCTCGGCCATTCCCCCCATGGAAATCAATATTTCTTTTTAATCTTCTAGGGAAACACTGCTGTTCGTGCCTGACGGAGCAACGGTATATTGCGGGCAGGGTGGTGTATTGATTGATTTGAAACCGCCGTGGGAGGAATTCCGCTAGGCGAACTGCAGCAATTTCCACTAAGAGGTGGGAGAAAATAAAATAATTTCAGAGGTGGTGGTTCCTTAGAAGACAGTATCAGTTCGTGGTTTCGACTGTTCGTGCGATGTGATGACGGGAGGCGTCATCTCCAAGGTTCCCTAACAAAGGTCAACTCGAAGTGACACAAATGTTGTTCATCTATTCTGTATTTTCATATATTTCAGACCCATTTTTCAACCCTCAAGAATGTGAGAGTAAAGTTGATAATCGTCAAAGCAATAATAAGGAAAAGTATTCAGATGCAAGAAAAATTAAGACTTAAGGTTCTCCCTGAAACTTTTTAGTTTGATAAAGGACACGTCAAAATTCTTAATTTAACTTCATCTTCCATGTTTTAAAAGTCCGTTTGATGCGTGTAAGAGTGTTGAAAAAAAATATGCCTTGACTTGGGCGCCAATTTCGAAACGACCTTAAAAAAACAATTGTGAACGTCGATCTTCACAACTGGCCTTTGTGTACAGCATACACAATTGAGTACATCATCAGCACGATCCTCTTTTCTTCCCAAGAATCTATGATAATATGATAGTTGAAGCTGAGTCTTCTCTTGGGCGCCATTCAGCCAGCTTTTGTAGGTAGGTGTTTTGAACATGACTCCTAATGGCTAGCTTCCTCAATACAGACTAGTGTCGTGCATACAAATTTTTTTCTCACGGATATAAGGGCCTCCTGTTTACTTACCATACTGGGCAGGAAATAGGAACCAGGGCCCAACTTGCTCACTAACTACTTGTGTTGCGCCAACTACTGTTCTCTCATGAGTAGAAGGGGCCTACAGTTTTTTGTCGACTCCGAAAGTAGAAGTTTGAGAGACTCGTCTATAGAACCTTCATAGTCTTTGAGAGCAACTCGAAAAAGGTGGTGCCTTGAAAAGTGCGAAGTGTTCAACCCGGGAGTCGAACCTGGATCTTCTGCATGTGAGTGTCGCACTCTGCACACAGCGCCGCGGTGGCCATGGTTAAGACTATCCGAAACTTATATTTTGTACAGAGATCGAGAAACAAAGACGAGCAGTCCCCGAAACTTTCTCAAATTAAAGTCTCTTGTTGGGCGCCAGTTTCGTAATATTTCGTAAAACACAATAATCAGTTCCAGATTTTAAAAACGTGACGTGAAGAAGAGTCTTGGAAGCCACCTAAACTAACGTCGACACAGTTTCACAATCGAGCTACAGTCATCATGGAGTAACTCCCATCTGTTCTGTGGCTTCCTATAAAGTGCCAATCTGAAAGCTGAGACTTTTCGCTCAACGAGCGTCAAATGATTCATTTACCCTTTTCTGTCGTTTAACATTTTGTTATGGAATGACAGAAGTGTATCCCACTCGGATCACGTTGCCATTCATCTGCGACCAAATCACATCCGCCAACCTGAAGACAAGTCTCATTTTTCATTTTCCCCGAGACAATGGCCAGTTTCACGACTTCTCATCGAGACTGGCAACTAGCAGCGAACAATGCCAACCCATCTTTCAATCAGACCACTCACACAATGTCCACTAAGCATCCAAACAAACTACTTCTCCTTCACCACTTCACGTTCCCAAGAATATTGATTGAAGCTGTCAGCACCCTTCCCGTCACCCCATTGAAACTCACCGTAATTCAGATTGAAAGCCCTCATAGATGGAGACGATTTTCACACGTCCAGTGTTAACACATCGTCTTCTTTGTCCAGCTCCTTCTCTGGCGTTCATTTTGAATTCATGACACACTGCATCTATCAATCCGCATTACAATAACTCCTGGATTTGTAATTCCACACACAGCTTTGGGTCCTTCTGCCAAATTTCATCGATACTCGAGGGTGTCGTGCGCTCGCACTCGGCCACAGGCATTTGTGCCTCATAAGCAATGCACTCGAGTGCGCCTGCAGGACGCCGATAGCGACAACGTCGTCTCCACCCTTCAGTGTCGTGTATTGTGTGAGACGTAATCGTTTCGTATTCAGGCAAATGGACACTTTCCCATCGGAGGACCTTAGACACTTCCCTGGTTAATTGAAAGCAGTGTCGTCCTGTGACCGGAGGAAAGGGTGGGTCCCGAGGGTTCTGAGGAAATGTCTTCATGAATCTTTAATGCCAGAGCGAGGCGCACTTGTCCTGGAACTAAATGCGAACGAGGACGACTTGTAGTTTTCTTTATCTTGGGAATAATTTATGCGAATGTCCTCTTGGACACTGATGAATGCCTATTTGGAAGTGGCAACCCCTGCGGTACCAGCGTAATCCAATGAGATCTGCGGAGTTGTTTGGTTAAGCAAATGAAACCACATTAGGGGAATTATGGCTTTTATTCGTTTTGGCAGGATTCCTTCGTCACATGGAGGGCTCTAGAGTCTAGCGTGGAAAGTGGCTGAGTAAATAAGGAGGGGATATTTTATCAAGTGATTCTAAGTGAAGGTCGACTAGGGCTTGGAACAGTGAGAGGTCGCCGGAAAACCTTCAAAATTTGGACTTAGGGAATATGGGTGACTCGTAGCGCGGTCTTCAACTTTACGAAATTTTAATTTTTTAGAACGCTAATTAGTACGTAGCAGACGACGATTATCCCGACTTCTTTGTACGGGGGTACGTGCAACACTTGTTTAATAAGTAAAATAGCCTCCTGCATTGTCTACGCTGTGGTTGTTTCGCTTGGCTTCACAATAAAACATCTTCCTATCGGGCTTTAGCACACTAATTGCCAGTATAAAATAAGTCTTAAGAAGACATTACGGCGGTCCTCCATGCTTCCCGTCCTTAGCACCTAGCAGGCTAGTTTGTATTACCAAACTGGATTGTGCTGTGACTTAGAGGTAAACAAAAATTAAAAACCCCTTTAGACTGCATCATTAATGTAAAAAAATATAATAATTTCTTAAATGGGGTACCTGGTTGCCATGATTAAGTTTTGTTTGTTAATTAAACTGCACCTCGCCAAAAACCAGGATTTGTCATCGTTGTCAAAATCAAGTTGCTTTAAAACATCACTTCATAGCTCCCGGGACTGACACATAGAGGGCGCCACTAACAAATAATCTGTGGGAACCACAACACCACACGAGCGCCTCTATATTTCAATTGGTAAAACTCTTCCGATAACAAAAACCGTTTTCAATTTGATCTGTGGAATTTTTCCACATTCTTGTGTCAGACGCCGTAGCTACATTTTCAGTGCTTCCTTTGTCCTGTGTAAAATTTGAAACAAAAAAATAAATTTGAATTTAAAAAGTGTGCTTATCTTGTATTTTATTGTGCGCAGCAAGTAGCCACAAATCCATATTATTTTTAGGAAGTACAAACGTTAAATGATATCTGTTAAATTTTCATGACAGTCCAAAATTTCGATATTCTTTTTTATAGAACGGTGGCCGTAGTGGGTAGAGTTCGACGCTCACACGCCGAAGGTCTAGGTTCGATCCCCGGCTGAACACAACGAATTTTTCACGGCACCACCTCTTTCGAGCTGCTGACAACACTCAAAGAGTAACAACTGTCTAGGAAAGCTTCTCAAACTTCGCCGTTCAGAGTTAGCTGTCCCTTCTGCTCGTGAGAGATCAGTAGCGCGCAACACACGTATTTGATGAGCAGGCTAGGCCCTTTGTGGACTGTCGCGCCATACAATTATTATTATTAGCTATTATTATATGTCAATAAGTAACAAACATAGAAAAATACAAGATAAAAAGTCCTAAAGCGGTGTATCTCAACACAATTTTTCACAACACGACGACCGCCAGTTTTTGGAAACGAAACCTTCAACGCGGCAAGACAATTATTTACCGTATGTCTCACTTTTTATTAAATACATGAGTTGGAGTTAGATTTTTACCATTTTCATACAGGATTATATTATATACGATTTCTCGAACATATGTTGAGCATTGTCGGTCATTGTGCATGACCCCAGTTTCGGTCAATAAACCGCAAATCATCACCACTACAGTCTAGGTGATGCGAAATCATAGAAACAGAGTCCAAGGCCATTTTTCTTTTTGCCAATTAAGGCAAATATTTGCAAGCGAAAGGCGCATGTGGCCTAAGTCAAAATGAAACCTCTGACATGACTGGTGTTCTTGTAGTCGTTTAGCAGGGCTGTCTTCTAATGGTTACGCGACTGTTCTCCTCCGCGTTTATCTTTCCCACATACAGTCATCGAAATCAATATATACACGTTCGTAAATTTTGTTGGTTTTACCACGCCTGAGTACGATTTCCTTAGAATGAAAGAAAACAATCGACAGCGAGTTCGTATTTGGCTACGAATGGTTATTACTCACCGACATGAACATGCTTTATATTGCTGAGCGAATGTAGGCAGCTTTGTGGGGCACATTGGAACGAAGACGACATCCTGCTGATAGCTGAAAGGAAGAGGGATGTTCGTCTTCCATTTAGCTAGAAGAAGTAGTACTCACAGAGAAAATACAAAGCTTCTTACTTGCAACAGAAAGTACTCAGAAAAAGTAGACACGGGCTTCCTTCGGGTTCGTCTGTGGACTCTTAAATTGAAATTAATTAATAAATTGGAAAAATCGTGTGCAGCGGGAATACATCGAATTCAAAACCAAAGGGAAAATGCATTCCATTTGGCCTCCGGAGCCATCGAGTCCCTTCCTTCATTTAATTCAACGTCAGAATAAGAAAAAGGAGCTGACACAATTTTCTGCTCTGATTCAACAAAGCCAATCATCCCCTCGGTAAATGGATAACAGATTTAAATAAATTCATTCCATTTCCAGCTCTTCGAGTCTCGTTTGAAAATCGAACAAAATCACTTTCCACCCCCGCACAAGGAACTGAATGTTATTTCAGCTTGAGTAATCTATTCTGATTTACATTAGAAGGACGCAGAGAAAAGACCGCGATGACAGTGGCATCGAACGAACGCATGGGCACCGCCCGAAAGACAGAGCCTTGACAGTGCGCACCACAGGTCGCAGTTTCCTTTTAGCTGTAAC
The DNA here is from genome assembly GCA_955652365.1 of Eristalinus aeneus. NCBI lineage: Eukaryota > Metazoa > Arthropoda > Insecta > Diptera > Syrphidae > Eristalinus > Eristalinus aeneus. The sequence continues at coordinate 58,080,180 of OY019132.1, forward strand.
AAGATTGCCAGATCCGTCGATCAAAGAGCAACAACGACGAAGCTCTTAATGCCCAACAACGACGGCTGACACATAACCTAATCGATATGCTCAATGGCGGCGATGGCGGTGGCAGTGGCGGTCTCGGGATGCGCAGACACACAAAGATTGCGGCTGCTGCTGTTGCTAGTGGTGCCGGTAATGGTTCCGATTGGCATTGCTTTTATTCACTTGCACAATGGATGCGGGAACAAATGAAGAGTGGGCAGCACAACAGCTGGGGGTGATGGGACTGCCAATCTGAGTGGAGGTGGTGTGGATGCATTTTTCCCGGGAAAATTGAATTTGCATTGAAAAGGTTGAATTTGCGTGTGACGCGGGGCTAATAGAGGTTTAGGGATGTCGCCGAGGAATTTTTTTGGTTGAGTGGAAGCCGAAGAAGGTTGGAGGACACATGTCTCCCAATCTTTCGCTGGCACTCGATTCACAGAAATCAGCGAGTTGATCTGAAATTGAGTTGCCAGTTGAGAATGAGGCCAGACGTGGGGGCGTATGTGAAACATTTTCAACATTTTCGCCACTTCAAGCTCCATTTGCATTTCAATTGCCTCATTTGCCTTGAAATTTATTTCATTTGTGGCTCCTTCGTTCGTGACAGTCTGTCAATTCTCTCTCTTAACGATTCATTTCACGCTTGCAAACTCAAATTCTCAATTGTCTAATTTTCAATTAAAATTCACCAGAGCACGGGTCTGTTGGTCTGAAATCGAACCGAGAAAGGCTGCACTGTCACCCCGGCCACATAGTGTCGATGACAATATACATCTGTAGGTCGTGGCAGAGCAACCCGCCAACGAAACGTGTAGAACGTACGTGCTTGTGGGCACACTCATAAGTGTACCACAACCTCTCTCGGGGCTTAGCACGGACCGCACTTCAGTAAACTTCAGCTGCAGCGGTAAGGAGCGATTAAGTGCAGACTTGATCCTTGGAGAAGCTCCAGCAATCGGTTGTTCGGTCAGTGACTCGGAAAAGTGAGAGTGGGCGGAGAACACATGCAACATTTGCCATCGAACATCATGGTGTAACACGGAATTGTCTATCCAAGCATTAAGGGTGGGGGATGCCTGCATTGTCTGACTGGCTGATTAAATCAGCAGCGAGTTGGAAATAATGGGAAAATTATCGACGGCGAAGTGTGGGAGACAGATGCGAAGGATTCTTAGTAGTGGGAGTGCTGCTCGTGAGTGGGAACATGCCAAACAGAGAAATGAAAATCAAAGGAGGGGGTAGTCTCCTTCCTCTTCAGAAGCAAACTTTCTTAATTTTGCCCGTTCCTTTGAACAAACCACCGATAATTTGTGTCCCGCAACAAATCTCCACCGTAGCTTGACCTCATTAAATTGAGCCTTCCTTTTCCATTCTCCCGAATACCCAGAAATCGCCCTAAAATCCATCCACCTGTACACAGACACAGCAGAAATCAGCAAACCCAACGCCAAAAAAAAAGGAAAAACACAAGTTGATCACTTAAATCTTATTTTTTTTCTGTTTTTCTTTTTAATTTCTCAGAAATGGAAACGAAATTGGATTCGCGGCAAGGACAATTTCCGGCCTCTTTCCCCGACACTTTCAAAGACTTTTTCGCCATGATGAGCGAAGACGAGGACCACTTAGATCTATTTTCTAATTTGCTAGAGGATAAGGTACGTACGATTAATCTTTTAACGTGGCGGAATTTTCCTTCATATTCCCTTTCTCCCCTCCCGCGCCCCCTTCGTCATCCTGAAAGTTTTTACCTTTTTTCGCATTTTCTTCATTTTTGTTTACCTTTAGCCTCCAATTTTTTAAAAGGTTCTGTCGATCCTGCGCATCCTTAATCAAAGCCTCTGTGCAGGTCGCAATTTACCCTTAAAATTAAATTTGATTCCAGTTTCGTTTGTTGCCAAATTCGTTGGTAAACGCAGACAGTTCCTCTCCGCACGAGGGCGGTTGTGATGAATACAGGCGTGCACCTTCCAATTGTGTGCGCGGTGCGTTCGTGGGGTGCCAGTGTCGATTTGGATAAGATTCGTTGAGAGATTGAAACTCGTTCGGGTGGAATTGATGAAAATTCCTAATGAATCCATGCTACTTGGATTGAAATAATTTCCTCGCTCTTAAATCCTCGAAAATCGATTAGGCCTCTGATGGATGGTGGGCTGCTTTTTGTGCTCCCGTTCCCAACTCAGTCCAGTCGAGGATGATTAAGGTCTCGTTATATTATTTGCTTTCGTAGGCTTGACAAACTAAATAGTATAAGGACTTTTCCACTTATCTTAGTCATTTTGTCTGATGTGGTTATTTTCCCTTAATCCCCTTTCATCCGAATTAATTTTCTCTGCCATTCCGATCGCTGGAATGCAGTAATGCCCGGACACCATTTTAGGATGAGCAACTTGCTCATCTTGCTTCTTCTTTGGATACATTTTAGTCATAATCAACTGCTGAGTGAGACACATTTTCGAAATGATAAGGAAATAGAATATTCCAGGGGTAATTTTCGACTTGCTTATTCTGCCCACGATTTGATCAAGCCCATTGGAACTTAACAAACTCACTTCAGTGCATTGATGGAGTTGCATAAAGGAATACTAATTTGTACAAACAAACATTTTCTGGATTAAGTAGACTTTTGGTATGGATTCACAGCTTTAAGGTCTAGTCCTATACACTGCTTGGTTTCAGATTTTCACGATATTCCAAATCATCTCAATTTTCAATTCCCATTTCAAAGTAATACGGTTTCTTGACATGAAGAAATGTGTCTCTTAATTTCACGGTCACTCATAGATGGTTCCGTTTTTACATTTGTCACAACTAAACTGAGTATGTCTCAAATAAGAAATTTCTAAACATGTAGGTTTTATCCTGAAGCATTTCAAATTCCCAAAGCAATCAAGTTAAAAATAATTTTCATTTTAAAATAATAGGGGTCTTATTACGGATGACGACTACCGTGCGACGATATCGATGAAACCAAAGTTTTGCATCGCGTAAGCAAAAAAAACGATATGAACAAAACGATATCATTTTGGTTGCTTCATTTTCTCACAAAACTGACAATCGCTATCGTCCTGACGATCGGTTTTTAACGATAGCTATTTTGTTCTCGTTTTGCATTGCGCTATTTCAACAAAAAATGCTCTAACGAGTTTCTCCAGCTGCATTTCTCCTCTTCAAGAATTCACCCTCAATACCCGCCTCGCTAGGAATGCTCACCCGTTTCCCCTTAAGACCACCTTCGCGATCTATGAGTCTCTTCTTCAATGGATTAGAAATTACCTTTCAAATCGTTCAATACAAGTCGTTTTGGATGGATTCACGTCTGATATTCACCATACTAATGTTGGTGTTCCCCAGGGCTCAGTTTTGTCTCCGACACCCTTCCTCATTTTTATAAATGATCTCTTGTCTGCTACTTCTAATCCCATTAATTCCTTCGCTGATGACAGTACCCTCAGCTTTTCATATTCATTCCTTGGCTCACGTCCCTCCACTTCGGCCATAGACTTGGAACGGCAGCTTATGTTAAGCACATCAAATTCCGACCTTGACAGCATAATCGATTGGGGAAATAAGAATAGAGTGGAATTTAATGATTCCAAAACCCAGTGCTGTCTACTGTCATTAAAGCGATAATAAAATAAACAGCCGTTATCCATGAACACCACTTGCGTCGTTGTAACCGAAAGAGTTTCCATCCTCGGTATGTGTATCAACAGAACAATTAGTTGCAACGATCACATATTTGAGGTCGCCAAAATGCTGCAAAATGTCTAGGCTTCCTTAAACGATGCAAGAAGTACTTCAACCCCACTGATCTGGCTACAATATACAATATACGCCCAAAACTTGAATATAACACTCCTATTTGGCCAGGTGCTTTTAAGACCTCCCTGCACCTGCTGGAGAGAATTCAAAAGCGAGGGATAAAACTTATAGGTGACAATAATACTGCGAAGTCGATTGACTCGTTAGAACACCGACGTAATGTCGCGTCGCTGTCACTCTTTTATCGCTATTTTAACAAGAAATGCTCAGATTAATTAGGCAGATGCATTCCTCCCCTTCAAGAATTCACCCGCAATACACGCCTCGCTAGGAATGCCCATCAATTCACCCTCAAGCCCTCTTTCAAACGTAAAGTCAAATTCAGAGATTTGTTCTTTAGCCGCACTACACGAATCGTGGATGCTCTTCCCAGCTCGATTTTTCCTCCTCGGTACCTCCTCTACGACGACGCTCACATCCCGAAGGGCCTAGGTTCAATTTCCGGCTGAAGACCTCGAATTTTTCACGGTACCACCTCTTTCGAGCTGCTGGCACCACTCAACGAGTCTAAAAAACCTTCTCGAACCTCGCCATTCGGAGTCGGAAAAAAACTGTAGGCCCCTTCTACTCGTGACAAAACAGCAGCGCGTACAAAACAGCAGTGCGTTTTCCCTGTGGTTCGGATTCGAAAAATATTTAGTATATATTTAGTATTGAACAGACAACATCATATTTTTTTACGTGTTAAAAATGTCGAATTTTGTACCAGAAAGTGATGATTTGCGGAAAGCATTAATTTTTTGTTTTCATTTGAAGAAATGTGCTGCAGAGTCGCATCGAATGCTTGTCGAGGCATATGGTGATCATGCTTCTGATAGCAACATGCAAAAGTTAGTTTCAACGGTTCAGAAATAATGATTTTAATGTGAGAAATGAAGAATGTGTAAAACCACCAAAAAAGTTTTAAGACGCCGAATTGCAAACGATATTGGCTGGAGATGATACTTTGAGTCAAAAGCAAATGGCAGCAATGTTAAATGTTACACAACAAACAGTTTCTGACCGTTTAAAAGCTATGGGAAAGATCCAAAAGTGTGGAAAATGGGTACCACATGAATTGAATGAAAGACAGATGGAAAACCGAAAAAACACTTGTGAAATTTTGCTTCAAAGACACGAAAGAAAATCGGTTTTGCATCGGATTGTTACTGGCGATGAAAAATGGATTTATTTTAAAAATTCTAAACGGCAAAAATCATAGGTTAATCTGGGACAACCATCAACATCGACTGCAAAACCAGAACGATTCGGCAAGAAGACAATGCTGTGTGTTTGGTGGGACCAGAAAGGTGTGCTGTACCACGAGCTCCTAAAACCTGGTGAAACCGTTAATACTGATCACTACCGACAACAAATGAGCAATTTGAACTATGCATTGATCGAGAAACGACCAAAATGGGCCAGAAGACACGGCAAGGTAATTTTGCTCCATGACAATGCACCTGCACACAAAGCAAAACCGGTTTAGGATACAATCAAAACACTTGGCTGGGAGCAGCTACCCCACCCGCCGTATTCACCAGACTTGGCTCCTTCCTACTACCATTTGTTTTCATCGATAGGACACGCATTGGCTGAGCAGCACTTTGATTCCTACGAGGAGGTCGAAAATTTGGCGCCTGACTGATTTGCTTTAAAAGACGAACATTTTTATTGGCGTGGTATTCACAAATTGCCAGAAAGGTGGTCAAAATGTGTAGAAACAATGGCCAATACTTTGAGTAAAATGCTTTTACTTTCCCATTAACAATTAGTGTTTCATTTTCAAAAAACGCTCATTTCATACCGGCATACCTAGAAAAAGAAGATTCGGAAGAATTAGCAAAAACTATATACTTATTTTCTGTCTTAGAGAAACCAAATCTCACGAACACTTGATTTTATGATTAAACAAGAAAATGTGTGAAACAATATTTTGCACAAATCGACTCTAAATTACATCTTTATTCAAAAGAGAGCTATGTCTACCCTAAGGACCTTGAAACAAATTATAAATCTGGAGGTGAAAATTTCAAATCAAAGCACGCCACAAATCAGTTTTCTTCGATTGATGTGATGACCAATACTTCCTTTCAGTCAGCTTTAGTGCCCACAAAGTACGATATTTGAGTGGTGTAAGTGAGACCCAGTTCCACTCCTATGTGTACCGCCACAGGAAGAAGAAGAACAAGTGGTGCGTAAACTCCTTAAGCCCAGTTTTGTAAATAAACAATTTCTGACCAATGCAGAACGATAGTACATAAACTCACATTCTGATTGCAATTCCTGCTTATTTGGACAAAAATACGATTAAAATTCGATTTGATTAGCACTCTGTGATATTTGAAAGTGACATGAGAGAAGAAACCAACTTCCTTTGAGGACTGCAAAATCTTTGCCACTACTAAATTCCATTCGACGTTAACTATTTTGGAAATTTCAAAAATTTAAAAATAATTGATACAATAATTAATAATTGCGTGGCGGCACATTCGACAGGGGACCACGGCCTAACATTTTCAGTTACTACTCATGTTGTGCTCAATACTGTTCTCTCATGAGTAGAGAGGACCTACAGTCTTTTGCCGAATCCGAATGGCGAAGTGTGAGAAGCTTTTCTTGGACAGTTATTACTCTTTGAGTGTCGTCAGCAGTTCGAAAGAGGTGGTGCCGTGAAAAGTTTGAGTCGTGAATCGAACTTAGACCTTCGGCGTGTGGGCGTCGCACTCTATCCACTACGCAACAGCGGCCACTTTACAATACAAGTCCTAAGAAGGGAGTTCAAGATAAACGGTCCTTCTAACTGTACTTATTCCGTGTTTTTTTTTTTTTTTTTTTTTTTTTTTTTTGAAGTTGGGATACACTGCACTGGAGCGCTCCAACTCAAATACTGATCCACTGTACTACCATTCAGTAACCTTCCTTTAATGTATTTTCTTGGCACTTCGAAGAAAGACCAGAAGGTGTTTCTATGATAAGGAACTTAGGTTCTCAGTTCCCACCACATCAGCACCAAACAGCCGCCAACTGATACCAGCCAATGCGGAACCTTGACAGAGAACGTGCTCTGAAGTGTCTTCACCTTTTCCATAGGTGTCGTAAAAAGTGCCATCACTAAGCCCAAGCAGATTTAAGAAAAACTACACTCGAGCGCTCAGACTCAAATACTAGTCCATTGTACAACAAATTGGCTTGGCTTTGCTTACCCAAGAAGACTTAGGTGCTTAGCGAAGGTGAAGTGTCCCGTATGTACGCCGACAAGACATCTGCACTCTTTTTTGTCTGAAGATAATAGAAAAACCGCGGATTTCTGGCAAACGTTCGCCCGAATGTACTTGATCAGCCTGCATCCTGGAGAGTTATGCCATTTCTGGTTGTGCTGTTGGGAGATCAACCACCGACGGAACCTCTAACCAAGGATGCAGGTGCTCCCAATGCGGATTCGGACCCTACGAATGACTCGTTTGAACCCTGCCTAGCTAGTTCATCGGCAATCTTGTTTCCCATGACTCCGTGGTGTCCCGGGATCTAGACAAGTCTTAGCGAATTTAGTCTGCCAACCAAATGAAGGGAAGACTAGCATTCCTGGAATATCTTGCAAGTGGTTAAAGGGTGGAGTAACCCCTTAAGCGTGGCCGCCGTGTTATGTTGGGTAGAGTGCTAGGTTTGATTCCCGGTTGACCATCTCGTATTTTTCACGGCAACAACTCTTTCGAGCTGCTGACGACACTCAAAGAGTAGTCATTTTCTAAGAAAAACCTTCTCAAACTTCGCCGTTCGGTCTCGGCAAAAGACTGTAGGTCCCATCTACTCGTGAGAGAACAGTAGTGAGCACAACGGGAGTAGCTTGTGAGGAAGCTGAGCCTTGGCCATCTGTGGACTGTCGCGACATACAATTATTATGAATAAGGCCTTAAGCATAGCGCGGCTGTTGCTACAGACACAGAAGCTAGGCCTTGGTTCTCTGTGGACTGTCGCGACATACAATTGTTATGGTTAAGGCCTTAAGCATAACTCGGCTGTCGCTACAGACACAGATTCTTCGCCTCTTCTACTTATTCTTTTCTTTTCTTTTTTTTTTTTTTATTCTAGTAGACATTGGGATCACAAACGTTTCTGCCTTGAAGATCCACGCGAAGTTTTCCATTAAGGCCCCAACTCAAGATCTCTCCGTCGTCTTCCGATCCGACTACATTCCCTTCTTGGTTCAGTTTCTGGCCAGAGCCAGTACTGGTCACGTAGAATTCGACTTGCATCATATTATTCGAGAACAATTAGGAGTCTCTGGTCATCGGGTTTTGTGGTGTTGTCCTCGCACTCGTACATTGAATTTTAACATTTAACGGTTAATGCTTTTACACAAAAACCCCACGGGCCCTAGGTGCTGTCAAGCAACTCCATTTTCTTATCTAAAAAAATTTTTAATTTTTTAAGGTTTACACTTTAAGCTCCAAAGTTTGTTTCAAGAATGAAAGGATGAGAAAGGATCGAGATTCTGCCCCTACAAAATGCTTTGTACTAGGATCACTTCACCTATTAAAAGAACAACTGCTTCTTTTAATAGGTGAAGCGATCCTAATACAAAGCCTCTTCTAGGAGCAGAATATCGATCCCTTCTCATCCTTTCATTCTTGAAACAAACCCATTCAACAAGGGCCTTATATCAAGCATACACGAACTTGGTAATAAGTTCGTCCAGGTCTTCTCAGGGAAGACAGAATCAACATTGTGACTTAAGTGTTTGCTCTTTCGGATTTCATCCCTGTTTTCCTTCTGCCCATCTATCTCTACTCTCCATCCTTCGGTTGCTCATTAATGACATACACGATTTCATTCCTCCAAATTCCTTTTCTGCACATCTTACACATGGCTAGTCACAAGCAAAATGGTTTCACCTGCATGCAAATGTTTGATGTTTATTGTGTATTTCGAGGTCCTGCTTCCTCATAAACGAACCGATGTAAACCGAAATAAAAATATCTTGTTCATCATTGGCACGAACTGGGAAAGCAAGTGAACACTCATCTAAATTTTAACATTTGTCAGTTAAATTAATTTTTTAAATTTTTGAATGAATACATTCAGAAACCTTATAACTTAGCTATAAGACTGATCAACTAAATGGCGTTTCAGCACTCAAGGGACCTCGCGTTGACTTCTTTAAGGACGCCCTTCGGCAATTTCACAAGTGGAGAAGACCAGTGGTTTAATGCCAACTGCAAATGATGAATGCAAAAAACCTATTTCTAGACAGGGACTAAGTTGTAAGCAAAACTAATGGAGTTGTAAAAATAAAGGAGAAGATCGCGAAGTTGAGGGCACGAAATTTGCAGTTTGGTGTGAGACGGAAAGGAAAATTTGTTAACGTAAGAGGGTTTCTTTACGATATGAAAGGACTGCTCAAGAGCGTCATATTTCTAGCATTTGATTTTCGATTCAGTTTTCGGGAAGGAAGGCAGACTTAATTATAAGGAAGATCTAGAAAGAAGGAAGGCTTTGAAAGAAGGAATGATTTGTACGAGGATAGGCATGAAAAAATAAATTCTTGGAAAGAAGGAAGACCTTTAAAGAAGGAAGGCTTTGAATGAAGGAAGGCTTTGAAAGAATTAAGGCTTTGAATAAAGGAAGACTTGAAAATAAGGAAGGCCTTGAAAAAGGAATGATCTGAACGAAGATAGGCATGAAAAAAGAAATTCTCGGAAACATGGAAGACCTGGAAAGAAGGAAGTCTTGGAAAGAAGGAAGACTTGGAAAGAAAGAAGACTTGGAAAGAAAGAAGATTTAGGAAGAAGGAAGGCTTTAAAAAGGCAATGTTTTGTAAGAAGACAGGAATGTAAAATTAGGAAGGCTTGGAAAGAGGGAAGACTTTGATGGAGGAAAGGCTTGAAAGGAGGAAAATTTGGAGAGAAGGACGGTTTTGAAAAAATGGAGAAACTTGAAGAAGAAGGAAGGCTTTAAAAGGAGGAAGGCTTTGAAAGAAGGAAGGTTTTGAAAGAAGGAAGGCTTTGAGAGAAGGAAGGCTCTGGATAGAAGAAAGGCTTTGAAAGAAGGAAGGTTTGAATGAAGGAAGGCTTTGAAAGAAGGAAGGCTTTGAAAGAAGGAAGGCTTTGAAAGAAAGAAGGCTTTGAAAGAAGGAAGGTTTGTATGAAGGAATGCTTTGAAAGAAGAAAGGCTTTGACAGAAGGAAGGCTTTGAAAGAAGAAAGGCTTTGAGAGAAGGAAGGCTTTGAAAGAAGAAAAACTTGGAAAGAAGAAAGACTTGAAAGTAAGGAAGGCTTTGAAAGAAGGAAGGCTTTCAGATAAGAAAGGCTTTGATAGAAGGAAGGCTTTGAAAGAAGGACGGCTTTGAGAAAAGAAGGCTTTGAAGAAAGGAAGGCTTTGAAAGAAGAAAGACTTGGAAAGAAGAAAGACTTGAAAGTAAGGAAGGCTTTGAAAGAAGGAAGGCTTTCAGATAAGAAAGGCTTTGATAGAAGGAAGGCTTTGAAAGAAGGACGGCTTTGAAGAAAGAAGGCTTTGAAGAAAGGAAGGCTTTGAAAGAAGAAAGACTTGGAAAGAAGAAAGACTTGAAAGTAAGGAAGGCTTTGAAAGAAGGAAGGCTTTCAGATAAGAAAGGCTTTGATAGAAGGAAGGCTTTGAAAGAAGGACGGCTTTGAAGAAAGAAGGCTTTGAAGGAAGGAAGGCTTTGAAAGAAGGAAGGCTTTGAAAGAAGGAAGAGTTGAAAAGAAGGAAGGCCTTGAAAAAGGAATGATCTGTGCGAAGATAGGCATGAAAAAAGAAATTCTTGGAAACAAGGAAGACCTGGAAAGAAGAAAGACTTGGAAAGAAGGAAGACTTGGAAAGAAAGAAGACTTGGAAAGAAAGAAGACTTGGAAAGAAAGAAGATTTAGGAAGAAAGAAGGCTTTAAAAAGGCAATGTTTTGTAAGAAGACAGTAATGTAAAATTAGGAAGGCTTGGAAAGAGGGAAGACTTTGATGGAGGAAAGATTTGAAAGGAGGAAAATTTGGAGAGGAGGATGGTTTTGAAAAAATGGAGAAACTTGAAGAAGAAGGAAGGCTTTAAAAGGAGGAAGGCTTTGAAAGAATGAAGGCTTTGAAAGAAGGAACGTTTTAAAGAAGGAATGATTTGTACGAAGATAGGCATGAAAAAATAAATTCTTGGAAAGAAGGAAGACCTTTAAAGAAGAAAGGCTTTGAAGGAAGGAAGGCTTTGAAAGAATTAAGGCTTTGAATGAAGGAAGACTTGAAAAGAAGGAAGGCCTTGAAAAAGGAATGATCTGAACGAAGATAGGCATGAAAAAAGAAATTCTTGGAAAGGAGGAAGGCTTTTAAACAAAGTAAACTTGGAAAGAAGGAAGGGGTTGAAGAAGGAAGGCTTTGAAGGAAGGAAGGCTTTGAAAGAAGGAAGGCTTTGAAAGAAGGAAGGCTTTGAGAGAAGGAAGGCTCTGGATAGAAGAAAGGCTTTGAAAGAAGGAAGGCTTTGAAAGAAGGAAGGCTTTAATAGAAGGAAGGCTTTGAAAGAAGGAAGGCTTTGAAAGAAGGAAGGCTTTGAAAGAAGGAAGGCTTTGAAAGAAGGAAGGTTTGTATGAAGGAAGGCTTTGAAAGAAGGAAGGCTTTGAAAGAAGGAAGGCTTTGAAAGAAGGAAGGCTTTGAAAGAAGGAAGGCTTTGAAAGAAGGAAGGTTTTTATGAAGGAACGCTTTGAAAGAAGGAAAGCTTTGACAGAAGGAAGGCTTTGAAGGAAGGAGGGCTTTGAAAGAAGGAAGGCTTTGAAAGAAGAAAAACTTGGAAAGATGAAAGACTTGAAAGTAAGGAAGGCTTTGAAAGAAGGAAGGTTTGTATGAAGGAAGGCTTTGAAAGAAGGAAGGCTTTGAAAGAAGAAAGGTTTTTATGATGGAACGCTTTGAAAGAAGGAAGGCTTTGACAGAAGGAAGGCTTTGAAAGAAGGAAGGCTTTGAGAGAAGGAAGGCTTTGATAGAAGGAATGCTTTGAAGGAAGTAAGGCTTTAAAATAGGAAGGCTTTGAAGGAAGGAAGGCTTTGAAAGAAGGAAGGCTTTGAAAAAAGAAAGACTTGGAAAGAAGAAAGATTTGAAAGTAAGGAAGGCTTTGAAAGAAGAAAGGCTTTCAGATAAGGAAGGCTTTGATAGAAGAAAGGCTTTAAAAGAAGGAAGGCTTTGAAGAAAGAAGGCTTTGAAGAAAGGAAGGCTTTGAAAGAAGGAAGGCTTTGAATGATGGAAGGCTTTGAAAGAAGGAAGGCTTTGAGAGAAGAAAGGCTTTGATAGAAGGAACGCTTTGAAAGAAGTAAGGCTTTGAATGATGGAAGGCTTTGAAAGAAGGAAGGCTTTGAAAGAAGGAAGGCTTTGAAGAAAGAAGGCTTTGAAGGAAACAAGGCTTTGAAAGAAGGAAGGCTTTGAAAGAAGGAAGGCTTTGAAGAAAGGAAGGCTTTGAAAGAAGGAAGGCTTTGAATGATGGAAGGCTTTGAAAGAAGGAAGGCTTTGAAAGAAGGAAGGCTTTTAAGAAAGAAGGCTTTGAAGGAAACAAGGCTTTGAAAGAAGGAAGGCTTTGAAAGAAGAAAGACTTGAAAAGAAGGAAGGCCTTGAAAAACGAATGAAAATTGAAAAATTCTTGGAAAGAAGGAAGGCTTTGAAAGAAGGAAGGCCTTGAAAGAAGGAAGGCTTAGAAAAAGGAAGGCTTTGAAAAAGGAAGGCTTTCAAAAACGGAAGGTCTTAAAAAAGGAAGGTTGTGAAAGAAGGAAGGCTTTGAAAGAAGGAAGGCTTTGAAAGAAAGAAGGCTTGGGAAGAAGGAAGATTTGAAAAGAAGGAAGGCTTTGAAAGGAAGAAGGCTTTGAAAGAAGAAAGGCATCTAAGCAAAGAAGACTTGGAAAGAAGGAAGGCTTTGAAAAAGTTATGTTTTATAAGAAGGCATGAATGTAAAAACGGAAGGCCTGGGAATAGGGAAGACTTTGAAAGAGAAATAATTTAGAAAGACGGAGGACTTCATACTACGAAAGATCTGAAAAGATTTTTAACAGTTCCTGCCGTTGATGAGTAATTGTTTTGTGCTCAGACATATGTATATTGAAAAGTGGGGCCATATTATTTTCGAAAAAAAACGTTAATTGATGATGCATTCCCCAGCTTGAAAGTAGGTTATGTTCATCCAAAGTTAACTCTGAGTTGATTCTCTCGACTCCCTTTGTCTTCTGCACAAGCAAAAATAACTTTTGCTGCGACACAAATGCTTACCTGATCAATCCTTTTCTTTCAGTTTCCTCCTCTGCCTTTAATTTGTACTCACACAGTCAGAGAAAGCCGATTCGTTTCGACTAAGTTCCTTGAGTAATAGCTTAATGGATTATTTCCTAATCAACACTCCATCATAGTTCAGGAAGTAAGCAATTGTTAGATTAGCCCTTAATCTGCACAGCAGCTGAGTTCCCACACAACCTTTACATTCTGCCTGCATCCCACCAACATCTTTTCAGCAGAAGTGTTTCGCTCTGCACGGACACTCACGCGTTGAGCTAACTTTCCACACACATAGTCATAAATTCACTTAACGTCGATTGCTTGCACCGCAATTGCTCTCCGCCGCCCGCCAACACGTTTAACCGAGGAAGCCCTGATTAGGACCATTATGCACACCCTACAATGCCAGGCTACGGCTACTCATGCACTCTTCCTGATTCCAGCTACGCGCTCGGGCAGCTTCCACCTGGGAATAATGTCAAGCACTTTATCCACCCCCACCCACCTTCCACACGCAGCCGCACGGATAATGCCACGGAGATGGTCTTTTCAATCACCTTGCTGCCAGGGCACGGATGCCGCGCTGAATGCGAAACAAAACTGCATCCCACCACTGGCCACTCCTACGAGTGGCATTTTCAAGCATTTGCACAGCCTAGAACGCTCAAAGGACCACTGAATCACCACCGTCACTTACTCACCCGCACAACGACCAACCACCTTCTCTGCTCCAGATCCGAACAAAGCCGACCTATTTAGAAGCGAGAAGGTTCTGCTGCCGCTGCCGGTGCGCTGGTTGCTGAAAGCACTGGTAATGAAATCCTTGCACGTATGTATGTTTACAGAACTCATTTCCATTATCCTTGCTAACTGGGGCTGAATCCTCGGCACACCAGCCGCCCGGTGCCGCTGTTCAAAAATGCGGGTGCACACACAGAACTGACGTCCTCCCCCCACCACCCCAGTGGGAATCGAATTAATTGAAGACACAACTTCGCCTGTCTCCCTCTCTATCCGTCCCCCTCTCTCACTCGCTATCTCTTTCACACGCTCTCTGTCTCCTTTCAGGTGATACCGCGGACAAGGAAATTCAATCAACGACGCTGCGGCGGAAGCCTTCGGTGCACCAACAACAGCAGCGGCAACAGCAGAGGCGGCGGCGGCGGCAATGGTGGGTCTGTCGGCAGCGGCAGAGGGGGAATTTGCGGTGGTGGCGGCAGCCTAAACGTTGGCCGCTCAAATTCGTTTCGCGTGAACAGGTCCAACAACAGTGGCGTCACTGGAAACAGCGGCTTCTGCAAGCACGTCCGATACTGCTGCCTCCATCAGAAGCATTATTCGCAGAATTTTCTGGACTATAGCCACGGCCATGTGTGCCGCAGGGGCGGCTGCGATGGGGACCAGTGCAACGATGACAGCTCGGCGGGCAATTGTGTTGGCAGTGGACTGCAAACGACGAAGAACACTCGACGTGCCATTATGGAGAGGTCCTTTGAGTTCGGTGAGTCGTTCCGCAAGTGCCCAGCATGTTATTTCGATTTGTACACTGTCCGCGCGTGTGTGTGTGAAAGGGTGATAGGATTGGGATGGGTTATCCTTTCAGGACAAGTGTATTTGGTTGTGAAGCGCTCCTCTGGCAATCTTCTGATGGTCAACACCCATCGAGGGCCGTGTGTGTGTGTTATATTCAATCAATTAAAGGAATCTTCAGTTTGTGAGTGGTGAGCGCTGTGGGTTGCTCCGTGCGGTGGATGCTAGTTAGGAATCGATTCTTCACAAGGCTAGAAGTCAAATTAATGGTGAAGGGATGTTGCCACCTGCTGATGGAGACATAGACGTGGTGCATGGACACAGCTCTGGTACCTTTCTATTGACGACTAGTGGCGTTGGTGCATGGGTATTGCAGCTGGGGTTTGACAAAGCTCAAGTTGCGATTGTTGCAAAGGCTGATGGCTAAATTAGGAATCCCAGTAAAAGTGACTCGAAAAGAAGGCTTGATCCTCAAGTGTGCTGTAAATCTAACCAACTGGGCGAAGTAGGAAATTCCTCTGTGCCGGCGGAAGTCAAGTGTCAAGTTACGATCTGATCAAAAACTATATTCAAATCCTTACTTAGAGTTTTAATACGAATGCGGGTCAGAATACAATTGGCGGTGCCCAGCTCAAATCCCTGCCATTATAATAATAACAATTGTTGACGAGCTTTTGTAGCTTGGTCATCAACTACTCATTTTGTGCGCGCTGCTGTTCTCTCACGAGTGGAAGGGACCTACAGTTTCTTGCTTACTCCGAACCGCAAAGTTTGGGAAGCTTTCTTAGATAGTTATTACTCTTTGAATGTTGTCAGCAACTCGAAAGAGGTGGTGCCGTGAAAAATTCGAGGTGTTCAGCCGGAAATCGAACCTAGACCCTTCGGCGTGTGAGCATCACACTCTACCCACTACGCCACGGCGGCCACAATGCGTGACATTACGACAATTTAATTTTCGAATTATTTGCCTATTTGGACTGCTTGGTAACCTGAATTACAATCAGTTTAAGCAGGGTTGTCTAAGTTGCTGCCATCAGTGCCAGAAGCAATTTTGTAACAGGAACGTATGTGGAACATTTTCATGTACTATTGCGTTTTTTCGACATTTTCTCGTTTGTAAAGCATTATCTTATTCCGGGGCGTATTTTGAACATTTTACGGTGAATAAGGACCAATGCTTGACTATTTTTAAAGATGACAGAAGTCATTGAATTGATTGACAACTTATTTGGGAAAGCCGTTATTATACTCTTTGAGTGTTGTCAAAAGCTCGTAAGAGGTGGTGCCGTCGAACCTGGATCTTCGGCGTGTGAGTATCTCACTCTACCCATTACACCACGGCGGCACGATCCATTACGCCTCGGCGCTTGCGATACTCATTGACAAAAACATTGTCACTTACTCGTCCTAAAGTAGATCTACAAAGTTACGCCAAATGCTAAAACTTCGTGCTCTTACTCTAAAACTTTGGAAAACTGTTCAAAATTCAAATGTACGAATGCAGGTTTCAAGTCGAATAGCTCGTTTTACTGAGAGTGTGGGGTCGCAAATCTTCGATTTTTGACTGTTCTTCGGTGTAACGTGTCCACAGGATTCTCTGAAGAAAAAAAATGTCTCTGGTTTTGTAACTTTTTATATTTTGTTTGAGTTAATGTATCCAAATAAATAAAATTCATATATCTTGTCAAATGGCGCTAAACAGGTTGTTAAATTAAAAGCACAATTGCCCAAAATTTTTTAAAACTATTAAAGTCACATGCAAGACGGACACGAGATCAGTGTTATCTACACCGTAAGTATTTATTTTCAAAGTAAATACTGACTCCTTTCCTTCTTCGTCTTCTTCTTCTTCTTCTTCTTCTTCCTCTTCTTTTTCGTCTTCTTCTTTTTCTTCTACTTCTTCTTCTTCTTCTTCCTCTTCTTCTTCTTCTTCTTCTTCTTCTTCCTCTTCTTCTTCTTCCTTTTTTTCCTCTTCTTCTTCTTCTTCTTCTTCTTCTTCTTCTTCTTCTTCTTCTTCTTCTTCTTCTTCTTCTTCTTCTTCTTCTTTTTCTTCTTATTCTTGTTCTTCTTCTTCTTCTTTCTCTTCTTCTCTTTCTTTTTTTCTTCGTCTCCTTTTTCTTCTTCTACTTCTTCTTTTTCTTCTTCTTCTTCTTCTTCTTCTTTTTCTTCTTGTTTTTCTTCTTCTTCTCCTTCTGCTTCTTCTTCTTCTTCTTTCTCTTCTTCTTCTTCGTCTTCTTTTTCTTCTTCTACTTCTTCTTCTTCTTTTTCTTCTTCTTCTTCTTCTTCTGCTTCTTCTTCATCTTTTTCTTCTTCCTCTTCTTTTTATTCTTTTTTTTCTTGTTCTTCTTCTTCTTTTTCTTGTTCTTCTTCTTCTTCTTATTCTTCTTCCTCCAGCCAGAAAATTCAGTGCCAGCCGCTGTCAATTGTATGCCTCAAGTTTGTAAAGATCCTTGCCCACTTTTGCGCGCCATTTCACTCCTGGCCGTTCTTTATTACATTATCCCAATGCCTGGAATTCGAAGAAGGAGTTGTGTCGAAAGACGCTTGACTAGGCACTTAAATTTCGTTATTGAAACTAATCCTTCAAATGTCATCAATGCAAATAAGACCAAATTTCGCAAGCAGAACATGTCTTTCGAAAAGACTAATGTCTTCCTTATCTGCTTTTAGGAAAGTCCAAAATACGTACTAGCCAATACTTCCTCAAATAATTCAAATGATGTTCACTGCAGGTGAACGCAATCAAAAAAAACACAAAAACTGAGGTGGATAAAGTGCTTGACACAACTCCCAGGTGGGAGCTGCCCGAGTTCGTAGCTGGAATCAGGAAGAGTGCATGAGTAGACGTAGCCTGGGGTTGTAGGGTTTGAATAATGGTCCTAGCCAGGGCTTCCTCTGTTAAACGTGTTGGCGGGCGGCGAGGGGCAATTGCGGTGCAAGCAATCAACGTTAAGTGAATTTTTGGCTATGTGTATGGAAAGTGTGAAGAAAGTGGCCGTCGTGGCGAAGAGGGTGGAGTGCGACGCTCACACGCCGAAGGGTCTAGGTTCGATTTCCGGCTGAACACCTCTAATTTTTCACGGCACCACCTCTTTCGAGTTGCTGACAACATTGAAAGAGTAATAACTATCTAAGAAAGCTTCTCCAACTTTGCCGTTCGGAGTCGGCAAGAAACTGTAGGTCCCTTCTACTCGTGAGAGAACAGTAGCGCGCACAACACGAGTAGTTGATGAGCAAGCTAGGCCCTGGTCCCCCTGTGGACTGTCGCGACAACAATTATTATTATCATTATTGTTGTGTGGAAAGCTAGCTCAACGCAGATGATTGAAAAATTGAGTGTCCCTGCAGAGAGAAACACAAACTCTTCCCCGAATACAATTCCTTGACTCCTTCAAGCACGAATTCAATTTGCAAAAAGAGCTTTGAAAGCAAGCGAGTAAGACTTTATCCGATTGTTCCTCGAAATAGGAGTATGATATGAGCATTCATAAAATGAATTCGTTATAATCCAATTTCAAAATGCGATTTTTTCCAACCCGTCAAATTAATGAAAGCATGTCCTTGAACAATTTTCACAATTTACATGCATAGCGGGAATTGCCAGACACGTACAAGCCCTGTGCCCTCTTCCATTTGCATGAAACCATCCATGTTGACGGTGAAAGTGGAAAATTCAATTTTCTGTGTTTTCACGAACTTAGAATGTTGTTTTCCATTCAATCAAATGCACTTGTTATTCTCACTCACATTGCATTCGAAATGGGCTGACACTTAAAACCTCTCAACGGTTGTAGGTTTAAGCTGACTTCCCTCACGCCACAAATTTCCAAAGAAACATGAGGGGCACGTTATTCAGAACACGAGTCCAGGCCCGATGGTCCTTCAAATGGATTCGAAATCAAATTGCGATATTCCGTTGTTCCTGCACACACCACTTAGGCCCGACGCACAAGCTGCTAGCATTCAATTGGTAATTAGCACACGTTTCGAGGACTAATCCACAACATCTCATTACTGAATCGCTCATCGGGCGGCGAGTGCATTGTTTGCCACAACGAATCGGCGTCTGTGTCTCTGCCGCAGACGGAATTGATTGAATAAAATTTATTCCGCCGTCAGAATGGAATTTGTATTTCATTAAAATCCCACTCAAGCGAGCGCGCTTGTGGCCACAGTGGATTGGGATGTTGTTCTCTGTTCGGTTCAATGAATTGAAACCGTGAACACTGAGTTGATGGCTGTTAGGCGACTGTGTTTTGCATTCGCTTGTTATTTGATTGATGTTTCTGGTAGATGGGGGTGAAAGGGGATTTGAAGATTGCGGTTTTTTCAAAGTTCGAGGTGAGTGTTTATCCTTTGGGGCTGAATTCGTTGTATCATGCTGCAAATGATGAGTCAAAAAGGTTGTTTTGAGTTAAGTGTGATTTTTGTTTAAGGGACCTTTACCTTGCTTCAAACTATATTTGCGTAGATTGGTAGGTCTTTGGAAAAGTTTTCTGAAATATTTGTTCAGATTTCAGTCACAGGATTTAGTAAGACATGAAGGGCACCACCAGAATTTATACATTAAGGTTCTTTCTTCCTTTCGTCAGAAATTTATTATTTTGCCTGAATAATACTATCGCTTTTGGCACGGATCTTGATCTAGAAAAGCTTCTCCCCTTCAAACTTTTTGAGCTGCCCAAGACACTCTTTGTCTTCGGCTCAAAATCTCTGCTTTTGAAATGTCGAAACAGCATGACTACTTGATCGGAGCAGATTCACCATAAACTTCTACAACCATTTGATTACTTTTAATAATAATTGTATGGCGCGACAGTTCACAAGAGGAGCAGGGCCTATCTTGCTCATCAATTACTCCTGTTGTGCGCGCTACTGTTCTCTCACGAGTAGAAGAGACCTACAGTTTATGCCGACTCCGAACGGCGAAGTTTGAGAAGCTCTCTTAGACAGTTATTACTCTTTGCGTGTTGTCAGCAGCTCGAAAAAGGTGATGCCGTGAAAAATTTGAGGTGTTCAGTCGGGAATCGAACCTAGACCCGTCGGCGTGTGAGCGTTGCACTCTACACACTACGCTGCGGCGGTTTAAATGATCCCTCTAAATTCTGATCACTTCTGCACACTTCGCAAGTTGGCCATAATGCAGGTTATTATACGATTGGGAAGCCTATGCCGTAGCTTTCCGCAAATAAACACGTACAGACTAGCAAATGAAACACACACGCGCCACACAGTCTCCGGCAGTCGGTAGAAATTCTGCGAACAAAGGGCTTACGGAAATTAACTCTATCTTGTCACCGACAACACCCAAGGCAGTGTCCACGTGCACACACAGCGGACAATACAGAACATATAAATGTACAAATAAGAAGAAAGGTGTGCCTGGTCTTAGCCGTCGTAGTGCATTACAATATTTCCTGGGCATGTCCGTGGATACTCGTATTTGTCTTAAGCGTAGAAGGGGTTCACTCGACTTTTACTACCATGTGTTCCTGATGGGGTTATAACAGTATATCCGCTTTGAGTCCCGCTGTCACGATTCGTTGCAAGACTCCTTTCTTTGATGTCTTACAAGAAGTAGCTCCGAGATATAAATCGCCACCCGGAATCCCTTAAATTTCAATCCTTGCTTTTGAATAAACTTAAATTTCTTTAGTCGAACGGAAATTACTTGATGAGTCGCCCCCATTGAGTTCATTTTGCATTTGACGCGGCTCCTGATATAGTCAAGCCTCCAATTTTCCTGGACTGGTTCTGGACAGAAACTGAACCGGGAAAGAATATAATCAGATTTTTACGGACAGCTCGAAGGCGACAGAGGGATCTCGAGCTGGGGCCTTTGTGGAAAGCCACAACATCAGACTTTACACCTCCATAGGTAATTGCGCGTCGGTCTTCCAGCCGGAAGCGTTTGTGATCCTAAAAGCCACTTACTATATTGCGAAGATTAAGTGAAAGAGGCGAAGTATCTGTGCCACAGCCAACCTGTGCTTAAGGCCTCACTCAACCCTTTAACCACTTCCAAGATAGTCCAAGAAAGCAATTCTTCCCTTTATTTGGTCGGCACTGGACTGAATTGGCTACACTTGTCTGGGTCCCGGGACATCAAGGGATTACGAGAAACGAGATTGCCGATGGACAAGCATTCATAGGGCCCGAACCCACCTTGGGACCACCTGCATCCCTGGTTAGGGACTCTGCCGATATTTGGGTCTCCCAACAGTACAACCAGAAATTGCGTGACTCCCCTGGATGCAGGATGACCAAGTTCATGCTCTCAAATGTCAGCAAGAACTCCGCGGTTTTTCTGATATGTCTAGACAAAAATGAATGAAGACTACTTATCGGCGTACAAACGGAGCGCTTCACCTTCGTTAAGCACCTTAGTCGGCTTGGGCTTAGTGATGGCACCCTTTGCGACAATTTATTAAATATTTCCTTATAGATAAAGATCAAAACTATTTACATAACAATTCATTCGTGACACAATTAATAATATTCTAAGAAAATATTAGTGACACTCTGTATTTAAGAATGAATATAAATAGAGTCGAGTGACACTTCAATTACTTAGGTACACCGGTATGAAGTGAGCGTCAAGATACAAATGTCTCGAAAGGGAACATTTGTTGTGAACGAGCCCTTATTGTTTTGTTTGTTTGTTTGCTATGACATCTGTTAAAAATATTTCTTCTTCTTCTTCTTCTTCTTCTTCTTCTTCTTCTTCTTCTTCTTCTTCTTCTTCTTCTTCTGCTTCTTCTTCTTCTTCTTCCTCTTCTTCTTCTTCTTCTTCTTCTTCTTTTTCTTCTTCTTCGGATGGTGCAACAGTCCGAGGTGGACCTGGGCCTCAATCAACATGCCTCTCCAGCTAGCACGATTTCTTGCCAGCTGCCTCCAATTGTGCACTCCAAGTTGGTTGAGGTCATTTTCCACATGCGTGCGCCATCTCAGTCTAGGACGTCCTCTGTTGCGTTTTCCCTGTGTTCGGATTCTAAAAATATTTACTTTATATTTAGTATTGAACAGACAACATCATATTTTTTCATCGTGTTAAAAATGTCGAATTTTGTACCAAAAAGTGATGATTTGCGAAAAGCATTCATTTTTTGTTTTCATTTGAAGAAATGTGCTGCAGAGTCGCATCGAATGCTTGTCGAGGCATATGGTGATCATACTCTATCACAAGCAACATGCAAAAGATGGTTTCAACGGTTCAGAAATAATGATTTTGATGTGAGAAATGAAGAACGTGGAAGACCACCAAAAAAGTTTAAGGACGCCGAATTGCAAACGATATTGGATGGAGATGACACTTTGAGTCAAAAGCAAATGGCAGCAATGTTAAATGTTGCACAACACGCAATTTCTGACCGTTTAAAAGCCATGGGAAAGATCCGAAAGTGTGGAAAATGGGTGCACATGAATTGAATGAAAGACAGATGGAAAACCGAAAAAACACTTGTGAAATTTTGCTTCAAAGGCACGAAAGAAAATCGGTTTTGCATCGGCTTGTTACTGGCGATGAAAAATGGATTTTTTTTAAGAATCCAAAACGGACAAAATCATGGGTTAATCTGGGACAACCATCAACATCGACTGCAGAACCAGATCGATTCGGCAAGAAGACATTGCTGTGTGTTTGGTGGGACCAGAAAGGTGTGCTGTACCACGAGCTCCTAAAACCTAGTGAAACCGTTAATACTCCTCGCTACCGACAACAAATGATCAATTTGAACCATGCATTGATCGAGAGAACAGTAGCGCGCACAACATGAGTAGTTGATGAGCAAGCTACGCCATGGCCCCCCTTTGGACTGTCGAGCCATACAATTATTAATTCGCAGTTAATATATTCAAACGCAATTTTGAAGCATTAACTAAAATTGCAGATGTAAGTCTTTTAACAATCGGAAATGTCTTATGTAGGTTATGTTACGTTACAATGTTGCTTTGATTTTTGAATGTGACATTTCGACCCGTTATAATTGTAACTTTTTGTTAATTTTGTTTCTAAATGTAAACCCCAACAAAATTAAAGAATAACCGACCATGTAGCATAAAAAACAGACTGTATTCGATATCTTCGCTTTTTTAAGCCACTTTTGACATAAATCGTTAAATCCTACCGTAATTTTTATTCGTCTATACATTAGGGGAAACTTAAATTGAATGAAATCAATGAGAGTTAATTTAGTAATGACTATAATGCACAATAAAATTGAGAAAATGGAACAAGAGCTCTGAAAATCCATTATTTTTACTTCGAACCTTTTGTTAATAACAAACTTTAACACATCAAATTGATATAATGGCGGCACTTTGTTATCACTCAATCCGATCAAACACAACTTGCTTGTGATACCACGCAATCGACTTTATCTGCTTTGTCGGATAGCAGAAGAGAAGTTTTATTAGGTCTGTTCCAATTCATTTGTGTACAGAAATTCGTAGTTGAGTAGTTTGAGTACCATCAACATCGACTGCAAAACCAGATCGATTCGGCAAGAAGACAATGCTGTGTGTTTGGTGGGACCAGAAAGGTGTGCTGGTGCAATACGAGCTCCTAAAACTCAGTGAAACCGTTAATACTGATCGCTACCGAGAACAAATGATCAATTTGAACCAGGCATTGATCGAGAAACGACCTGAATGGGCCAGAAGACACGGCAAGGTAAATTTGCTCCATGACAATGCACCTGCACACAAAGCAAAACCGGTTCAGGATACAATGAATACTTTTGGCTGGAAGCAGCTACCCCACCCGCCGTATTCACCAGACTTGGCTCCTTCCGACTACCATTTGTTTTCATCGATGGGACACGCATTGGCTGAGCAGCACTTTGATTCTTACGAGGAGGTCGAAAATTGGGTGTCTGATTGGTTTGCTTTGAAAGATGAACAATTTTATTGGCGTGGTAGTCACAAATTGCCAGATAGGTGGTCAAAATGTGTAGAAAACAATGGACAATACTTTGAATAAAATGCTTCTACTTTCCCATTAGCAATTAGTGTTTCATTTTCAAAAAAAAAAAACGCTAATTTCATACCGGTATTTCTGAATATTATAAAGAATAGATTCGAGACTATCAATATTAAGGGTGAAGAGCCACAATTTATCGCTTTTGACAAATATTCCAGATAATGTTAATGATTGTATTGACCGCGGTAATACATTAAATAAACGATATGATGAAACAGAATAAAAATTTCGGTAAGCAGTGATGCGGAAAGTTGGTACTGTCATGATATTTAAATGGCCACTACGAAGTTGTAGCGTGGAATAAGACCAGAAGTACGGTTACCGGACATTAAAAAGAACGATTTTAACATTCAAAGCAAAACAAATGATGTACAGGAGGAATTTTCAATAAACAGAATAATGGAAAACTCGGATGCCTATAAGATTTACGACATATCTTTCGTATGACATACTTTTGTATAATCATCAGTGGTTGAACTCTATTGAGATACATACCTCCCCGACAGGCAATTCCATTTTGTAACTTAGATTAAAAGATGCCATAGTAAAATGTCTTTAAAAGATTGGTGGAACAAACTTTACTCAGATAATGAAAATGACGAAGGGTACAACGGAAATAAGTTTTCAACATATTAATGTGATTTGTAGAACTGAGTTTATAGTCAATTATTATACCCAAAATAGTGGTCGCCGTGGCGTAGTGGGTAGAGTGCGACGCTCACACGCCGAAGGGTCTAGGTTCGACTCCCAGCTCAACACCAATTTTCCGAATTTCTCACGGCACCACCTCTTTCGAGCTGCTGACAACACTCGAAGAGTAATAACTGTCTAAGAAAGCTTCTCAAATCTCGCCGTTCGGAGTCGGCAAAAAATTGTAGGTCTCTTTTACAGTAGCGCGCACAACACGAGTAGTTGATGAGCAAGCTAGGCCCTGGTCCCCCTTTGGACTGTAGCGCCAACAATTATTATTATTATTATACCCAAATATTTAAATTCAGAGACACTCTCAATTAAAAAATATTTAGTACTACAGAATTGATTATGACAATAGGAGGGAGACAAGGATCGAGATGAACAAATGCAGTTTTGAATTAGTTTGTATTTGTCACAGTCAGGGGAATGGAAATAAAAATTACCATCAGACAGATATGAGAATGATAGACTGAAGAACATAATTTTGGTGTCAGAGGTTATTATTAAATTGAGTTCGGAAAACCATAGTCGCAGTAGACAAAGATCCCAATTTATGTCACATACCAAGTCGAAAGGATTATTCAGGCCATATGTAAAGCCATCAAAAGCAGTATGTCATCAGCAAAAGCAGTCGATGCACCCTTAAAAGGTAGAGCAAAAAGAGAATTAATATAAATCAGGAATAAGATTGGCCCTAGCACCGAACCTTGAGGGACACCTTGGTAATAGTATCTCATTTCACTTCTTATATCATCTAACTTAAGTCCTTGGGATCTGTTTATGAGATAGGAAGCTAACCATTCTAGAATAAAGCCACGAAATCCTGCCTTTTCTAGTTTTCTCAAAAGATTATTGCGGTCTACCATGAAGGCACTTTAGCTGTCAGTGCCCCGCCTTTGCTCGTATAAGTTGGCGGCTGGTTGGTTCTGGTGGGAACTGAGAACCTTAGTTCTTTGTCACAGAAGCACCTTCTAGTTTTTCTTCGAAAACCCAAGAAAATACATTCAGTGAAAGTTACTGAATGGTTGTACAATGAATCAGTATTTGAGTTGGAGTTCCACAGTGCAGTGTATCCCGATTTCCAACAGAAAAAAAAGACTCCAATTCCTAACCTTCAAACTTTTTGCTTTTTGACTTTGAATTCCCCACTTTCGAAGCGCGGATACTACTCTCTGATTGACTCATTTGTTGAAGCAAATTCACCATACTCTTTTGGAAGTATTCGATGGGTTGCAATTGTCTTCCAATTAAAAATCAAAATTTCCAGTAAATGCTAATTATTGAAGACAAAGCGGACATTGTCGAAGAGGCTAGGAACAGTTTTTATAATTGGCGCGCATTAAAGGAATTGTTTATACCCTTCAGTGAGTGGAATTCAGTCACAGCATGGGCCGAAGGTGTGGCCGCCGTGGCGTAGTGGGTAGAGTGCGGCTCTCACACGCCGAAGGGTCTAGGTTCGATTCCCGGCTGAACACCTCAAATTTTTCACGGCACCACCACTTTCGAGCTGCTGACAACACTCAAAGAGTAATAACTGTCTAAAAAAGCTTCTCAAACTTCGCTGATCGAAGTCGGCAATGAACTCGATTTCTACTCGTGAGGGAACAGTAGCGCGCACAACACGAGTAGTTGATGAACAAACTAGGCCCTGGTCCCGTGCGGACTGTCGCGCCATACAATTATTATTATTATAACGAGCCGAAGGTATAGAAGAAGAGAGGGAAAGGAGGTAGCGATGCACATTGGTTTTAAATGAATGTCGATTGTAATTGGGGGGAAAAGTTGGGCTAGGAAGAGCATTCCATATTCGTGTAATGCGGTTGAAAAACGAGTCTCTAAACTTAACTGTACTTCTGAAGGTGGCCTTAAGGAGGAACGGGTGAGCATTCCTAGTGAGGCGGGTATTGCGGGTGGATTCTTGAAGGGGAGGAATGCAGCTTGCTAACGCATTGGAGCATTTTTTTTTTTTTGTTGAAATAGCGATAAAATAGTAATCGAGACGCAACATTTCGATTTATTTCGAAGCATTATTATTACCAATTCGTTTTATCGCTAGCTGTTGGATTCTATCTAGTAGGTGCAGAGAGATCTTAGGAACACCAGACCAGATAGGAGCGTTATACTCAAGCTTTGGGCAGATGAACGCCATATATATTGTTGCCAGGTCAAGAGGGAGGAAATGCCAGCCTGATGCCAGACTCTGTGAAATGCTTTTGAAATATCAAGCGCAACGATCTTGTTTTCTTCTATGTACATTGTTTTAATTATTTTTAATGTTTCTTTTTTTTTTGTTATTGTCCAAGATGTTTAACTCGCGACGAGGTGGACACGGATTTTATTTTCGACGCGAGGGATTTTTTTATGGTTTAAATTTCTTTTTAATGTGGAGCATGCGGCGGCGGTACGTGTGCATGCGTAGGAGGATAACTCAGCACTCCCACTGTTATTGCTCAAAACAAATGCTGATACACACTTATTAATGATAATCAATATCAAAAGTCACACTTTTCCAGTAATGTGGCGAATCACTTCCAAGACCAGCCATAATTTACAGGTGGCGCCATCTTTTGAAAATGCCAATATTGATTGACCAAACAGCCATATTGACTGCAGCGTCGCCTTTTCCTTTCAAATGAAATAAATGCACTCAAAGTATAAATTTTTGAATAAAGTTTAGGAATTATATAAAGATCTCAGGCTTCAACACACCTACTTACAACCCAGGGGCCCAACAAAACATGGTTCGTTTTGATTAATCATTTTCAACATAAGTGATTTCAAAATACAGTGTGGTTTTTTAACTCGCCTTTCTGTGGCTTGCAATTAAATTAAGTGAGACCAAAAGTTTTAACAAGGATTGACAGCATTACTTATTTCACATATACTGCTTGATGAGTCTATAAATTATATTTTATGACACATTATGTCCACAAGGAACCGGGCGATAGTTCCTTTTTCGTTTTCTTTTGCTGTGGACTCTTGTTCTCCTGCGAATATAGGAGACCTGCTGTTTCTTCGAAAGAATACCTATGTTGCTTCATTAGCAAGTACTATTCTTTGAGTGCTATAACCATCTGATGCTAAATAATTAATTTCCTTATTCAGAAACCTTTGTTTAGTTTAGCTGTTAATTCACGCATTCTCTGTTTTGGCAACGCTAATTCACCCTGAGAAAACTAAAAAGGTTTCCATTACTTGGCAAGTTTTCTGTTCACCGTCACAGCAACCCTTTCAAAAAATAAACCGTTCCTAACCCCCTATCCGCATGACGAACCAAGAAACCTTCATTTTGTTAACACGCCCTTTCTGTGTGCTGCAAAAACGCAACATTTGCTCCATGAAGTTGCAAATTTTTGAAGCGTGCGCCTCTTGGAGTACCACGTGCGCCCTTGGAGGTAGTCCGCAGCAACTCTTTTATGGGACGGGCCACGACAAACAGCTTCATCATGAAGCACGCATTTCAATGTTCGCACGCATCCGCACCCGGGCCCCTGTCAAAATATCATCTGTCAGCCAAATCAAATTCACTCCTCCGTCGGCGTATAGCACTTGATGGTAAGCACAGAAAAAGCAAACGTTACCACAAGGGAAAGCAAGACACTGACTGGAACTGGAAAAAGAACAACATCACGTAGAGCCTCATTAAATTGATTAGGATCCAGCACACAGTGAGAATTCCAAGAAACCCCCTCTCCAGCGTCAACTTGAACGTGACTCTCCTCGAGCTAAGTCTCACAGTGAGCATTGGACAGGGGTAGCAGCAGAGGCATGACCCTCTTCTTCGACGATGCTGCGATGTAGACATGCAGAGATTTTCTTGCCTCGCAATGTCGTTCTCCACTATTAGGGCTTCGTGCACAATATGCTCATCTCATATTGATTGCACGGGCATCGTGTGAGGGTCAAGTGGATCCTTCTGCTCAGCACTCAGCGTCTGAGACAAGTGCGCACTTGAGGTCGCATCTGAGCAGGGCGACCATAGGCGGAGCGTAGGCAATCCCATACGAGCTCGGTTTCCTTTAAATATTTCTTCAGTCAGACTGAAGAAATCGTCGTCGCAGGCGACAACTTGTTAGGAGCAGCCGTCAAATTCGGGGAAAATAATTCTTCTCTTCTCTTACTTTGCAGATAGCTGCGATGAAAGTGACACAATAAGCACGTCGTCTTCGACACCGACCATACCGTACAGTGCTTTAAGTCGACACCCTATGCACCAGTCAAAGGACGGCCACTACTCGCATCACCACCAACAGGCACAGCATCAGCTGCAGCATAATCAGTCAAAGGCGTACCACACAAAGGACAACACAGCAACTCTTCCACGCATCGGATTGCGGAACGTGGAGGGCGGCACAGGATCCACAAGCAACTGCAACAGCATGTCAGCGACTGGACACAGTAATGCCGGAGGCGGCGGTATCAGCAACGGTGTTATCAATTCAATTTCATCCACAAACAATAATTTACACGGCTCGACGGGTGGCGGTGGTGGTGGAAGTGGTGCCGGCGGCAGTGGGAGCGGTGGCGGCAGTGGTGGCGGCGGTGGTGGTGGCAATAGCGGAGGCAGTGGCAGACCGCTTAGCAACCTGTTTATGGATTTGAATTCACCCACGGAACGGCTTTCAGCTTCGAATATGCTCAGCAGTGGCAGCAGCACAACGAACAGGCCTGGGGTAAGTTTTTGCAGTCTGACTAAAACCAGGGAGACGGGCGGACTAGTTAAGGTGTGGTATGGAAAATTGAATCAGCGGGCGGTTGGCTGCGGACTTAACGGGCTAATGCCCCACTTAGGACTAAGCACAGGAGGCAGCTCTGTTTGCAGTGCTACTGGCTGTGCAGTCTTTGGGTGTGTGCAGGGGTGGGACTTAACGGTGGAGTTCTAATGCCAGTCACTGTGCATTTAATAACTTTGCGAATTATGTTGTCACTGACGATGTGGCGTTTGGTCGTGGAATTGTGTCGCCGTTTTTAATCAGAGACGAATGCAAATTGTTTTAAACGTTGCTGTGCGTTGAGTGCTCATTTCAACTGAAACTATGAGTCAGACTGGCAGTGCACTTGAAAAAAATGTGTTTTTCGTAGCGGTGGTGGGGCGATAACACTTTCTGGTGGAATAGTGATCAATTTAAACCAGTTTTTGAATGTTTTGTGCATTTCCTGACCACAAAATCCAATCATTTGTAATTTTCTTGATAATATTAAATTAAATTTAAAAGTTTTCGAAAAATTAAGTGACATGGCGCCCATCGAGGGATTTACAGAAAAACGTTTTTAAACGTAAAAGTCACGAGTCAAAAGTGTACCTAAATCTTCAATACTCGTTTCACATGGATCATAGCTTGAAGAGTTGACAAATTGCTGTCCCCTCCTTGGAGAATTGGCGCCCAATGTGAAACAAAACTTCAGAAAAACAAAAAGTTTTGTTATTTAACCGTAGACCTACGTTTAAAGAAAAAACGACTAATCTTATGTTGGTGGGTCGTTTTCTACCCTCTTATCTTTCTTAAAGGAATATAAACAGAAACCAATATTAGCCACAAAAACTAATAGTTTTCTTTATTTTTATTGATTTCCAAAAACATTTGTCGAAATATAAGGCAGTCCGCTTTTTTGTCTTTTGAATTTTTCGTCTATGTACAAAGCGCTACAAAGTTCGTATCGTATAATACTATACATCATTTGAAAGGTTTTGACACAACCTACAAAATGACGCTACGCGTGATTAGTTGGAATATTGCTTTCAACAGTTATAGACGTGTAAACATGGAGTTCACTAACGCCGAAATTCGAGCTATTTTAAAGTTTTCCTTTCTCCTCTCCTTTCCTTTCCTTTCTCAAATCCGCCAGAGAAAGGTTCCGTGAGACTAATGGTGTTTTGGGGGATGGTACTCTATCATTTCAAACAGCAGAGAATGTGCTTCGACGATTGATAGGCGGTGAAAGCGATACCATGGATAAGCCAGCCGGTGGAAGATCTGTGACTACGAATACCGATCGAATCATGGAAATCATCGAGTTAGACCAGCATGTGGCATCTCTTGATATCGCCCAGGATATGGGAGTTAGTCACTAAACCATTTCAAACCATCTGCAGAATGCTGGATACGAAGAAAAAGCTTAATGTTTGGGTGCCGAATAATTTGACGCAAAAAAAACCTTCTGGACCCAATCAACGCCTGCGATATGCCACTGAAACGGAACGAACTCGACCCATTTTTGAAGCGGATAGTGACTGGTGACGAAAAATGGATCACATACGACAATATCAAGCGAAAACGGTCGTGATTGAAAGCCGGTGAATCGTCCCAAACAGTGGCCAAGCCGTGATTGAAGGCCAGGAAGGTTTGGTGGAATTGAAAGGGAATCATCCACCATGAGCTGCTCTCATATGGACAGACTCTTAATTCTACCATCTACTGCGAACAACTGAACCGCTCAAAGCATGTGATCGACCAGAACCGTCCAGAATTGGCCAACAGGAAGGGTGTAGTGTTCCTTCAGGACAACGCCAGACCGCACACTTCGTTGATGACTCGTCAGAAGCTACGAGAGCTCGGATGGGAGATATGATCGCATCCACCATGTAGCCCGGACATAGCGCCAAGTGATTACCACCTGTTCCTGTCCATGTCGAACGCCCTTGGTGGTGTGAAGTTGAACTCAAAAGAGGCTTGTGAAAAGTGTCTGTCCGAGTTCTTCGTAGATAAGGAGGGGGACTTCTACGACGGGTATATTACGAAGTTGCTGTCGAGATGGAAACAGATTAGCGAACAAAACAGCATATATCTCAACTAAATCCGATCACTGTAACACTTTTTATGAAGCATTGAATGAAGAGCGAAAAAGCGGAAAGGAGATATTTGACAGCCTTCTATTAATTAGGTTTTTATTTTTTGATTGAAAAAGTTGGGGATTCTATGAAGGATTTAGATTCACTTAGGAGAAAGAAAGAGGTTCACATCTTGAAATGTTGCAGACGCCCACACTGTCGGAATACGGACCAGATCCAGACGAGGACTTGCTCCACTTTGGACTTTGAAGATGTTCCACATACGCCCAAGTGACTTGGGTGACGACGTATCGTTCTCTTCATTGTTGACGCCACAGAATTTCAAACACCGTTCAAACCCCAGTCGAACGTCTGCTGCAAATTCCACGTCAACGATTTGTTAACAGTCCTTCCTTTCTTCGCATATAAGGAGAGGAGCTTCTACGAGGGGGCTATTATGAAGTCGCCGTCTAGATGGAAACAGACTATCAAACAAAACGGCGCCTATTTGAACTAAATCCGATCACTGGGACACTTTTTATGAAGCATTGAATGAAGAGGAAAAAGCGGGAGGTATTTGACAACCTTATATCTTAATTTGGTTAATAGGTTTTACACATATATTTCGGTTTTGTAAGTTCTTGCAAACGTATTTATCTCAATTCAATATAAGGATTTCATGCATTCTTCCGAATCTAATGTGTTTTCTTTAAACTTTCCTGTAATAATAATAATAATTGTTGGCGCGACAGTCCACAAGGGGGCCCAGGGCCTAGCCTGCTCATCAACTACTCGTGTTGGAAGGAACCTACAGTTTTTTGCCGACTCCGAACGGCGAAGTTTGAGAAGCTTTCTTAGACAGTTATTACTCTTTGAGTGTTACCAGCAGCTCGAAAGAGGTGGCGCCGTGAAAAATTCGATGTGTTCAGCCGGGAATCGAACTTTGACCCTTCGATGTCTACGACACTACGCCACAACGGCCACCACTTTCCTATAGCTTTTAAAAAATCACTCTTTAAATAAAAAAGAAATAAGTTGCAATACAGTTATATAGTTTAGGGTACTAGGTTTTAGGTTTGAGTATTTAGTATTAAGTTAGTTCTATATATATAAAGTAAATTAGATTAGTTTTTTGAATCTTTTCTTAGTTATAAATTTGTGAAAATTTTGGTTAAAATTAAAACGAAAAAAAAGATCATACATACTGAAAGGCTATCAGATATAAGAATAAATGGGATGAACGTTGAGTG
This sequence comes from Eristalinus aeneus, assembly GCA_955652365.1. Taxonomy (NCBI): domain Eukaryota; kingdom Metazoa; phylum Arthropoda; class Insecta; order Diptera; family Syrphidae; genus Eristalinus; species Eristalinus aeneus. Next base: position 58,112,475 of record OY019132.1, read on the forward strand.
CCCGCGTAGGGTCAGTAACACCGTTAATAATTATTATAAATATAAAAATATAATAACTAGTTTAAGTATTTTTATAGCTAGACTTAATTAATTAGAAAAAATTTAAATTAAAAAAAATCATCATCAGTACCCGCTGAAAAATCAATATCACTTGAAAAACTTGAAATTTTATCAAAAAAACACGGTTCTATTTATTGAACAAAAAACCAACACGATTCTTAAGCGAAATAGCAATACAAAATAATTTTTCATATAACGAGTTGAAAACGACGCAATCAGACAGACAAAATTCAAATTCAAAAAAATCATAGCCAGCTAAGTTATTAAAAACTAAAACAGTTTGGTTTCGGTACATAAGGGTGCATGGAACAAAGTCTGCTGAAAAAACAGTAAAATCTTAGAAACCATAACGAATGGGTCAAAAACGACACAAACGTTGGTCTACGGTTAAAGGACATTTAGCCCGGCATGCAAGCTATTCCCATAACTAACAATTAACTAAGCTTACTCTTACAAAAATTTAGTCCTCTGTCAGTTTGAAGGCGTGAAGTCGTGTACGTTTACCAGTGTTTTCGAAAATTGTTGGAAATTAATTTTTCAGCAAAATTTAGGTGGATTTTAAATAGCAAAGTATAAGCGTAAGTTTTTTTGTTTACATATTTCCACACATATCCATATATTTAAAATGGCACCCAATGCAAGGATTTATAGGTCTTTTCATCACTCTTTTTTTAATAACTGTCTAAGAAAGCTTCTCGAATTTCGCCGTTCGGAGTTGGCAAAAAACTGTAGGTTCCTTCAACTCGTGAGAGAACAATAGCACGCTCAACACAACAAGCTAGGCCCTGGTCCCCCTTTGGACTGTAGCGCCAACAATTATTATTATTATTAAAATGGCGCCCAACGCTGGTGCACTTTGTTACACTTTTGCCTCAAGCACAACTCAACAGCCATACATAACGCGTTCCAGTTTGTACCCGCATTACACAACCGCTGCAATTGCCAATCGGAGTGTCAGATTACATTCGGAAGTAACGCCCATGTTGCGCAGTCCACTGGTTACAGTGAATTTCTACTCAAAGCGATGAAATCGTATTTCCCCTTGTTTTCAAAGCACTCCCACAGAACACATAAACACCAGTATTTTTCCCCAAAGTACTGCAATTACCAAACGAAATCAGGAATTCCTTTGAAGTGCAGTTTAAAACGTGACCCCATTCAAGCTAAAATAATGATGCACAGTCCGTCCCGTCCCACAGTTCACATTTAATCGGTTGCATTTCACATCCTTTCACATTTTGTTCGTTTTTTCCTCTATTTGCAGAACATTCGAGCACAAAAGTCACCGATTCTTAGTCGCAGACGGTCCTCATCGATAGCGACGAACCTGCTTACGGCGGATATCGGCGGATACCGGAACACGGATGACACTCGAAATCACTCAACGATTCCCCACAGCAATACGAGGTAAGAGTCTGCAGCTACATTCTCAACTGAATACACAGATATGAACAGCAACAACAACAAAAAAGAACACAAATTAAAGCCAAGTCCCCTGTTCCATTTCTCAGCATCAGCAGGAAGGGAAGTGCACTGAAGTTGTTTACTCCTTTCATGCCACGCTCCATCTCTCCGCTATGTCCCTCGCGTCATCGTGCGGACGGATTATGGCTACAGATACAGATTCTCGTAAAACTCTGTTGAAATGAATTCATCTTGAATGGCGGAAGAGAAATACGATATTTTTATCCCCCCGGTATACTCCTCCGAATGGCTGGGAGTTAGACACGTGGAGGAGCTTTAACGTCATTAGCAGGATATACATTTTAAATTTCAAGCAATACGGATAACAATTTAATTTTCCTTTTTCTTGAGGGATCCCAATGAGCTCTATCAACGAAGGACCTTGGTGCCCACGCGTGTGTCCTCTTCCGCATTCGTTTGATCTCAGGAGTGGGTTTAAATTACTCTGCACAACCGCAAGGCTCTAGGAAGAGCTCATTTGCATCGTATCTCAGTAATTTAGTTGACTTTCATGACCGCTGATGCCCTAGTGGGATTTTCAGTGCGTGGCATTTATCCTTGATTGACTGGTTGAGAGGACAGGTGACTGCCGGTCTTGGTGACCAGTTGTATGTATGTGCGGGGAAATGTCATTTGGAAATCCTGGCATTTATTCATTGTTATATCTGTGGTCTCTGCAAATTTTGTCCTCTTTGCTTGCTAAGAGTTTTTGCACAGGAGGAAGTGGACGACGGGCATGTTTTAGGAATCGGTCCTTTGTTGAATAGGGGCAGAAGGATGGATCACGTGAAATATAGAGTTCTTCTTAGGCTTTTCTTCTGCCTATTAGTCCATTCTTCGATGCACGTTTCACAATAAAAAAAATCATCATCTTCACTTTCCTGTTTTAAGTACTTTCTCGTTCTTTTCGGCGATTCATGTTTTAAATTTTTCCAGTGTTAAGGAAGCATGAAACTCAGCCTTAGGAGAATTTTCAACGATTCGTTGCCATCAGAAATCTGTCGCCCCCTTCAAGCAGGCATCAACCGAAGCCATCGGACCGAAGCCTGCCGGGAACAAAATGGGCAACTTGTAGTAGAGTCGGAGTCTGCTTTGGAAACATCATTTCTGTAGACCCCTTAACGGCGATGGCGGCCCAAATTCCGCTGTTAGACAGAATGTTCCACTCGATTCGTACGATGATAGACGAGAATTCAGTCCCCCCAACTTAGACGAGGTGAAGATAGCAATATCCAAGCTGAAGTCGAACAAAGCTGCTCAGCTTCAGATGAGTTGGTTGGGCGCTATCCAAGCTGAAGTCGAACAAAGCTACTGGAGCGGACGGACTGCCCTCAGAACTATTTAAAGCAGCAGATGAGTTGGTTGGGCGCATGCATCTCATCTGTAAGATATGGTCGGAGGAATGCATGCCCGATGAGTGGAGTCTCAGTGCCATTTGCCAGGTCCACAAGAAAGGAGATCCTTGCTACTGTGCCAGCTATCGGGGGATCAGCCTTTTTAACTTCGCATACAAGATCCTCTCTGCCGTATAGTTTGAGCGTCTGTCCATGACCTAATAGGTCCTTATCAGTGTGGCTTCAGACCAAGGAAGTCCACTATAGACCAGATCTTCACATTACGGCAGATCCTGGAGAAGTCCCAAGAAGTACAAATCGATACTCACCACCTATTCGTCGATTTGTAGGCCGCATATGACAGTGTGCATATGGACAAGCTTTACAGTGCCAGGTCTTGTTTTGGCATTCCCACCAAAACTAGACATGGACCTGTGTAGGATGATGATGGAGCACTCTCGCTGCCAAGTCGAGGTCGGTAACGACCTGGTCACCTAGACCTTCAATGTCAGCAAAGATTTTAGACAAGGCGATGCGAGTGGAATCTCAGCGTCGTATGCCCTGTCCACAAGAAAGGATACCTCTTTGACTGCACCAATTATCGAGAGATCGGCTTTCTTACCATCGGCTTCAAGATCCTCTTTGCCGTATTGGGTAAGCGCCTGAAACGATTTGTCCATAACCTGAGAGGTCCCTTTCAGTGTGGTTTCAGGCCAAGAAAGTCCACGATAGACCAGATCTTCACCTTGAGGCTGATCCTGGAAAAGACTCAAGAAGTGCAAATCGACACTCACCACCTATTCGTCGATTTTTAGGCCGCATATGACAGTGTGCATAGAGACGAGCTATACATCGCCATGTCTAGTGTTTGTATTCATACCAATCTCATCAGAATGTGTAGGATGACGATGGAGAAGTCTCGCTGCTCCGTCAAGGTCGGTAACGAACTCACCGAGACCTTCAATGTCAAAAAAGGATTTAGACAAGGCAACGCACTGTCATGTGACTTCTTCAACATCATCCTTAAGAAGATCGTGCCTAACTCACAAGTCAACACCAGAGGCAAGATCTCCCAGAAGTCAGTTCAGTTGCTAGCTTACGTTGCTGACATTGACGTTATTGGACGCACTCAGCGAGCCATCAATTAGTCGTTTGCTGGGTTTGAAGAGGAAGCAGCTTAAATTTGTCTAGCAGTTAATGAAGGCAAAACGAAGCACATACTATCGGCAAGAGAGAACACGCAATAGCGATGTCTCGGACAGAGCGTCGCACTGTGCAGCAGAAACTTCGAGGTAGTCACGGACTTCGTCTTGAAATAGGGACAACATCAATACCGAAATCAAACGCAGAATCACTCTTGTCAATCGCTTTTTCTTTGTGCCAAAGCAATTAAGTAATACAGCCCTCTCTCGGAGGACTAAGCTTACTTTATATAACAGCTTGATAATCGCAATCCTTCTCGATGGCGGGGAAACCTAGACATTACCAAAGGCGGATGAAGAAGCCCTTCGTCTTTTCGAGAGAAAAAATTTGTGTGCGATTTTTGATCCCATTTGCGTTGGTGGCCGCTGTAGAGTAGAGTCTAGTCACGCGCCGAAGAGTCTAGGTTCGATTCCCGGCTGAACACCTCGAGTTTATCACAGCACCACCTCTTTCGAGCTGCTGGCAACACTCAAAGAGTAATAACTGTCTAAGAAAGCCTCTCAAACTTCGCCGTTCGTAGTCGGCAAAAAACTGTAGGTACCTTCTACTCGTGAGAGAACAGTAGCGCGCACAACACGAGTAGTTGATGAGCAAGCTAGGCCCTGGTCCCCTTTTGGACTGTAGCGCCAACAATTATTATTATTATTCACAAATTGCCAGAAAGGTGGGCAAAATGTGTAAAAAAAACAATTACCAATACTTTGAATAAAATGTTTTTACTATATTATTAATAAAAAAAAATTTTTTATTGTTTAAAAAAAAACACTCATTTACCATAACGCTCATATTTTTCTTGGATTAAGTGTTTATAAAAAATTTTGAAGAGAAATTAAAATTCTGAAGCTGTCAAAATCCAAAAGAGTGCACACCAAAACATGTTGCAGATTTTGAAAGTTAACACATGTTTAGCTCAATGAATTCCAATCTTGACAGCAAAATTGGTTGAGGTAAAAAGAGAATAGAGTGGAACTTAATGCTTCCAAGAGTCAGTGCTGTCTACTGTCACTCGAGCGTTCTCTAAAAAACCAGCCTCTATCTGTGGATGGCTCCTGCGTTGTTGAAACCGAACGACTTTCCTTCCCGGTTTATTTATCAACTCAACACTATATTGGAATGATCACATATTTGAGATCGCCAAAAATGTAGCGAAATGCCTAGGTTTCTTTAAGCGATGCAAGAAATATTTCACCCCTGCTGACCTGGCAACAATATACGAAGGTTGCCTTTTATATTTCGGGATTGAGAAACCCTAGTGTTGCTATCTGGCAACTGCCAGCTCTATCTATAAGGTTTGACAATTTTGAGGTTATATGTACTCGGAACGTTTCGACATACGAGTGTTGTTTACAGTAACTTAAAAGATTCACCTCGCCAAAAAATGGAGTTAAATCGTAAAAATTTTCTTGCGATAGTTTTCACAACTTCGACGTGGACTAACTCAACAATTCAATTTTTGGCGATGAAGCTCCATCAAGGATCAGTGTTTATCGATGGTATGGTGAATCCGAGCTCGTAGCTCACTCCAAGACTAATTTCGTGAGGGTCGTCCAAAATCAGTTGTTGTTCCGGAAACCATTGATGCTGTGCACCAACTGATATTGCAAGATCGTCATGTGACCTATCGTGAGATTGAGACAACCTCAGGCATTAGTGGGACCTGCATACATTCAATATTGCATGAACATTTGACCGTCAAAAAAATTTGTTCCCGTTGGATCCCACACAATTTGTCAATCGCTCAATAAAAGGCTTGTGTCGATTAGTCGATAGAAATGCTCCAAAAATACGATCGCAGTGCTTCGAAACACGTCTGTGACATCCTGACAGGTGGTGAATCGTGGATTTATGCGTATGAGCCCAAAAGTAAACAGTAATCAACTATATTGGTGTTTCAAATTGAGCCAAATCCAACAAAAGTTGCTCGCGCACGAAGCATTTCCAAGCAAATGGTCGCCAGTTTTTTTTCAAAAAACTGGACATATCGCAACCGTACCACTAGAACAACGCAGAACAGTCAATTCTGAGTGGTACACAGCCGTTTGTTTGGCAGTTGTCTTCCAAGAAATCTGAAAAACCAACCGCCGAAGACGAATCACTCTTCACCACGACAATGTGAGTTCTCACACATCGGCTCATACAACTGCATTTTTGAGCACTCAAAACATCGATTTGATGAGTCATCCGCCGTATAGTCCTGACTTGGCACCGAATGACTTCTTTTTATTCCCGTACGTCAAAAATAAAATGAGAGGTCAACGTTTTTCGACACCTGAAGAAGCGGTTGATGCGTTCAGAATGCATGTTTTGGAGATATCTTAATCAGAGTGGCAAAAGTGCTTCGACAATGGGTTCAAACGCATGCAAAAGTGTATAGATCTTAATTTTGAAAAACAATAAAGCTATTTTCGATGATTAGTATTTGTTTTTGTTCTCTAATCTCGAAATATAAAAGGTAAGCCTCGTGCAAGGAGTACATCCACCCAAAGCTTGAGAATAACGCTCCTATTTGGTCTGGTGCTCCTAAAACCTTTCTGCATCTTCTAGATAGAGTTCAACAGGGAGCGGTAAAACTTTTGGTAATAATAATGCTCCGAAGTAAATCGACTGTTCGACGAAATTTTTCGTCTCTATCACTATATTGTCGCTATTTCAACAAAAAGCTTTCTAGTGAGTTAGCCAGCTGCATTGCCCCTCTTTAAGAACTCACCCGCAATACCCGCCTCGCTAGGAATGCTCACCCGATCATCCGATCACTCGATGACCCTGCCAGCCTTAAGCCCACCTTCGGGCTTAAGGCTGGCAGTGACTCTAGTGAGTTAGCCAGCTGCATTGCCCCTCTTTAAGAACTCACCCGCAATACCCGCCTCGCTAGGAATGCTCACCCGATCATCCGATCACTCGATGACCCTGCCAGCCTTAAGCCCACCTTCGGACGTACAGTCAAGTTTAGACACTCGTTCTTCAGCCCCGCACCACACGAATATGAAATGATATTTCCAGCCAAAAGTCACACCCCAACAATTGGGTTCCACATGAACCCACATCCACATACCCAATATAACTTTTATGCGCCTATGCCAAGCTGTAGAATTTCGGGTTCTTGAAAGATTGTACTTCATTCGTTCGGAAACTGACCAAACTGAAGATTTTCCATTTATTTGCTGATGTTCTCTTTCTACTCACTACATGTACGCAGGTCTTTCCAAACTGGCAATACGTCTTTCCAATTTGCAATACGATTGCCCTCATCGTCAAAGAGTTTAGCTTCTCTGGTAAGCGGGAATGTCTTGATGCGCTAAGAATGGAAGTGCTTTGAGCATTCTCATTTGTCGGCTATAACTTTCGGTTGTGACATATTTTCTACATAAATTTTCTGTGGCCGCCGTGGCGTAGTGCCTATAGTGTGACGCTCACACGCAGCAGGTCTAGGTTCGATTCCCGGCTCAACACCTCGAATTTTTCACGGCACCACGTCTTTCGAGCTTCTGGCAACACTCAAAGAGTAATAACTGTCTAAGAAAGCTTCTCAAACTGCGCCGTTAGGAGTCGGCAAAAAACTGTAGGTTCCTTCTAATCGTGAAAGAAGAATAGCACGCATAAGACAAGTAGTTGAAGAGCAAGCTAGACCCTGGTCCCTTGTAGACTGTCCCGCCAAAACTAGCCTTTATTTATGTTTATGTCATACCATTTTTATAGCCGACATTTCATTTTTTGATATTTTCCTAACCGATATCTCAACTTATCGGTTTTCGGAAGAGTCGATATTTTTATAAGTCAACATTTTGGAAATCAATTTCTTTTAATAGACCTTTTGAAAAGCTGTTGACCGTAGCCAACTCCATATTGGAACCTAGGTAATAAAGGCGCCGTTGACCGTAGCCAACTCCATATTGGAACCTAGGTAATGAAGACGTCTAGTCTTGTGTTATCTACGACTGTTTACAAAATAAATCCCGGTGGTATAATCATAAAATTCTAAAAGCTGAGTGAGTTCCGAAATTCTAATTTCAGTTATGGTTCGTGCACTTTACTTCTTCTTATGGCGCTACAGTCCGGGGTGGACCTGGGCCCCAACCAACATGCTTTTTCCTGTGCCCTCTTGCCCTTTTATTTCCTACAATATTTAACATGGCGCCCAATGCGAGACCAAAACTATCGAATTTGTTTAACACTAAGTTTTGAAAGTAGTCTGCACTCCCTTATCGATTTTCTAGAAACTGATTGCCGTCATCTGAACACATTTCTCAAAGTAGTCAAAATGGCTCCCAGACCAGATGCTTGACTCCATGACACTTCGCAACACCCATTTTCGAGCCACCAACAAATGTTAATTAATCAAATTTCGTACAACTGTGGAGAACAAAAAACTTTCCCTTCTGTAATGGCCGTCGAAAGATGTACGTTTTCTTGCCACCAAAACAGTCTTCTCCCGATTCGTGGCAACTTCTCACATTCAATTAGCCTCGAAACTCTAAATTACAGATTTCACTCTCGTAAAATTTGATAACAAGCTCCGGCAAGAATTTCAATTCTCCCAAGAAGGAGAACTTCTTCTGCGACCAACTTCGTCGTCTTGAACTAAAATCGCCCCCAATGGGACAACGATAACATGCAGGCCCTAGACCGACTGGCCTCAAGTCTTCTTGAGGAATTTTATAACTTTTAATAATGTTAAACGATTTTATCTCAAGGTAAGATGTGCCACCCGCACCCCCGCGCGGCGATCTTGTTTGCATTTTGAATAAAACATTGAACAAAATCTTGACGTAACTTTGGTGGGTGAAATTGAAAGCCTTCCGCACACCGCAGACCGCACACCGCATACCGCACACGGCAGACCGCACACCAGCTCAAAAAGTGGGCCAGTAAAGGTGTATGTGTACCTAACTGTGTCGCCGGTAAAGACAAACAAAAAATTCAATCTGAGGTAGGTTCCCGGAAGGAGCTGGCGGTAGGGCTGCAGAATATTTCTTTTGCCGACATTGGTCATTCATTGCGAGATGAAATTAGAATGAATTTCCAAGTGGACGGCCAACAAATGTTGGAGTGTCTGTGCTGGCTGTCAAATAGTTGATACAAGGGGGAAGCTGCATGAATAACTGGTGCACGGTGGTGGTAAGAAGTTGATGCGACATTTTTAAGTGCGATTCGAGAAACTTTTATCATGGTGGACAACACATTTCTGGGGAAGTTTTTCCCTTACTTTGGCTTAAGTTGAAGGTCATGGAACAAGTTTTCAGAAGTCGAAGGTGCAGTTTGTGGTTTCTGAATAACGGGGACTTCCGCAAAATTGATTTCTGACATTAGTCGAAAAAGCGCTCGACTACTACTTGAAATTCACCACGCGCAAGGTGGTTGTGTTCGCTAAACGCAGAAAGAAACGACTCGAAACCATATTCAGACGGTTTTCACTACATATGTGATATATTTTTTAAGAATTTTTATTAATGTTTTAGTAGTAAGGTAATAATCTCTAATCTCTGTAAACAGGGAATGTAATGTACTACCATTGTAAAATTGTTGCCACAATAAACACAATAAAACACAAATAAACTAAACTAAACTAAGAAAAACCATATCCGAAAATTCTATGGCATGACAGGTTATACGAAAGTTGCCTTTTATATTTAGGGATTGGGCAACCCTAATGTTGCAATCTGGCAACTGCCAGTTCTATCGTAAAGTTTGACATTTTTGAGGTTATACTCGTACGTGCTCAGAACGTTTTGACATACGGGCGCTATTTGTGTCGTTTACAGTAACTTAAAAGATAGATAGATAGATAGATAAATAGATAGATCTTTATTAGGCACATATAATTAATTTTTACAGTTAAGTATTGCACAGTTTACATATAAAGTTGTTTGTTAAAATTGATCAAATCAATTATTATTATGCAGGGGAAACTGTCTTCCCTTTGTCGGCTTTTTTGATCACTGTTGATTTTCAATGAGGTTATTTCATTGTTATTATCCCAACGTTTCGGCAGGGGATCTTTTTTATTGAAACATTCGAGCAAATTATATAACATACATACATAGTAAACACAACATACACTCCGAAACAAAGACAATCACCACAGTAGATTATATCTTTAAAAGCCTGGTGTACATCCCAACATTGTCGACAAATTTTAAGAATGTAATTGATGGTAGTATTAACAACATAAAAATAGCGTTCAAGTCTTCGATTATAGTAGCATCTTTTTTCACCAGACTCAAGCCAGATATAGACAAAGGAAGCAAAACTGACGTTGTTTACAAAATCAACTGTAAGGGCATTGACAACGAATCCTGCAATTTATGCTACATAGGTACCACCAAAGAGTTTCTTCGTCTGGTCATAAATCAGACATCAACAACAAGAACTCAGTCAAAACAGCATTAGCTAATCACTGCGTCCAGACAAACTATCTACCCGACCTTGATGACGTCAAAATCCCGCAAACTGAAAAACATACTAGCAAAAGGTACATTCTGGAAAACCTGCACATAATCAAGACCAACAACAATTCGAATAGGAAACAGGACATACAGAACATAATAATAATAATAATAATTGTTGGCGCTACAGTCCAAAGGGGGACCAGGGCCTAGCTTGCTCATCAACTACTCGTGTTGTGCGCTCTACTTTTCACTCACGAGTAGAAGGGACCTACAGTTTTTTGCCAACTCCGAACGGGGAAATTTGAGAAGCTTTCCTAGACATTTATTACTCTTTGAGTGTTGTCAGCAGCTCGAAAGAGGTGGTGCCGTGACAAATTCGAAAAATTGGTGTTGAGCTGGGAGTCGAACCTGTACCCTTCGGTACGCCACGGCGACCACACATACAGAACATATCTGCCGTATATTCAGCACTTGTAACGGCTTAGACATATTGTATTTAAATCAAATTTTAAATTTCAAATCTTTCTTGACTGATCTTTACACACGGAAGTGCTCAATATTTTGTTTCATTGTGAATTTTGTTTTTTGTGATAATTTTAAAGAACATGTAGACTAAAATCCACATCCAATTGTAACAATAACACAATTAATGTAAATTTATTATCCACTTGTTAAATTGCATTGTTACTATGTATGTATGTAACATAATTTGTTTAATTGTTTCAATAAAAAAGATCCCCTGATGAAGGCAGCAATCCCTGCCGAAACTTTGAGATAAAAACAATGAAATAACCTCATTGAAAATCAACAGTGTCCACAAAAGCCGACGAAGGAAAGACAGTTTCCCCTGCATAACATTTTACATATAGAGATTTGGCACGCAAGTACCTTTCTACTGAAAAACAGATTTATGTATGAATAAAAAAAAAAAGTTTATGAAACATTAAAGATGACACATTAGAGGAAAAGCGCAAGAAAAAACCTCATAACAAAAACGTTCAGGCTTCCGCACCATTCAGCAGGGCTGGTATGATCAAGCCAAGTAAGTTTTTCAATTGTGGCCGCCGTGGCGTAGTGGGTAGAGTGCGACAGTCACACGCAGAAGGTCTAGGTTCGATTTTCGGCTGAACACCACGAATTTCTCAGGGCACCATCTGTTTCGAGCTGCTGACAACACTCAAAGAGTAACAACTGTCTAAGAAAGCTTCTCAAACTGCGCCGTTCGGAGTCGGCAAAAAACTGTAGGTCCCTTCTACTCGTGAGAGAACAGTAGCGCGCAGAACAAGAGTAGTTGTTGGGCAAGCTAGGCCCTGGTCCCCCTTTGGACTGTAGCGCCAACAATTATTATTATTATTCACAAATTACCAGAAAGATGGGCAAAATGTGTAAAAAACCATGGCCAATACTTTGAATAAAATGTTTTCACTTTCCCATTAATAATTTGTGTTTTATTTAAAAAAACGCTCATTTATCATAACGCTCATATTTTTCTTAAAATAAGTGTTTATAAAACGTTTTGAAGAGAAGCTAAAATTCTGCAGCGCCCATAAGCCAAAAGAGTGCAATTCAAAACGTTGCAGATTTTGAAAGTTAACACATGTTTAGCTCAATGAATTCCAATCTTGACAGCAAAATTGATTAAGGTAAAAAGAGAATAGAGTGGAATTTAATGCTTCCAAAAGTCTGTGCAGTCTACTGTCACTCGAGCGTTCTCAAAACAACCAGCCTTTATCTATGGATGGCTCCAGTGTTTTTGAAACCGAATGACTTTCTATCCCGGGTATGTGTATTAACTCAACACTAAGTTGGAATGATCACATATTCGAGATCGTCAAAAATGTAGCGAAATGCCTAGTTTTCTTTAAGCAATGCAAGAAATATTTCACCCCTGCTGACCTGGCAACACTATACGAAGGTTGCCTTTTATATTTCGGAATTGGGCAACCCTAGTGTTGCAATCTGGCAACTGCCATCTGTATCGTAAAGTTTGACAATTTTGAGGTTATATGAACTCGGAACGTGTTGTTTACAGTAACTTAAAGGACTCACCTCGCCAAAAAATGGAATTAAATCATGAAAATTTTCGTGCGATTATTTTTTACAACTTTCGACGTGGATTAACTCAACAACAGTGCATCGATGAACTTAATTCAATTTTTGGCGATGAAGCTCCATCAAGGACCAGTGTTTATCGATGGTATGGTGAATCCGAGCTCGTAGCTCACTCCAAGACTAATTTCGTGAAGGTCGTCCAAAATCGGTTGTTGTTCCGGAAACCATTGATGCTGGGCACCAACTGATATTGCAAGATCGTCATGTGACCTATCGTAAGATTGAGACAACCTTAAGAGTAAGTGGGACCTGCATACATTCAATATTGCATGAACATTTGACCGTCAAAAAAATTTGTTCGCCTTGGGTCCCCCATTTGTCAATCGCTCAAAAAAGGCGTGTGTTGATTGGTCGATAGAAATGCTCCAAAAATACGATCGCAGTGCTTCGAAACACGTCTGTGACATCGTGACAGGTGATGAATCGTGAATTTACGCGTATAAGCCCGAAAATAAACAGCAGTCGACTGTATCAGTGTTTCAAATTGAGCCAAATCCAACAAAAGTTGGTCGCGCACGCACGGAGCACTTCCAAGCAAATGGTCGCCTGTTTTTTCGGAAAGACCGGACATGTAGCAACCGCAGCACCAGAACAACGCAGTCAATACTGAGTGGTACACAACCATTTGTTTTCCAGTTGTCTTCCAAGAAATCAGGAAAAACAACCGTCAAAGATGGATCACTCTTCACCACTACAATGCGAGTTCTCACACATCGACTCAAACAACTGCATTTTTGATCACTCAAACCATCGATTTGATGAGTCATCCGCCGTATAGTCCTGACTTGGGACCGAATGACATCTTTTTATTCCCGTACGTAAAAAATGAAGTGAGAGGTCAAGTTTTTCGACACCTGAAGAAGTGGTTGATGCGTTCAGAATGCATGTTTTGGAGATACCTCAATCAGAGTGGCAAAAGTGCTTCGACAATTGGTTCAAACGCATGAAAAAGTGTATAGATCTTAATTTTAAAAAACAATAAAGCTATTTTCGATGATTAATATTTAGTTTTGTTCTCTAATACCGAAATATAAAAGGCAACCGCACGACCAACGAACAGTTGCTGAAGAAGCAACGGCTTGGTCTCCTTGTTAATTGTTTTTCAATCAATTTAGAAGAAGTCGTGGTCTCGTAAAAATATGCAGAAGTGTATATCTTCATTACTGCCTTCCTAAATCCCTTCAAGGATGACGAGGTTCACAATAAGATAATTTTAAGCCAATTGATATTTCCACAGCCACGGAGGGAAAGTTTCCCTGTAAACGGGAAGGCTTGTCAAATCAACTCTCAATCTACAACGTAAGCCTCTGTGAGGACATTTTTATCGCATACAAAAAATTCAACAAATGACACGCGTTTCAACTTCTCCAACGTCCCCTGTTTCCCTCCACTCGGCATACATTTGAATAGCACAAAGCCAGCCGCCTTCACATGAGTCCCCACACGCTTCTGACAAATTATTGGCCTCCTCAAGGCAAGTCACACACCACGTTTCCGAGCAGCGAAGCGATGTTTTGCATACGCTGCGCGTCGTCAAGTTGTCCTCACTCGTTGTTTGTCATTCCATTTGTGACATAAATTAGACCTCCTTGGGACTTTCGGCACCACTTCGCAAGGCGCTTCCATTCCCGCGCCACCGCCCGAGATCCTGTCGTAATATGCCACTTAAACAGCTCCGATGCAAGCAGACGACTGAAAGTACAATTATCGTGCGCGCGCCTGGCCCGCTTGATAAATGCTTTCCTCCGTGCTCGTCCTTTGTTCGTGACTGCTTGCTGCTGAAAGGAGTAAGTTTTCGTTCTTATTACCCCGTCGCCCGGATGGAGGAGGAAAAAGTAATTATCGCGGATAAGACGGAGGATAAGAATGATGTGCCCCGATGGGAGTGGGGGCAGCAATCAATTTGGTTGTTGGGCATAATTAAAATGTTTCCCTTGTTGCATTTTATGTTTTCCTCCTTATCTCATTTCGCCGGCTTTCGCTGTCTCGAGTTGAATGGGGAGCGGGGAAAGAAATTCAATTTCACAGAATGCATTCATAATTGGAGTTCCTTTGTGGTTTCGGCGGCGGAAGCGGAGGCGAGGAGGAGGGCATTGTGGACTCAATTGCAATTAACTAAAAGTTTCGGTTTATTGCTGATCGAGTGGCGCTCTGCTTTTTATCTGATTGCGGGACGCGATTAGCATGGGAAATATTGGAATTACTTGGGAAAGCCCCTCTCACATGAAGTCCCCAGAAAGCCATTAAACTCCCGACGTCTCCCAAGCAGTTCACCCCCCTCCGCCTAAGCCAATTAAACGAAACCCATTAAATGCGATTCCAGGAAGGCCTTATTACCCTCGTTAGGACGACCCTAATGCCGGATGCAACATTTTGCGTGTGTCCTCCGATCAATTCCCAGCACTATGCACGACATGGAGGTCGTCTAACCCAACACGAAGCCTCCGCTGCATTAACCCAATTTTTCGCCACGAAATCGTTCACCTATCGATTTCAGCTGACACCATTCCGCGCGCCCCACCAGCATTCGCTCGTAAGCCATTCATTCATAATTCCCTCCCCCATCTGCTTGTCATTTCAGAGAGAGGATAACGCACGTTAAGTCTCCAGTTAGCAGCAAGGGAAAAGTCGGCGCGTCGATGACAGTCGAGTCTAGCGGCGGTGTACTGACATTCAAGCAGGCTATGTCTGGCGCTGTGTCGCCCCAGTATGCGGCCACCTCGCCCATTCACATGGGCTCCACCAGTGCAATGGCATCCGTTCTGGAGGCAGCAACAGATGGCAGCATATCGCCCACCCCATCTACCAACGTGACCAGAGGTGACTCCATTGTCGTTGGCGGCGGTGGGGGATTCTTTTGTGGCAGCTCTGCAACCATAGCGCAATTGGGAAGCAAACAGAAGCAACGTTTGAGGACCTCCAGCATGCCAGCGGAGAGCAGAAAGGTAAACAGACATCAGTGCTTTTTTTCCAGGCATTTTTTTTTTTTTTTTGTTCATCCATCGCATGTGTGAATGTTTTGACTTCCTGTTTGGTCTATTGAATGGGGGGTGCCACAGTGTTTGACTTCTCGTTGAGGGCCGACTTTCCCGGATGCCGTATTGGATTGCATTAATTATTCAGTCCTCTGTGCGGGGTAATTGGGGCGCGAGAATGCTGTTTACAATGGCGCCCGGCGAGTGGGTGGGTTCAATTAGTGCTGACTGTTAGCCGATTGGAGGGATGATGAAGAGGTTTGTGCCGGAACAGATGAGCATACTGTTTAACATGCAAATGGAGGATTCGGGAGTTCTGGAGAAGATTGCACTCGGAAAACCTCCAGCGGCCTGAAGAGGAGGAAGAAGAATCATCTGCGGGTCTTTGAACTACCCGCAGTTTCTGGAGTGTTGGCTTGGATCTCGAATCTGTCGAAGGTTTCCTTAGATTTGATTCCATGAACTCCAAGTTCTATAATAATACTTAATAATTGTTGGCGCGACAGTCCACAGGGGGACCAGGGCCTAGCTTGCTCATCAACTACTCGTGTTGTGCGCGCTACTGTTCCCTCACGAGTGGAAGGACCTACAGTTTTTTGCCGACTCCGAACGGCGAAATTTGAGAAGCCTTCTTAGACAGTTGTTAATCTTTGAGTGTTGTCAGCAGCTCGGAAGAGGTGGTGCCGTGAAAAATTCGAAAAATTGGTGTTGAGCTGGGAATCGAACCTACACCCTTCGGCGTGTGAGCTTCGCACCCTACCCACTACGCCACGGCGGCCACCTCCGAGTTCTATGGTTCTACAAAATGCCCGAAAAAATTTACAACTGACGAGCCGATACTCCAATGACTGTCATCCATCCATTCATCCACCGAGTCATCCATAAATCAAGGCATCCAGGAAATTCACCAGAAACACAATCCATTCCCAGAACAAACAATTTCAAACAGCAACTAGCAGCACAAATTTTCTCTTTAGCTTACCAGGTCCAAGGCCCTCCACCTCCACATGTCGAGTGTTCCATTAAAAGGGAGAACCCCCCTTTCTTCCCAGAACAACACACGATGCCACCACGTCACTGGTTCCCGTGCACACGTTCTGAACCTCAGACCCGACCACCATGGGCTTCTGCTCACTCTCTTTCACTCTCCAGCCAGATTAAGAAGTCAACGAACTGCTTTTATTTTAATTGCAACCATCCATTCCAGGCAATGGACCCTGATTCCGGCTACGGGAGCTTATGGTTCTTTTCCATTTTTTGATTGCGTTAAGTTGCCTCGTGTTGAGCTTCGCCTCCGGTGGGATGTGGCGGCGCAAAAACCAGCTGCTTTGGGCGGAATGCATTTCCCATTAGGCAGCGGCAGTTTTCTGGAAAATGGTAATTTACAAGACTCGCCTGGGTGGTGTGCAAATTCCTGGAAATGCACTCGGTTGTAAAATGGGAGAGAATGGAAAAGAACTTAAATCCCTTGTCGAAATTTTTGTATGCACAACTCTTGCCACTGTAGGCTTTGCGGGCTATTTGTGGAATATAACGGCAGGACTCCGATTAAACGAGCATGTAGACGTGTATTTACTGGGTGGCTACCCCCGGACTTAAAGGGGATCTCGAACACTTGCCTTTAAAAGCGAGTTGGGAAAGAACCAAGAGGAAATTTTGAAGCAGTTTGTTTTGTGACATGGTTAAGACCCGCAGAACCTACCTAGTTATCAAAGGCGAAATTTCGTTTCAAATGAGTCTTAATGTGTGTATGCAAGTGAAATGTTAATGTATGTATGTTTGAAACAGCTGCTTGCAACTGCTTGAATCTTAATATAAGGTCGTCAAATAACTCCCTTCCGCCTCTTTGTCTTTTGAATTTTCCGGCTATGGTATGTACAAAGCGCTTCAGAACTCGCATCTGGCAAGACTATACATCTTTTGAAAGGCCTTGGCATAATCTACAAAACGACGCTATGCGTGATTAGTTTGGATATTGCGTTCAACAGTTATAGACGTGTAAACATGGAGACACGGAGACTAACGCCGAAATTCATGCTATTTTAAAGTTTTCCTTCGTTAAAGGCAAATCCGCCAGAAAACCGTTCCGTGAGTTTAATGGTGTTTTGGGGATGGTACTCTATCACTTCGAACCGCGGAGGAATGGTTTCGACTATTCAGAGCCGGTGAAAACAACACCATGGATAAGCCAGCCGGCGGAAGACCTGTGACTACGAATACCGATCGAATCATGGAAATCATCGAGTTAGGCCGGCATGTGGCATCTCGTGATATCGCCCAGGAGATGGGAGTTAGTCATCAAACTATTTCAAACCATCTGCAGAACGCTGGATACGAAAAAAACAGCTTGATGTTTGGGTGTCGCATGATTTGACGCAAAAAAACCTTCTGGACCGAATCAACACCTGCGACATGCTACTGAAACGGAATGGATCACATACGACAATATCAAGCGGAAACGCTCTTGGTTAAAGGCCGCTGAATTGTACCAAACAGTGGCCAAGCCGGAACTGACGGCCAGGAAGGTTTTGCTGTGTGCTTGGTGGGATTGGAAGGGAATCATCCACCATGAGCTGCACCCATTTGGCCAGACGCTTAATTCTACCATCTACTGCGAATAACTGAACCGCTTAAGGTGATCGACCAGAACCGTCCAGAATTGGCCAACAGGAAGGGTGTAGTGTTCCACCAAGACAACGCCAGACCGCACTCTTCGTTGATGACTCGTCAGAAGCTACGAGAGCTCGGATGGGAGATTTTATCGCATCTACCATGTAGCCCGGACATAGCGCCAAGTGATTACCACCTGTTCCTGTCCATGGCAAACGCCCTTGGTGGTGTGAAGTTGAACTCAAAAGAGGCTTGTGAAAAGTGGCTGTACGAGTTTTTCGCAAATACGGAGGGGGGCTTCTACGAGGGGGTATAATGAAGTTGCCATCTAGATTTAAACAAATTATCGAACAAAACGGCGCATATTTGAACAAAATCCGATCACTGGGACACTTTTTATGAAGCATTGAATGAAGATCAAAAAGCGAAAGGGAGATATTTGACAATCTTATACTTCTACCCGTGGTGGCCGTGGCGCAGTGGGTAGAGTGCGACGCTCACACGCCGAAGGTCTAGGTTCGATTCCCGGCTGAACACCTCGAATTTTTCACGGCACCAGCTCTTTCGAGCTGCCGACAACACTCAAAGAGTAACTGTCTAAGAAAGCTTCTCAAATTTCGCCGTTCGGAGTCGGCAAAAAACTGTAGGTTCCTTCTACTTGTGAGAGAACAGTAGCGCGCACAACACGAGCAGTTGATGAACAAGCTAGGTCTGGTCCTCCTTTGGACTGTAGCGCCAACAATAATAAAAAAATAATACTTCTACCCGAAGCAGGTTTGAGCATTAGATAACACAGTCCACTCGCTCTCCAATGTAAGTTAAGCATTTAAGGACTTCAAATGGTGTAGTTCTAGTCTCTAGCCTGACATGCGCACACCATGTTTAAAGTCTGGAGAGAGGTTGTTTAAGGAGCAGCTGGTGCTGGGACAAATTTCTGTCGTTTTCAGGCTTTGAAGAGCATGTAACACATTTTCAAACTTAGTGACTGGTGTGAAACATTTTTAGACATTTTAGAACATTTGCCGTGACTTCAGGTGGTTGAGGGCCACTAGGATCTGTTTCAAACATTTTCAGAATCTGGGGTGAATCAGAAACATTTTCAAACTAAATAACATATGGTATGTGGCACATTTTTGAAGCATCTGACCCTTGGACATCAAAAAAACATTTTCGGCTTGAGCAGTATTTTTAGGCGTTTTTTGATTCCGAGGCTCTTTCTTCTTCTTCTTGTGGCGCTACAGTCCGGGGTGGACCTGGGCCTCAACCAACATGCCTCTCCAGCCAGCACGATCTTTCGCTAGCTGTCTCCAGTCTCGAGGCTCATATAAGTAAAATTCGGAGTTTGGGAGGTATGCTCACGTATAGGATGACATTCATATTCTAGCATTGACATATATGAATACAAGCCACTGGAGCGTAAGTGCGACTTTATAAGGAACTCCGGAGGGTATGTCGCTCGTGTCGAGATCTTGAGTCTGAATCGTATGTTTTTTTATAACTAGCGGGCACTAAAGAGATTGTTTATACTTTTAAGTGACTGGAATTAACTCACAGCACGAGCCGAAGGTGTAGAGGAAGAGAGCGAAAGGAGGTACCGATGGACATTGGTTTTAAATGCCTGTGGATTGTAATAAGGGGGAAAGTTGGTAGGTGTGGCTAAAGAACGAGTCTCTAAACTTGACTGTACGTCCGAAGGTGGGCTTAAGGCTGACAGGGTCATCGAGTGATCGGGTGATCGGGTGAGCATTCCTAGCGAGGCGCGTATCGCAGGTGAGCATTCCTAGCGAGGCGCGTATCGCGGGTGAGCTCTTGAAGAAAGGAAATGCAGCTGTCTAACTCATTGGAGCATTTTTTTTAGTGAAATAGTGACAAAATAGTGACAGATACGCAATATTTCGTCGAACAGTCGATTTACTTCGGAGAATTATTATTACAAATAATTTTTAGCACACGCTGTTAGATTCAATCTAGTAGGTGCAGAAAGGTCTTAGAGGTATCAGTCCAGACAGGGACGTTATACTCAAGCTTTGGGCGGATGTACTTGTCCTGTGTATTGTTGCCAGGTCAAACGAGGTGACATAAGAGGGACGTTCAATATATTCTCAATACCGATATGAATGAAAATGCGAATTCAATTTAAATTGTTTTTAATTTGCAATATGATATCCCCTAACATTAATACATTTGTTATATCTTGAGCTTTTTTAAGCCCTCAAAAAAATAAATTTCCCCTTCCTCTGCAAAATACCCATTTATTGCCGACTTGAGTTCATCATCATCTGAAAATCTTTTCCCATGAAAACATTTTTTTAAATCCGGAAACAGGGAATAATCACTAGGGGCAAGGTCTGGACTAAAGGGTGGGTTTTGGATTTCTTCGAAACCACAATCTCGCGCAGAAGCGTTGGAAACTGGCGCCGTGTGAACAGAAGCATTGTCATGAAGAGGCAACACACCCGCTGCGAGTTAACCCCGTTTTTTCTTTTGAATTTCCCCGCAAATTATGCAAACTGGAAGCGTAGGATGTGGCGTTGATAGATAGATAGATATTTTATTTCTTGCATAGTATAACAGTGTATAAATAACAATAGTTGTGCTCTACCTTGCTCAGAGATATAGTTTCTAGAAACTTTACAACTGATAATTCAGTCACATTATGTTGTAAATTGTTTAAAGAAATGAGTATGTTTGGAGGAAAACTATGGGAAAAAACCTCCATTTGAATGTGGCATTGATTGTTTCACCTTTTTTTTTTTGTACTCAATGAGCAAGATTCCCTTTGAGTATCATAAAACTGTGGCCATGAGCTTCCCGGTAGACGGAGTGCCTGTGAACTTCTTCGAGGGGCTGTTTCTTTTTTATGCCACTGCATGGACTCTTGTGGTCGCCGTGGAGTAGTTGGTAGAGTGCGACGCTTACACGCCGAAGGGTGTCGGTTCGATTCCCAGCTCAACACCAATTTTTCGAATTTTTCACGGCACCAACTCTTTCGAGCTGCTGACAACACTCAAAGAGTAAAAACTGTCTAAGAAAGCTTCTCAAATTTCGCCGTTCGGAATCGGCAAAAAACTGTAGGTCCCTTCTACTCGTGAGAGAACAGCAGCGCGCACAACACGAGTAGTTGATGAGCAAGCTAGGCCCTGGTCCCCCTTTGGACTGTAGCGCCAACAATTATTATTATTATGGACTCTTGTTTGCTCTCAGGGTCATAGTGGTGAACCCATGTTTGATCCCCAGTAACAATTCGATCCATAACACCGTCCGCGTTCGCACTTCACACCTCCAAAAGCTCTCTACAGCATGCGACTCTCACTTCTTTCTGAGGCGCTGTAAGCATTCATGGCACCCACCTTGCACTGGCCTTTGAAAGGTTGAAATGGTCATGAAGAATGGTGTAAATGGTACCAGTTGAAAGCTTGGTGATCTGTGCCATCATCTTCCGCTTTGTTCGGGCATCCTCAAGAACAAGTTTTTCGACTTCTTTGATGTTTTCTCCCGTACAAGCAGTAGCCGTGGCGCCGGAGCGGGGGTCGTCTCCAATGCTCTCTCTGCTTCTCTTAAATTCACTTGACCACTTATGCACAGTTGATAATGAAGGAGCGGAGCCCTGGTAAACACCCACTGGTAACCCCACATATCAGTAAAAGACTTTAAATGTTTTTTGGATTGCGGGTGAGAATTATAACTCTCTTCTTTGTTTAAGAAAATATCATGAAGTTAACTTTCGATTTTCTACTTTAATAATAATTAATTGTTGGCGCGACAGATTACAGGGGTAACAGGGCCTAGCTTACTCGTCAACTACTCGTGTTGTGCGGCCTACAGTTCTCTCACGAGTAGAAGGGACCTAGAGTTTCTTGCCGACTCCGAATGGCGAAATTTGAGAAGCTTTCTTAGACAATTATTACTCTTTGAGTGTTGTCAGCAGCTCAAAAGAGGTGGTGCCGTGAAAAATTCGAAAAACTAGTGTTAAGCTGGGAATCGAATCTAAGCCCTTCGGCGTGTGAGCGTCGCACTCTACCCACTACGCCACGACGGCCTCACCCTGATACCGAGAATATATTGAACGATCCACGTATGTCCAACATGCTCAGATCCTGGGGCGTATGTGAAACAGTTTTCAACCCTGAAGTACTCCAGAAGTAAGGTTCAAAAGACATTCCATTCTTGTGTGGACCTCAAGCGCAGTTTGTCAACGCTTGTCGAGCGCTTAGTTTGTCAATTTGAAAATTTCATCCAATCTACTTAAATAAGGTGCCAAAAAATTAAAAGGTGCTCTAAAAAAATGTTCAGCATTGTCTTAAAGACTAAATTACCTCCTTTGTTCGTCACTTAGTCGAATAGACCTCACTTGTTCCTAAAGTTCAAAATTCTAGCACCCATCTCACTTCGAAGACTTCCCCCCAACGTTTACTTTGTTTGGATAGCTTCACCTAAATTCGGACAGTGTGGCCCCTTGAAGCGAGAAAAAGTTATTTTTGCACAATTTGCGAATGTGGGTGTTCGCTTCCATGGTTTCAATTAAACAAAAATCATTTCCCCCTCCTCCCCTGCCATCACTCTTCTTTGTCAGTCAACGGAAAGAACTTTGCTTACACATTCCCTCGTATCGTTTTATTTTCCTTCCAGCCACGTCTCGCCGACACCCGGCGTGCAGCGATTCACTGTGCCGACCTCGACCTGGAATACTATCGCCTGCGGAGCTTCAGCATCACATCGCACGGCGTCTGCAATTTGGGCGACTCCCTTCGGTAAGTGTGTGCCTCTAAAAATAGCCCTAATTTCCTATACCCATCATTTTTCTCTCTCTTCTTCTCGTGCGCCCCACTAGAAGTCGAAGATCACGTTCCATTAATTCAGTCACATCAACGGGCACATCGAACAGTGGCAAGGATCGCAACAACAGGTTGGTACACGTACACACGTCCCGCTCCGAGAGCTAATTAAGTCAATTCATTTCCGTGGCACCATCTGTGTTTGATTACATTTACAGCAATGCGTCGAGGACGTCGGGCGACATCATCCTGGAGCAGGACAAACGTGAGGCCCAGGGCAAGGGTCAGATACCTGCATATAAGATCGCAATGCTCGGGGCTTCCGGCGTCGGCAAGACAGCGTTAACATATCAATTTACAACATCCGATTACATCTGTGCTTACGACTTGAGTTTGGGTAAGTCCTCATCCATCCACTTTCTCCCTCCCGCCATCCACTCACAGGCACTCCGCCGACAAGGGTCTCTGTCGTCGGCAGAGCACAATTGACAGAAGAAGCGCTTGTATTCATTTGCATTTTAATTAAATGAGGGGCGCCCGGGTTTGTTGGGGGTGCGAGGCGCGCTGCTGAATGCCCTGTCACTCTAATTGGTCGACACGGAGGGTCCTGAGAGTGACGGTGGGCGCTTGTTGATTCCAATCACTTGCGATGGCTGTTTGGCGATTAGGGCTATGGATGTTCATTAGGACGCAGCGACTGGACGCTTTCTAAATAAAGACGGACTGGAGGTTAATGGAGCAAACTAAGAGCTCAGCATTTGATTCGATTTGTTAGAACGGAACGGCTGCCTTTCTGCCGCACCTTTCATCAATCATTCACTCAGAGCCGTAGAAGCTCTTGAATCCAAAGGTCAGGTAATGTGTCTTCGTGGCCATGGGGAATGTCTGCTTGGAATTCCTGAACAGGTGGTAGGACGTTTTGGACCAATTGAAAGCGACCCGACTTTGCCTCATTTCAGAAGTCTTTAGAGCGTGCCTCCGAGTGTTTATAGCCTCGAGGGACTCTGCTCTAATGTTGCGGTATACGGATGCCAAAGACATCGACTAAGTCCTCTAAATTCCGTCGAGTCCCTTTTCATCCCTCTAATTAAGGCATTTCAAATGACATCCACTTCCCAAGCATCCCGTCATGTCCTCTTGAATAGAAAAACACAATCCGTCGACAAACGATGATGTGATGAATCGACGAATTGCCAACCGAAGTGAAAGAACCCCAGCCCGCCCGAGAATTGATCACTCATCAGAGACAAGGGTCACTCTTGCGGCTGACAATTATCGACGACGATGCTCCCATTTGACCGGGGCGACCAATAAATATTCAAAGCTCCAAACAGATGAACCCTTCCGACCCGCAAATTGACAGCTTCTTGCGAAAAGTTTTTCCTGCCCGTGGCCGCGAAGTGGCAGACAATGCTTGGTTGCTCGGGTCTCCGTGGATAGTTTCAACTTCCCCCGTCCACCATTTCCCCGCGTTTAGCATATAAATGGAATATTAAGTGAATCATCTTGCCACCCTTTTTGCGCTTCGATTAGCACGCTCCTTGGGCGTTTATCACGCCGAGGAGCTTGTCATTGTTTCTGGTGAATAATAAATGCGAAAAGTATGATGAATTTGTTAACTGCTCTGTGGCTGGATGTAATCTCACGACGGCTGAATGGAAATTGCAGTACCACAGGTGATCAATCACAGGGACATAAATCAGGTCGGCGGTGGCCTGGGATTGCATGTGGAGACGAGCGCACACGAAAACCGACGTTGCATGACTGATTGGGTTTACATGTGAGAATCCAGTCATACATGTAGCGAAATATGTCACACGGCGTATGCTCCCTCTTCGGAGTGGTGCTGCGGCAGAGGGATTAATGTGCGAACTCATCACGACCGCCAGTAGAGGCGGGGCATGTGATGTGGCGATTTACTTGTGCGTGCATGCAGCAGGATGAAACAAGGTTCGTCGTTATTGGCTCAAGGATTCCCAGGGACACTCCAGCTTTCAGTATACTGCTTTTAAAAAAAGTAATTACATTTAAATGTACCAGGTATACAGGTATGAAGTAAGCGCCAAGATACAAATGTCTCGATAGGGAACATTTGTTGTGAACGAGCCCTTATTTGTTTTTTGACATCTATGAAAAATCTTTAGTATACATCAAGTCAACAGACTACAGACAGACAACAACAGACAATAGACAATATCATATTTTTTCATCGTGTTAAAAATGTCGAATTTTGTACCAAAAAGGTGACGATTTGCGGAAAGCATTAATTTTTTGTTTTCATTTGAAGAAATGTGCTGCAGAGTCGCATCGAATGCTTTTCGAGGCAAATGGTGATCATGCTCTATCACAAGCCACATGCAAACGATGTTTTCAACAGTTCAGAAATAATGATTTTGATGTGAGGAATGAAGAGCGTGGAAGACCACCAAAAAAGTTTGAAGACGCCGAATTGCAAACGATATTGGATGGAGATGACACTTTGAGTCAAAAGCAAATGGCAGCAATGTTAAATGTTGCACAACAAACAGTTTCTGACCGTATAAAAGCTATGGGAAAGATCCAAAAGTGTAGAAAATGGGTGCCACATGAATTGAATGAAAGACAGATGGAAAACCTGAAAAAACACTTGCGAAATTTTGCTTCAAAGACACGAAAGAAAATCGGTTTTGCATCGGCTTGTTACTGGCGATGAAAAATGTATTTTTTTTAAGAATTCTAAACGGAAAAAATCATGGCTTAATCTGGGACAACCATCAACATCGACTGCAAAGCCAGATTGATTCGGCAAGAAGACAATGCTGTATGTTTGGTGGGACCAGAAAGGTGTGCTGTACCACGAGCTCCTAAAACCTTGTGAAACCGTTAATACTGATCGCTACCGACAACAAATGATCAATTTGAACCATGTATTGATCAAGAAACGACCAGAATGGGCCAGAAGACACTTCAAGGTAAATTTGCTCCATGACAATGCGCATGCATACAAAGCAAAACCGGTTCAGGATACAATCAAAACACTTGGCTGGGAGCAGCTACCCCACCCGCCGTATTCACCAGACTTGGCTCCTTCCGACTACCATTTGTTTTCATCGATGGGACACGCATTGGCTGAGCGGCACTTTGATTCCTACGAGGAGGTCGAAAATTGGGTGCCTGATTGGTTTGCTTTAAAAGACGAACAATTTTATTGGCGTGGTATTCACAAATTGTGGCCGCGGTGGCGTAGTGGGTAGAGTGCGACGCTCACACGCCGAGGTTCACACACGCTAGTTTCGATTCCCAACTCAACACCAATTTTTCGAATTTTTCACTGCACCACCTCTTTCGAGCTGCTGGCAACACTCAAAGAGTAATAACTGTCTAAGAAAGCCTCTCAAACTTCGCCGTTCAGAGTCGGCAAAAAACTGTAGGTCCCTTCTACTCGTGAAAGAACAGTAGCGCGCACAACACGAAGTGTCGATGAGCAAGCTAGGCCCTGGTCTCCCTTTGGACTGTAGCGCCAATAGTTATTATTATTATTCACAAATTGCCAGAAAGGTGGACAAAATGTGTATAAGACAATGGCCAATACTTTGAATAAAATGTTTTTACTTTCTCATTAATAATTAGTGTTTTATTAAAAAAAAACGCTCATTTATCATAACGCTCATATTTTTCCTGAATTAAGTGTTTATAAAAAGTTTTGAAGAGAAGCTAAAATTCTGCAGCGCCCAAAAGCCAAACGGGTGCAAATCAAAACGTTGCAGATTTTGAAAGTTAACACATGTTTAGCTCATTAAATTCCGATCTTGACAGTAAAATTGATTGAGGTAAAAAGAGAATAGAGTGGAATTTAATGCTTCCAAGAGTCAGTGCTGTCTACTGTTACTCGAGCGGTCTCAAAATAACCAGCCTTTATCTATGGATGGCTCCTGCGTTGTTGAAACCGAACGACTCCATCCCGGATATGTGTCTCAATTCAACACTAAGTTGGAATGATCACATATTTGAAATCGCCAAATATGTAGCGAAATGCCTAGGTTTCTTTAAGCTTTGCAAGAAATATTTCACCCCTGCTGACCTGGCAACACTATACGAAGGTTGCCTCTTATATTTCTGGATTGGGCAACCCTAGTGTTGCAATCTGGCAACTGCCAGCTCTATCGTAAAGTTTGACATTTTTGATGTTATACGTACTCGGAACGTTTCGACGACATACGAGTGTTGTTTACAATAACTTAAAAGATTCACCTCGCCAAAAAAAATTAAGTTAAATCGTGAAAATTTTCTTGCGATAGTTTTTACAACTTCGACGTGGACTAACTCAACAATTCAATTTTTGGCGATGAAGCTCCATCAAGGACCACTGTTTATCGATGGTATGGTGAATCCGAGCTCGTAGTTCACTCCAAGACTAATTTCGTGAAGGTCGTCCAAAATCAGTTGTTGTTCCGGAAACCATTGATGTTGTGCGCCAACTGATATTGCAAGATCGTCATGTGACCTATCGTGATATTGAGACAACCTTAGTCATTAGGCTTAGGCTTGGACCTGCATACATTCAATACTGCATGAACATTTGACCGTCAAAAAAATTTGTTCGCGTTGGATCCCACACAATTTGTCAATCGCTCAAAAAAGGCGTGTGTTGATTGGTCGATAGAAATGCTCCAAAAATACGATCGCAGTGCTTCGAAACACGTCTGTGACATCCTGACAGGTGGTGAATCGTGGATTTATACGTATGAGCCCAAAAGTAAACAGTAATCAACTATATTGGTGTTTCAAATTGAGCCAAATCCAACAAAAGTTGCTCGCGCACGAAGCATTTCCAAGCAAATGGTCGCCTGTTTTTTTTTTCAAAAAACTGGACATATCGCAACCGTACCACTTGAACAACGCAGAACAGTCAATTCTAAGTGGTACACAACCATTTGTTTGGCAATTGTCTTCCAAGAAATCAGGAAATTCAACCGCAGAAGACGGATCACTCTTCACAACGACAATGCGAGCTCTCACACATCGGCTCAAACAACTGCGTTTTTGAACACTCAAACCATCGATTTGATGAGTTATCCGCCGTATAGTCCCGACTGGGCACCGAATGACTTCTTTTTATTCCCGTACGTCAAAAATAAAATGAGAGGTCAACGTTTTTCGACACCTGAAGAAGTGGTTGATGCGTTCAGAATGCATGTTTTGGAGATATCTCAATCAGAGTGGCAAAAATGCTTCGACAATTGGTTCAAACGCATGCAAAAGTGTATAGATCTTAATTTTGAAAAATAATAAAGCTATTTTCGATGATTAGTATTTGCTTTTGTTCACTAATCTCGAAATATAAAAGGTAACCCTCGTACAAGGAGTACAAAGCTTGAGAATAACGCTCCCATTTGGTCTGGTGCTCCTAAGACCTTTCTGCATCTTCTAGATAGAATTCAAAAGCGAGCGGTAAAACTTTTGGTAATAATAATGCTCCGAAGTAAATCAACTGTTCGACGAAATTTTTCGTCTCTATCACTATATTGTCGCTATTTCAACAAAAAGTGAGTTAGCCAGCTGCATTGCCCCTCTTTAAGAACTCACCCGCAATACCCGCCTCGCTAGGAATGCTCACCCGATCACCCGATCATCCTTAAGCCCACCTTCGGACGTACAGTCAAGTTTAGACACTCGTTCTTCAGCCCGCACCACACGAATATGAAATGATATTCCCAGCCCAAAGTCATGCCCCAACAATTGGGTTCCATATGAACAACTGCACGAATCAGGTTGTATACCCAATATAACTTTTATGCGCCTATGCCAAGCTGTTGAATTTTGGGTTCTCGGAAGATTGTACTTCATTTGTTCGAAAACTAACCAAAATGAAGATTTTTCATTTATTTGCTGATGTTCTCTTTCTACTCACTACATGTACACAGGTCTTTCCAAACTGGCAATACGTCCTTCCAATTTGCAATACGATTGCCCTCATCGTCAAAGATTTTAGCTTCTCTGGTAAGCGGGAATGTCTTGATGCGATAAAAATGGAAGTGCTTTGAGCATTCTCATTTTTCGGCTAGAACTTTCAGTTGTGACATATTTTTTACATAGATTTTCTGTGGCCGCCGTGGCGTAGTGCCTATAGTGCGACGCTCACACGCAGCAGGTCTAGGTTCGATTCCCGGCTCAACACCTCGAATTTTTCACGGCACCACGTCTTTCGAGCTGCTGGCAACAGTCAAAGAGTAACAACTGTCTAAGAAAGCTTCTCAAACTTCGCCGTTCGGAGTCGGCAAAAAACTGTAGGTCCCTTCTACTCGTGAGAAAACAGTAGCGCGCACAACACGAATAGTTGATGAGCAAGCTAGGCCCTGGTCCCGTGTGATCTGTAGCGCCATACAATTATTATTATTATTATTTGGTTCCCCTTCAATGGCGATAACATTATCTGCCTTATTATCATCATTCTCAGATCGCCAGTGTTCAATATCTTGTCGAAAATCTTTCGTTGTGTACGTCGTATTCAAATGCACGTTCTGCAGATGATCATTGGGTCCAACAACTTTGTGTGTTTTAAGCTGCATATTCTGGTAACTTTCCTTTTGCTGGGTGAATGGAATTCTTAACCATCACCGTTCAAATTAAATGAAACATTCTGCCCGTAAGCAGGTTAACACTTAACAGTCTGAATAGAGGATTCTTCCCAATTCTCAGCATTTCTTTCTAATTTCGTGCTAGTTGGCCAGTTTCATCTGAGGCTAATAGGCACCGACAAATGTTGGTGAAACACTCTGAAACTTCCTAACAGCCATCTCCACTGCATCTTCTTGGGGTGTGCGTGTAATGCTCATCGTCTTTAATTTTTAGAAACCAGTACTGGTCCTTCTACTGTGTCCAAAAAGCTCATAAGCAATATTCGTCCTTCGACGCAGGTGTGGCTTATAGGCATTCTGATTTTGTGCGTTAATTTGCCAGCTCTTGCTATTAATTCATGAATGCCAAGTTGGTTGTGCAAATGCAGGCTGCAGCAATCTGTAAGAGTGTTACAACTGTTGACTTACGTTTGTTCATTTGCGACTCTTCACCTCCTCTGACTGTTCTTTCATTTTTCGTTTTCCAACATTGACTGTATTCTTATTTGCGGTGATGGCGTTTGGAGGCAATGACGAATTCTATGTACTGTAAAGCGGCATGCGCCTGGTCAAGCATGTCGAATAAAAGTCCTGAAAATTATGACTGCTGTTTGTAATTGATAAAAACGAACAAAAAAGTCAGTTTACAGACAAAATATAAAAGCCCGGGTTAAAAATAACCATCCTTTGAAACGTGGCACTATAGAACGCAATATATCCGACAAAAGAACAATTTCATTTGAAGAGCAAAAATACATTTCTCTGGAAGTCTAAAATTACATATAGTTCCAGTTTCACAGTCACCACATAAAAGCCCACATTTGATAGCCAATCAAATTACACTGATTGATAGAACCCACCGAACCACAACATACTTCACGTCTGTCCGAGGCGAAAAGTCAAAATTAATATTGGCCAAAATTGCTTCAATATACGAACACTCTTCCTAGAAATAAATCAGAAAAAAAAGTTCAAACTAATTACGTCCACCAACAGCCACGCCATCCACCGGAACACCAGATGAGTTCACTGACCAGCAGCACTGCACGGTTGCGAAACGTGTCCAATCCACCACTGCACACGCTCAAGTACAGTGCTGACGGAGAATGTTTTTAGTAAGTCATTAAATCACGAACCACCATAAAGCTGTCGTGACGTCCACCCCTGCTACAGAAGTGATTTCGTAAATTGTTGCAGGATAACTGCGTGCAGCTGAAAATCATGCAATCATGCCAATCTAGGATAATCATGTTGTAATGATGAATTTTATGATGCCCATGTAAATGATTTTGATTTTACGGCAGCCACTTCGTGATGATCGACACTTGGGTGGGTGTTTGGTTTTTAATTGCTGCCGTTGTATAACTGTAACAGTGCCTGATGGTGGGATGAAGATGTGGGTATACATGTACATGATTTCGATTAATGTAAGGGGAGACGTTGAGCACACGTGGCATACGGAGAATTGGGAGCCGGATGATATTTGTAGGAAAGTGGAGCGATTGTTTTACGAGCAGACGAGGGCTGTACAGACGTCTTGTGTGTAAACTGTGGAGCACCCCAAGTTGCACAGGCAGCTAATGGTCACAGCTTGCACATGCAGCTAATGGCTAATGGCCACTAATGGTCAAACTTGTTCTCTATTGCACGCTATTAAAATGAGTTATTTGGATGACACGAAGTAAGAACGAAGATTGTACAACAGTCCATTCGGCCACTAGGTACCTATTATAACTTTTCTGTTATGGCGAACAAATGTGTCTCCATCTTTGCTGGAGTCATCGGAAAGCATAGCCTGCTCGACAATACATCCGAAAACGCACTCAGGCTGTTGGACTTCGCCTCGGGCGGAACCTCTCTGTTAGTACGCGGTTCCCACACGTGGAAATTTACAAAGGGACTTGACGATCTCCTAAGCAATCCAACATCTTTGAAGATAAAGGTTATATTCAAAGAGGACTGTTTCTACATAACTTGATAGAAATTTAAAGCTTGTTATCTTTAACTTGGTAACAGGGGATGAAAAGGGATGAAAAACACATTAATCTCTATAAATGAGAAGATTTTCCTGAGAAAAAGATCTATTGTTGAAATCAGATTGATCAAGTTGCGATCGATGTTAGACACTCCTCCAGTATTCTCGATGTCCGGGCCTTCCGAGGTGGCAACATCGACTCGGATCATCACCTTGTTGTAGCCAAGGTAAGAAGCCGGATATCGAGAAATCGATGGATCGAGTTTGACGTCACTGATCGCTGGGAACTTTGCCGACCGAGTTCCCTGAAACTCGCTCAGAGTTTACCGCTGCCTGTATTAACCATAGAAGAAGACTGGAAACGATGTCAAGAAGCCATCAAAGAAGGTGCCACTGATTTGCTGGGTTTCACTTTACCACCCAGAAGGATTCCATGGCTTTGACGACGGGTGAAGGCAAGCACATGCAGCCAACGAAAACGCCTATAAGGCAACGCTGCATCGAACGCCGAGGGCTTTTCGTGAGCTCTACGAACAGAGAAGAAGAGAAAAGCGCCGACTCCTCAGAAGAAGAGAAAGAGCATGAGAAACACGCGGTCGAGGAAATGGAAAGGTGTCATCGCAGAACTGAATTCCGAAAGTTTTAGCGAAAGGTAAAACAACTATCCGGAGGACACAAGGTTCGAACCGAAGCCTGCCGGAATCAAAATGGACAACTTGTTGTAGAGACGCAGTTTGCGCTGAGAATCTGGAAGGATCATTTCTGTAGACTTCTTAGCGACGATGAGATCCGAAATTCTGCTGTTAGGCAGGCGCATGCCGCTGTACAGTGCATAGAGTTCGTCGTTGCCTCCAAACGCCATCACCGCAAATAGAAATACAGTCGATGTTGGAAAACGAAAAATGAAAAAACAGTCAGAGGAGGCGAAGAGTCGGAAATAAACAGTCGTAAGTCAACAGTTGAAACACTCTGACAGTTTGCTGCAGCCTGCATTTGCACAACCAACGTGGCATTCATGAATTAATGGTAAGAGCTGGCAAATTAACGCAGCAAATCAAAATGCCTACAGGCCACACCTGCGTCGAAGGAGCAGAGTTGTTTATGAGCTGTTCAAACAGAGAAGAAGGACCAGCAATGGTTTCTGAAAATTAAAGAGGAAGGCATGACATGCACACACTTAAGGAGATGCATTGGAGATTGCTGTTAGGAAGTTTGAATGTTTGACCAATATTTTCCAGGATCTATGAGTCTGAGTCAAAACTGGAATACCAGCACAAAACTAGACAACTTGAAGTGGAGCCGCTTTATGAGAAAAATGCTGAGAATTCAGACAAATCCTCCATACAGACTGTTAAACGATGATCTGCTAACGAGCAGAATGTTTCATTTAATATCAACGACGATGTTTAAGAATTTCATCTATCCACCAAAAGGAAAGGTACCAGTTAGTGCACCTTAAGACATACAAACTTGTTGGACCTAATGATCATCTACAGAACGTTAAGCTGCACCTAGAGATGATCAGAAAAAACAAGCGCTAACAAATCTGTATGACACGGTCCTTAGAAAGCACGCCCGATGAGCGCTACTTGTGCGATCCACAAAAGAAAGAAGACCCGGTTAGCTTCCACAACTACCGAAAGATAGGTCCCTAAGGTTTTTATCAAAACCTCTTAATCACCCAGTCACCACTTCAATTCGCAAACTAAATAACTTGGCAAACAGCTCAATAAGTCTGCCATTCGTTTCAATGTGACAAGTTACAGTCATTTGGCGTGCCAGCCAAACAAACGTCCTCAGTTCGCTCTTGCAAAGTCTCCCAAGCGAATCCACCTGAAAACCACCTAAATTGACGAAATTGTCCGCACAATTGCTTCACTCACTTGCTGGGCACATTCACCGGACACGACAAACCCCAATTAGTCCCCACTCCAAGCACCCCCCTAACCGCCGACGACCGAAAACACGCTTCGTTGCTCATTTATGCAATTTTCTGCAGTTCTCCTCTCGTCCATTTTGTCGCCCAAATTACCTCAGTCTCGACCCCAACTACAATTGAATTCACTTAGCCGCAGACAAGTGGTCACTCGAAATCACTGACCCTTTGCTTTGCACTTCCAGATGACGACTACGGGCAAAAGACTGTCTCCGTCCTTGTGGACGGCATCGAAACGGACCTGGAAATTATTGATCATCCCGCCTGTGAGATGTCGGTAAGTGCCCAGCTGTCACCAGCGTCAACACACCTCCCTCATCTACTGCTTTCGCTCCTTTTGCAGACGGAGTCCTTCTGCTCCACTTACAACATTGACCTGTTCGTCGTCGTCTACTCGGTGGTGGATAGGTCCTCTTTTAAAGCGGCTGAGAAAGTACTGCACTACTTGAAGGACAACGAGATGCTTTTGACACGTGGTGCCATCCTCGTGGGCAACAAGACAGACCTCGAGCGACATCGGGAAGTTACCAGACAAAGTGAGTATTTAACTTCCCTTTTAAGGGTTTTCGTACTAACACTCTCTCCCTCTGTCTTCTCTCTCTCACAGATGGACGAAAGCTGGCCAAAGAAATCGCATGCAAATTCATTGAAACGTCGTCGGGCCTCGATCACAACGTGGACGAGCTGCTCGTCGGCGTAGTTGCCCAGGTAAAGCTCAACCCCCAGCGCATCTCAAATCTGAGCGAAAAGGACCGCCAGAGGCTGAATCTACAGACGACAATTCAGAAACACCGCCGCATGCATATGCAGCCGCGGAAAATTGTCCGCCAGACCAGCATGTGCCAGCAGGAGCCGGACGAGAACTCTTCGACGCCGGCGAATCGTAACAAAACCGGCCCTGTCCGAAAGACAAACAAGCGCACCCTCAACCTGGAGAGCATCTTGAAGATGGGCGAGAGCGAGCTCGAGGATGAGGACGAGATGTACCGTCTCAAGTCGAACGCTCGCAACAAGAAGGAGCACTTCAAGGTGATGACCACCGTCTTGGGCAACGGCGATAACGTCGGCTCGAGCAGCTGCAACTCGTCTCCGAAATCCCGGCACTCTTCGTACGAGTCCAGCTCCATGTCGGGTGGTGGCAGCAGCGGGCGCAAGGACTCGTGCCACGCAGAGACGAGCCTGCTGGAGGACTGCAACAAAAAAACGGTTTCAAAGCTGACCAACCGAACGAAGGTCTTCCTCTCATCGGTCTTGAAATTCAAAAAGGCCATCAACGTGAAGCGGAGGAGCTCGAGCAGCTGCAGCGACCTATTTGTCATTTGAATGGTGGACAAGAACAAGCCAACTTCTCTGGCGCATCAAGCATTTTCACTGCGGACCTGAGACTTCTCCCACACGTGACACAGTCAAGAGCTTCTTTTTCTATCGACATACTCGTACACTAAAGGTTTCAAATTGTATAGCTAGTCTCTTTCTCTTCAAGGCATGCTCCTCTTCTACGGTTACAGGAACTCTAGCCAGTAAGTTGTTGCGTATGAGTGATGTGGTGTGTGCATGGAAGTAGGTTTAGCTTCAATTTTCGCTTGACATTTACTGAAATTTTCAACACCTCGCTAATCTGAATGAATGCTAACTGATGCAGTGAGGAAGTGCAAAGAGCTTCTAATGAAACGAGTGGCAACTCTTCCACATGTCGGGTGTCTGTTGACAGTTGCAATGGTAAAAAGTTTTCGGGACCAAATGTAGTACACTGAAAAAAATTTTTTGGTCAATTTAAATAATTCCGTTTTTTTATCATCTTTTATGGGTGAAAGACAGAATTTATAAACTGATGGTCTTTAGTCTGCTTTGTCTTAGTGTAACCGAATCATTCAAACAAATATTGCGATTTTTTAAATGTTTTTTTTATGTTTTAATGTTTTATTTTTTCATGTTTTTTTAAAGTGTTTGTGTTAATACCTCTTTATCCTGTGCATCACAAATCTTTCGCATTCAGCATTTAATTGACATTCTGTGACGGACATACGAGAACAAGTCAAAGCAATGGTTACCTGAAACTTCAATGGCTATTTGAATTTTCATTGTAGCCTTCCATTCTTTTTTGAGTTTATCTTGAAATGAATGAATGTAGAAAAAACTGATCTCGATGTATGATTCTAACAGTTAACTAATCCCTTCATTGAAGACTTAATAAGCGGAATTGGTTAGTTTTCTAAAAACGGTTCGAAACAGAAAAGAGATTAGATTGAAAACGTTATGAAAAGGACTGGAGGGACACTGGGAGATTAATAGGCTTTCCAATATATGTGCGATTTAAACAAAAACCGAAAAAGTTCATAAATTAGAAATTCAGATTAACATGATCACCTGCCTTTTCGGCTCACACCACGGAGTCCACTTTCCCTAGAGATGTAGATAACGCATGACTAGACATCTGAATTGCAAAATCCAATGAACAACGATCCCTCTTGAGTGACGGTTACTCCATTTTGGAAGCCTTTCTAAAACCTCTGCCCCTCTTAACCACTCAAAACTCTCGGTTGCAAATAGAACTGCACACTGAGACTAGAAATCCCCGGAACCGGCTGGTCTACAGATGTGGGATTTGATTTTTCGTGATCACCTGTCTTTACAGCTTACAACACGGGGTCCATTTTCCGAAGAGTCGTAAGTAACGCCAGACTTAACGCCTTAGTTACCCAAGTACCAAACTGAGATCATGCTTGAGGGGCAATCACCCCACCTTGGTTTGATGCGAAGCCTTTCTAAAACCTCTTCCGCTCTCTGGTTCGCAGCGCCTGGTTGAGAATGCAACTCCACACTGAGAAGGAAGAGTCCCCCAACCGCCTTGCCTAGTTGTGGGTGAACAATCAACTAGACAAGTCAGCACAGTACACTATCCTCGATTCCACCCGCGATGTTAGGTGGTAAACCACAGCCACCACCATACTCCCACAAGGGGGCCTACCGCACGGTCAGGCAGGAACCGAAGTCCCAGTGACCCCTAACCTCCCGTGGCACCAGAATATAGCCTCTGGTCAGCAGTCACTACCAGTTAGGTTCCCCCAAGCCTGGGTCTGTTAGCCGCCATCCCTCCAAAGAAGGTCTTTCCTCCATCAGTGTTTCCGTTGTCACTATAAATAATGATACGGATGTGACTTTGAATCATGTGATTCATAAATCCAGTGTCATCATCTGGACGGCTGGTCTACAGCAGTAAATTGAACAATCAGCTTTTGACCAGTCAGCACAGTGTACTAACCTCAATTCTGGCGCGATCTTGGATTTTTAACTACAGCCATCACGATACTCCTACTAGAGGTATACCACACGGTTAGACTGAAAGTGAAATTTCAGGGTATCTGGTACCTAATAATAATTGTTGGCGCTACAGTCCAAAGGGGGACCAGGGACCAGCTTGCTCATCAACTACTAGTGCTGTGCGTGCTACTGTTCTCTCACGAGTAGAAGGGACCTACAGTTTTTTGCCGACTCCAAACGGCGAAATTTGAGAAGCTTTCTTAGACAGTTATTACTCTTTCAGTGTTGTCAGCAGCTCGAAAGAGGTGGTGCCGTGAAAAATTTGAAAAATTGGTGTTGAGCTGGGAGTCGAACCTAGATCCTTCGGCGTGTGAGCGTCGCACTCTACCCACTACGCCACGGCGTATCTGGTACCTACTGTGAAAAAAACAAAACCTACCGGTCCAATACCCTTAAATTTCGGGACTGTTTGCTGTCATCGCAACAAATTTTCTTTTTCTTTCATTTAATGGCGCCACAGATGTGATTTTGAATCCGATGGCTTACAAATCAATTCACATCATCTGGAGCTAAATGTGCACTGCGCAAAATCTCATGAAGTCACCAAACCCAGAAATGAGACATTTGAACTCGTTAAGCAAAGGATCGTTGGTCTATCATAATCATGAAATCAGTGATTATTATACAGAATATATTCGGCTCATAAGACCAAAATAAATAAGGAGAGTCAACGAAAATGCTGTAAGGGCAACTTTATAAAATCCAAAAAACAGTTTTTTTTTGTGAAGGTTGGAATATACTGCACTGTAGCGCTCAGACTCAAAAACTGGTCCATTGTACTACCAGGCAGTAACCTTCATTTAATGTAATTTCTTGGTTTTCCGAAGAAAGACCAGTAGGCGCTTCTGTGATATAGAACTCATGTGTTCAGTTTCCAGCACATCAGCGCCAAAAAGCCGCCACCCGATGCAAGCAAAGGCGGGGCACTGACAGAGAACGTGCTCTGAAGTGTTTTTACCTTTTCCACAGGCTTCGCAAAGGGTGACATCACTAAGCCCAAGACCCGAGTTGTAAAAGACTGCAATCTATTGTGTTGCAATCCCTGAATTATACAAAAGGATTTTTTGATTTGTGATTCGATCAATTGACTTCACTTGATAACCCTGACTTCAGAGTTAAAATCAGTATTCATATTTGAAGTCTTGACTGGATAATTCCTTCTGAGCAATCTTATGACTGAAATCAATTGAATGCAAGTCTTTAGAATTACCTTGCAGTCACTGAAGTCACTTTGAAGTTTTCAGCATTCACTTGAAGTCACCTGCATTCAATTGAATTTCTTGAGACTTCAAAAAATTTCGGTGCATTACTTGGGACTTCAAAAATATTGGTTGAAGTCTTTGGGACTTCAAACGATTTCGTTGAGATCTTTCAAGTTTGAACATGCCTGAAAGGCTGATGCCTTGCAATTTACATCGATAGATGATGTGAGAATACACAAATAGTGGGCGGAAGGGAGTGCTCGAATGTGATTATGTTGGAAAGGGGTGGGAGGAGGGGGTACTTTTGTTTTACTCCCTTTATATATATTTTAGTGTACATAGGCTTCTAAGTACCGTGGGTAATAACAGAAAGAATAAGATCGCGAATAAAAGCTACCGAGTTGAGATTTCTTCGTGCTGTTGTTTCAGTTTCTCGCTGGGATAGAGTGCGAAACACAGCCGTGCAGGGGAAACTTAATGCTGAGCAGCTACTTCTCCGAGCGGAAAGGACTATACTTCGATGGTTTGGTCATGTGGCGCGGATGTCCCCTTCATCACGACTTCTGAGGCGTGCCTTAGTTGCAGTTACATCGTGTAGGCGCCCTCTTGTCAGACCGAGAACGAGGTGGTTGGACCAAGTCCATAAACTCACGCCTGAGTATTGCTTCTGACGAAAAAGAGTCAATGGCGGAGGATCGAGCGGCCTGGAGATCTCTCGTGCGTGCGTTGCCTTCGCGACCCCAGTATTGGAACATGCTGCCAATTGAAAATGAATGAATGAATGAATGAAAAAATACAACTGATAACAGCCATACTAATGCAAACAAAGGAAAAGAAATGCAGTTATTCTCAAGCATGGTGCATCAAAAACGAAAACATCATAAATATTTATTTTCTTCTTTCAAGACCACTGCGTTAACAAACAACAGGTGTAATTCTCTTACCAGTTGAATCATTATCGGTTGCTTGGATTTTGTGGTGCGAAAGTCTTGTATATTATTAAATTCAACTAAATTTGTAGTAAACAAGAATGGAAGTGAAAGGTGACTTTTCATCAGATGACTACGAGGCTGACTCCAATTTCTGCATTGAAACCGAAAGTTCAAATCGTAAGAGATCTTTCTCAGGCGATAAACCTTTTGTTAGCTGTAAAAGGCGCAGAACCGAAACAACACCCTCGGTCATCAAAATCAGTTGTAGTAAAACAGAAGCAAAATCTTCACAACAATCGGAAGAATCAGTTGATCGTGTCATTGGGAATAAACTTCTTTTATTCTTCTTGAAAGACTTCAACGAAACCGTTTGAAGTTCCAAAGACTTCAACCAATATTTTTGAAGTCCCAAGTAATGCATCGAAATTTTTTGAAGTCTCAAAGAATTCAATTGAATGCAAGTGACTTCAAGTGAATGCTGAAGACTTAAAAATGACTTCAGTGACTGCAAGGTAATTCTAAAGACTTGCATTCAATTGATTTCAGTCATAAGATTATAATAATAATAATAATTGTTGGCGCTACAGTCCAAAGGGGGACCAATGACCAGCTTGCTCATCAACTACTCGTGTTGTGAGCGCTACTGTTCTCTCACGAGTAGAGGGACCTACAGTTTTTTCCCGACTCCGAACGACAAAATTTGAGATGCTTTCTTAGACAGTTATTACTCTTTGAGTGATGTCAGCAGCTCTAAAAAGTACCGTGAAAAATTCGAAAAACTGGTGTTGAGCTGGGAATCGAACCTAGACCCTTCGGTGTGTGAGCGTCGCACTCTAACCACTACGATCGGAAGGAATTATCCAGTCAAGACTTCAGAAATGAATGCGAATTTGTGTGTTAAAATCTTAATTCCAAAGCGAAATTATGAATTGAAAAACCAGATACATTAAGTCAATTGATTTCCTAACCCAAAAGATTTTATTCTTTTACATCTCTGCCCAAGACGACTTATCCCGTTAGTACGCCGACAATTCGTCTGCACTCATTTCTATCTAGAGATAGCCCAACCCCGGATTTCTTGTCAACGTTCGAGAGTCACACCATCTCTGGTTGTGCTGTTAGGAGACCCAACCGCCGACTGAGGCCCTGACCAAGGATGCAGGTAGTCTCAAGGTGGGTTCAGGCCCTATGAATGCTTGCCCATCGGCAATCTCGTTTCCCGTAATCCCGTAATGTCCCGGGACCCAACCAAGTGAAGAAAATTCAGTCCAGCGCCGACCAAATTAAAAGGAGACTTGCATTCTTGGTCTATCTTGGAAGTGGTTAAAGGGTTGAGTTAGGCATTAACACAGTTTAGCTCTCACTACAGACGCAGATACTTCGTCCCTTCTACCTATTCTTCACAATATAGTTGGTGGCCATTAGGAACGCGAAAGCTCCCTCCTAGAAGACCGACGCTAAATTGTCTAAGGAGGCGTAAGGTCTGATGTTGTCACTTTGTTTTTAATTTGTTTCGTACTACATGTCAGTTTTTAGTTTTTTAGTTTTTTTAGTTTTTTCAGTTTTAGTTTAGTTTTTAAAACAGTTTTGGCACTATTTACTTTAATATGGAAACTTTGTAGTTAACTGCAGTCGATTATATATGTATACACGAGAAGCAAACACCTTCATTCAAATCGTATAAAGATTGACGAAAGCTTGGCTGTCATGGTAGACCTGGACCTCACTATTCAGTTTCAGTGCTCTGTCATCAGATTTGTATGCCATCTCAAACAGAAACCATCTCTGCCAAATTGCACTTTCTTTCGACTCTCTTCTTTCATATCTGACACTATTTC
The DNA here is from genome assembly GCA_955652365.1 of Eristalinus aeneus. Lineage (NCBI taxonomy): Eukaryota > Metazoa > Arthropoda > Insecta > Diptera > Syrphidae > Eristalinus > Eristalinus aeneus. Next base: position 58,153,194 of record OY019132.1, read on the forward strand.
TGTGAACCTGATAAAAGAACTGAAAATTAAATAATTTTATTTTGTTTCGGATTCAAAGTCAAAGTTAAAACGTTTATACTTGGGTAATTTCAAAAAAGTCCCTTCTGGTCTATAAACATGATAAATTGTTTTTTTTTTTCATCTACTACCTTATACTCTTCATGACATCATTCAGTCTTGTCAGCGACAATACCAGTTCTACCAACATGAGAAATTTCATTTCGATCTACTACCTTATACTCTTCATAACAGCAGATGATCTAGCAGAGTTAGAATCAGAATCATTCAACTGAATATTGTGAAATACTTCTATGATCCGCCTTAAATAGTAAGAGGACTATTTCACCCACAGTCGTAAAAGAGACTTTCAGTCCAACTGAGCATTCCAGCCGTAAAAGAAACTTTCATTCCAACAGAGCATTCCACAAAACGTGGAACTGACCTAAAGATAATCACGAATTTCGCTGTTATTGGTTGGAAAGCTAAGTTTTGGAACCTCTAGACATGGAACTGACCTAAGGATAGTCACGAATTTCGCTGTTATTGGTTGGAAAGTTAAGTTGTGGAACCTCTAGACATAGAACTGACCTAAGGATAATCACGAATTTCGCTGTTATTGGTTAGAAAGTTAAGTTTTGGAACCTCTAGACATTAGAATGCACCTTACCCCAGTTATAAATAAGCCCCCCAGCTCCTTAAAAAGCCGTTGATTCAAAAAAATGAAATCTACGTTCCATTGCCCATACAGATTCTACGAAAATTTCTGTTTAAAATTCTTTACCGTTATATGAAGATGCCAATGTCGGTTTAATTCACTTTTAGTAAAGTTGATCCTCTTGTGGCAGAGACACTGTGTCCTAATAATGTTCATTTTAAGCTTTTCTACTAAGGTTCAATAAAGCATTGTTTCCATAACCTTTTCAACATTTAACAGATCAAATTATAGCGACAAGAGTATAATTGTGTGAGCTGGAAGTTGATTAACTTACTTCTGATGGTCATATTTGACCGCTGACACAAGCGGAACACTGACGTCGTCCCTCTGGTAACTATATTTCGTGCAAAACGAATTAAAACAAAATCGTTCTATACAAAGAAAACACCCAAACCAATTTTACGGACAAGCAAATTAATCCCATCACTGAGGTTAACCAAGCTTACAATGCTTCCTCTAATCTTATTATCTTCAACTCAAGTAAATACAATTATATGTTTTTCAAATCGTGGAAGAGAGGGTCTCTTTCAACTTGTCCCACACACACACACCGAAATAAAAACATATCCCCACATAGCCAAGTACATACCAAAAATGGACCATAAATTTGAAAACGTTCAACACATGAACAGCACAAGTCTGTAGATTAATCAAAAAAAAATAAAAAATAAATGAGAATGTTATACAAAGTATTTATATTTAATAAAATTAGAAAAAAAAACGTAAATAACAATATATGGAGACTGAATTAAGTAAAACTATGGAAATCAAATAGAAAAAAAAAACAAATAAAAGAAAGTATGCTAGAACTTCCAAAAGAGAGTAAATTAAAAATAAATAATTATTATGCTCAACAAACAATTTCCACTTATAACTATACACCAACTACTTACATAACCTCTTAATGTATTACCGCTACATACAAGTCTATACAAAAAAAAATGCATATTTGTTGAATATGTTTGAAAATGTTTATAAACTGAGAAAAAGTGCGAAACTATGAAACACGCCTCTCCGAACAAATGCATAACATCCCTGTTTTATACCATTCTGTAATATTTTGTAATTAACTATCTTGAATGTGTGTATGTTTCGGAATAAATAAAACAACAAATAAAATCTAGATATGGAAACTTTTCACATTCAAAATGTGCTTGTTGTAAAATATTTTTTTTACTTAGTTTAAAATGAAACTCAAAATGAAATAAAAAAACACACAAAAAGTGGTATACATGGTAGATGTAGCAATTGTTTATATAATATATATATATATTTGATTATTGGTATGGTTATGTCTGGGTTTAGCTAAACGATTAAATCAAAATTTATAAACAGCAGATTAGTTATGATTGCAAAAACAACAGAAACATTATTATATATTAAATAAATTCTTTCGAAATAAAAGAATAACTGTAAGAAAAAGAAACGTTGCGGATGAGTTTTTAATTGTTGCCATTTGGTCATTTATTTCTAATGTGACAAAACTTTGGTGCCAAACGCATTTTGACCTGAAATAGTGAAAAAAGAAAACTAAAAAACGATTTCAAATAATTCAACAGGACTAGGGCGAAACTCAATTTTTAATAAGACGACAATTGCCTGTTTTGTAAGCCGGAAGAAAATTTATAATTAATAATAATTGTATGGCGTGACAGTCTACAGGGGGAACCAGGGCCTGCCTTGCTCATCAACAACTCGTGTTGTACGCGCTACTGTTCTCTCGCGAGCAGAAGGGACCTACAGTTTTTTGCCGACTTCGATATTTGACAACCTTATAATAATTGTATGGCGTGACAGTCTACAGGGGGAACCAGGGCCTGCCTTGCTCATCAACAACTCGTGTTGTACGCGCTACTGTTCTCTCACGAGCAGAAGGGACCTACAGTATTTTGATGACTCCAAACGGCGAAGTTTGAGAAGCTCTTAGACAGTCGTTACTCTTTTAGTGTTGTCAGCAGCTCGAAAGAGGTGGCACCGTGAAGAATTCGTGGTGTTCATAAAAATTTCGTTCCATCATCTGATCAAAAAATAAGGTGGATTATTTTGCTGTCTACGTACATAGTGAAAATAAGAGACGTGTGGCTTCATATTTTTATTTGTCAAATATCTCCCTTTCGCCTTTTTGTCTTTTGAATTTTCCGGCTATTTACAAAACGCTACAGAGCTCGTATCTGGCAATACTTTACATCTTTTGAAAGGCCTTGACAATACTTACAAAACGATGCTATGCATGAGTAGCTTGAATATTGAGTTCAACAGTTATAGACGTGTAAACATGGAGTTCACTAACGCCGAAATTCGAGCTTTTTTAAAGTTTTCTCTCGTTAAAGGCAAATCCGCTAGAGAAACGTTCCGTGATATTAATGGTGTTTTGGGGGATGGTACTCTATCACTTCGAACAGCGGAGGAATGGTTTCGACGATTCAGAGCCGGTGAAAATGACACTATGGATAAGCCAGCCGGCGGAAGACCTGTGACTACGAATACCGATCGAATCATGGAAATCATCGAGTTAGCCCAGCATGTGGTATCTCGTGACATCGCCCAGGAGATGGGAGTTAGTCAACAAACTATTTCAAACCATCTGCAGAAGGCTGAATACAAAAAAAGCTTGATGTTCGGGTGCCGCATGATTTGACGCATAAAAACCTTCTGGGCCGAATCAACGCCTGTGATATGCTTCTTAAACGGAACGAATCCGACCCATTTTTGAAGCGGATGGTGACTGGCGACGGAAAAATGGATCACATACGACAATACCAAGCGAAAATGGTCGTGGTTGAAGGCCGGTGAATCGTCTTAAACAGTGGCCAAGCCGAGATTGACGGCCAGGAAGGTTTTGCTGTGTGTTTGGTGGGATTGGAAGGGAATCATTCACTATGAGCGGGTCCCATTAGCCCAGTCGCTTAATTTTACCATCCAGTACGAACAACTTGAAGCAGGCGATCGACTAGAAACGTCCAGAATTGGCCAACAGGAAGAGTGTAGTGTTCCACCAGGACAAAGCCAGACCACACACTTCGTTGATGACTCGTCAGAAGCTACGAGAGCTCGGATGGGAGATTTGATTGTACCACCATGTAGCTTGGACATAGCGCCAAGTGATTACCACCTGTTCCTGTCCATGGCAAACGCCCTTGGTGGTGCGAAGTTGAACTTAAAAGAGGCTTGTGAAAAGTGTCTGTCCCAGTTCTTCGCATATAAGGAGAGCATCTTCTACGAGGAGGCTATTATGAGGTTGCCGTTTAGATGAAGACAGATTATCGAACAAAACGGCACTTATTTGAACTAAATCCGTTTACTGGGACACTTTTTATGAAGCATTGAATGAAGAGCAAAAAAGTGGGAATATTTGACAACCTTATACTTTTTTAATTTTTTTTAATCTGTGCATCCTTCAGCTCCGATCGGAGAACTCTCAACAACTGAACTGAATCAGCGTTGATCTTCCAACCATTCATGCACCCTAAGAAGCTCTCCCCGATGCTTGATGGAATGTGCTTACAGAGCATTTGTGCACAGCATTCGCTCTTGGAAAAAACAAATGTACCTACTGCATTTGGCCGCCGTTGCGTAGTGGGTTAAGAGTGACACTCACACGCCGAAGCGTCTAGGTTCTGTTCCCGGCTCAACACCTCAAATTTTTCACGGTACCACCTCTTTCGAGCTGCTGATAACATTCAAAGAGTAACAACTGTCTAAGAAAAAGCTTCTCAAACTTCGCCGATCGGAGTCGGCAAAAAACTGTAGGTCCCTTCTGCTCGTGAGAGAACAGTAGTAGTTGTAGCAGTACACGAGTAGCACAACACAACACGAGTAGTTGATGTACAAGGCAGGTCGTGGTCCCCCTGTATACTGTCGCGCCATCCAATTATTATTATTATGCTGCATTGGATGGTGGAGTGTAATATGAGCTGCTGAAACACAGTAAAATCTATTGATGGGAAATGTTATTTATTAAAACTAATCCGGTTGAGGCATGCATTGTATACAAAACGGTCAAAAACAAACGAAAGGCGCGACAAGCTGATTTTGCAACAAGTGAACTTGCGGCCCCATTCGGCTATAGGGGTCAAAAAATATTTGAAAACAATGAAGGTCTTTTGGACGTTAGCAAAGGCGGATGAGGAAGTCCTTAGTCTCTTTGAGAGAAAAGTTCTGCGTGCGATTTTTGGTCCTGTTTGCGCTGATGGCATCTGAAAGAGAAGATTTAATGACGAACTCTATGGGCTGTACAGCGACATGCGCCTGGTCAAGCGTCTACGGATACAACGCTTAAGATGGCTAGGCCATGTAGAGCGTACGGATACCACTGCTCCGGCCCGAAAAGTCTTCAAATCTGAGCCATTGGGACAAAGCAACAGAGGACACCTAGGCTACCTTAAGGTGGCACACACAAGTGGAGAAGGACCTCAACCAACTTGGAGTGCGCAACTGGAGGCAGCTGGCGAAAGATCGTGCTGGCTGGAGAGGCATGTTGGTTGAGGCCCAGGTCCACCCCGGACTGTAGCGCGACAAGAAGAAGAAGAATGAAGGTCTTACCTCATCTCCTTCTCGTTGACAGGTTTGTTTTAACTGATCCAAAACGATTTGTGGGTCACCGGGTCGTTTGTTTTTTTTTTTTAAGGAAATCGAACAATGGCTTGAGTGGATCGATGCTAGAGTAGATTAATTTTTAGAAATAGTATTGGAATGTTGCACGAGGAATAGGAAAAGTGGTCGCTTATGACGGACAACACTCTGAGTGATGTATTTTTGTTTTCGCAATATTAGGCGCGATTTATTTCCAAATGCGTTGACATTTCTGTTTGTTTTGGCAAATAATCATACAAGAACTGACACCACGACAGCGTCTTCAAATTGTTCAGCTGTAGCGAAGCGGTTTTTCATGCGATTTGAGGTTAGTTTCTCAACTTTAGTCGATGACACTCGACCGGGTTGGCAACATTAAGCACTCAGTGAAGAGACTTTAGTCAAAAATTCAAACGAAGACTGCCGTTTTCAGTGTCTTGGCTTAGCACAGTTGACAATGTCGCTTTTCCACTTTCACAAGAATTTCGACCTAAAAGCGTTCAAAATTCAACTTCTGCCAGATTTGAAGCCCGGCAACTTGAACCTCGGATACAAAGCTTAAGACGACTAGGCCATGTAGAGCGTATGCCCCGGCCCGAAAAGTCTTCGAATCCGAGCCGATGGGACAACGCAACAGGGGACGGCCTAAGCTGAGGTGACGCATGCAATTGGAGAAACACCACAACAAACTTGAAGTGCACATCTGGAGGCAGCTGGCGAAAAATCATCCTAACTGGAAAGGCACGTTGGTTGAGGCCCAGATCCGCTCCCAGACTGTATCGCCACACGAAGTAGAAGAATTACTTCAACTGGAGTCAGTTCTTCAGTCGATGAGCTTTGAAAAAAACTCAATAGAACCCCGGTGTTTTATCTTGAAATTTCTCGCCAAATGGATTACAGTAATAAACACTGGCACTTTTTGAAGAGGCTGGACTCTGATTCTAAGCCCTGTTGAAAGCAAACATGCTTAGCTGTGGTTATCCGTACAGTGGTTGAACTCGAAATCAGATTTAACAGAATTTTTTCACCCTTCAAACACTTTAAATCCTTAAAACACCCCACCAGAGCTGGCGTGTTCGAAATATTTTCCTCTTCAACCAGCCCATCATCAACTTTCCTTCCAGTCCCAGCGAGGCATTTCCAAATTGAAGCCCATTTGAGTGTCTTTTATGGCAGAGCTAGCGAGAAAACCTTCAAAATTAAGGGCCCCCCTCATAACCATAAATTGACCGACATTTTTCAAGCGAAACCTCTTCACCTTTTAAATCCATTTAAACTTGAAATTGAAGTTAATTAGCTTTCATTTGAGTTGGATCTGCTTGTTTTTCTGCGGCAGAGTGAAGGGAAACCACGTCGCCGGCACTTGAACTTGTCGAACTCCAAGTAAAAATCCCATTAACCCTTGACGAGGTCTCGCCATGTGCTGTGTGTGTGTGTGAGTGTTTCACAAGGATAAATGGAAAATAATTCAATCGCAGCGCAAAAATCATAAAGTCGCAAATTAACGCCATTGGAGTGTAAAAATGTGATCTTAGCTCCCGACCGCATGTAGAACGACGACGTTTCCTCGTTTTCCTCGTTTCAGTGAGCAGTGACGACTTGTGTGTGGTGCTCCGAGAATAGGCTGCTTCTGCTGCTGGGAATGAAACAACGATGGTGGGGCGAGGGGACAGCGAACATAAAATCGTCGGTCATTGGGGCGGACGTCGAAATGAATAATTTATCGGTGTTCGAGCGCCGTCCATCGATTTTCCGGGACGGGAATGAGCATTACGCGGGCCAAGGGTGGCAATCGAGAGCACCTAATGGTCTAGAACGATATTGCCGGTGGGCAGTGGATGTCAGGGTGAGCTCAGTGCTTTTGCAGAGGGATGGGATAGTTTGCAGCTGCCGACATGTGTGTGGCGGCGATGAAAGAACGTGGCAGGATGTCCTTTTGTTTGTTTCCATTTAATGTCAACATGACACTTCCTACTGGCTGTTGTGACAGGATGTGTGTAAATAAATGATACGGCTGATAGGGTTAGGGATGGCCATTGAATGGCAGCTTGATTGACGGATTGCCTCCGGGTTGATGATAAGGATTTGATGGGTTTTCTTCTTTTCCCATGACCTCCCAAGTAAATTTAAGGACAAACTTTTCCTTTCTTCCTCTCTCCTCTAGGACGCACATTTAGTCCAATTTGCAAAGAATTAATCTGTGAATGCATTCGCACAACAACCAAACCCTTTTTTCATCAAAAGAGACCGCACTAAAGAACGATTTCAACCAGTCCGCAAGTCACCGAATAAATTATCCCCACAGCTAGTAATCCACACTTGCCTGTTGTGTTCGCTTTCCGAGGGAATTACATAGAGGCCAAGCTATATTTTAGTTAAGAAACGACTTACCACGACAGAAAAACGAACGAAAAAAGGATCTGCAAGCGCAAACACACTTGGATTTGCATACCGTAATTGAGGAGGAACTTTCGCCTTGCCGAGCTGCGGCTGGCAAAAAAAGCGGCACAACTTTCCAGGGAAGCTGTGAAATTATTTACAAAATGCAAATTCTGAGGGCTGCAGAGAATATAAATTTGGTAATGAAATCCGTTCTCGGGGGGACACTGAACAGTGGTGTCAACACCGTCTAAGGATGATCACAGACTGGGGGCGGGGACACTATCTCAAGCGCGGAGGGATGGGAATTGATGTCATACGCGAATGCAGGGATCACAACGTCTGATGTGTCCCAGATGAATCTGATTTCTTGTGACAGAAAATTCGATGATAACACGTGTCCTACATCCGTGGAATAATTTAAACTATTTGCTGTTTTTAGGCGGGAGAAGATTTGGGAACTTTGTTCTTCGGTGGGATTAGATTTGGGGAAACATTCTCTTTTATCCGACAAGGTCTTCAGCTGCGTGATCTAAGCAAGAGGAATAAGAAACTGTCAACAACTGGGCACGTAGCCTTTGAGATGATCATGATGTGTGAGAAACTTTTTCTGTCGTCCTCGTTGTTGGTAACTGCTGAAAGTAATGGAACCAGATTTTTTCCTTGATTTTCTTTCAACGTTTCGGCACGGATTGCTGCTTTCTCTTGAACTGTTGAAATAAAGATCACTTCTATAAATAATAATAATTGTTGGCGCGACAGTCCACAGGGGGACCAGGGCCTAGCTTGCTCATCAACAATTCGCTACTGTTCTCTCACGAGTAGAAGGGACCTACAGTTTTTTGCCGACTCCGAACGGTGAAGTTTGAGAAGCTTTTTCTTATACAGTTGTTACTCTTTGAGTGTTGTCAGCAACTCGACAGAGGTGATGGCGTAACAAATTCGAGGTGTTCAGCCGGGAATCGAACCTAGACCCTTCCCTTCGGCGTGTGAGCGTCGCACTCTACCCACTACGCCACGGCGGCCATCTCTAGACTTATTCAAATTCGAATTTAATGTCAGAGCAAGTGCAATGTCTGAATATATTTAGTAACGGGGAAACAAGGATATGTCGGATATGTCCTGTTTCCCCGTTACGAAAAGCGGATGAGCAAGCCCTTATTCTTTTCGAGATAATAGTTTTGCGTGCGATTTTTGGTTCTATTTGTGTTGATGGCATCTGGAGGAGAAGATATGAAAACGAACTCTATGTAAGCTGTAAAGCGACATGCGCCTGTTTAAGCGTCTTCGGATACAAAACTTAAGATGGCTGTTTTTCCTTTCGGTAAAACTTTCGGACTTCATTCCTGCCATAATACCTTTTCATTTCCTCGATCGCGTGCTTCTCATGCTCCTTCTTTTTCCTCTTGAGAAGCCGGTGCTCTTCCTTTCTTCTCTGTTCGTAGAGCTTAGAGCCGAACAGCCTTCGTTGTTCGATGCAGCGTTGCCTTATAGGCGCCTTCTTTGGCTGTATGCGGTTGCCTGCACTGGTCGTCAAACAATGGGTTCCTTCTGGATTGTGACGTGAAACCCAGCACATCTATGGCAGCTTTTTTGATGGCTTCTTGACAACGTTTCCAGTCTTCTTCTATGGTAAGTGCAGGCAGCGACGAACTCTGACCAAGTTTCACGGAGACAAAGGTAGGTAAAGTTCTCAGCAATCAGTTGCTATTGTAGCTTTCCGACGTCAAACCGTATTGGCTTCTCTCGACTCAGCTGATCTCTCGATATCCGGGCTCTTACCTTGGCAACAACAAGGTGATGATCAGAGCCGATGTTTGCTTCTCGGGAGGTTCGGACTTCGAGAATTTTTGAGGAGTGTCTGACTTCGATCTTGCATCGCAATCAATCTGATTGAAGTCTGATCGGGAGGTTCGGACTTCGAGAATTTTGGAGGAGTGTCTGACTTCGATCTTGCATCGCAATCAATCTGATTGACGTTGGATTGATCAGGGGATCGCCAGGTTCCTTTGTGAATATTCAAGTGTAGGAACCGCGTGGTTCTTCTTCTTCTTCTTCTTCTTCTTCTTCTTCTTCTTTTTCCTCTTCTTCTTCTTCTTCTTCTTCTTCTTTTTCTTCTTCTTATTCTTTTTCTTTTTCTTCTTCTTCTTCTTTTTCTTCTTCTTCTTCTTCTTCCTTTTCTTTTTCTTCTTGTGGCGCTACAGTCCGGGGTGGACCTGAGCCTCAACCAACATGCTTTTCCAGCCAGTACCATCTTTCGCCAGCTGTCTCCAGTTGCGCACTCCAAGTTGGTTGAGGTCCTTCTCCACTTGTGTGCGCCACTTTAGTCTAGGTCGTCCTCTGTTGCGTTGTCCCAATTGCACACATTCAAAGACATTTCGGGCCGGAGCAGTGGTGTTCATACGCTCTACATGCCGTAGCCATCTTAAGCGTTGTAAGTCAATGGTGTTCGGTATCGTGAAATGATAACCAATTTTTTCGTGCCTAGAATTGAAGAAATGAATGTGGAGGGGATGTGGTTTCAACAAGATGGCGCTGCATCTCATACAGTCAGAGAAACAATTCAATTGCTGCATCAGTCATTTCCCGGTCGTGTTTTTTCGCGCTTTGGAGACCTGAATTGGCCGTTTAGATCGTGCGATCTAAAACCATTGGATTTTTTTCTTTGGGGTTTTTTGAAATCGATGGTTTATGCAAATAAGCCGACGACGACTCAAGCCTTAGAGGAAGAAATTGGACGCTGCATTAATGAAATACCGCAGCATATATGCAAAACAGTCATTGAAAATTTCATTAAAAGATCGGGTATGTGCCAGCAAAGTGATCGCCGTGGCGTAGTGTGTAGAGTGCGACGCTCACACGCCGAAGGGTCTAGGTTCAATTCCCAGCTCAACACCAGTTTTTCGAATTTTTCACGGCACCACCTCTTTCGAGCTGCTGACAACACTCAAAGAGTAATAACTGTCTAAGAAAGCTTCTCAAATTTCGCCTTTCGGAGTCGGCAAAAAACTGTAGGTCCCTTCTACTCGTGAGAGAACAGTAGCGCGCACAACACGAGTAGTTGAGGAGCAAGCTAGGCCCTGGTCCCCCTTTGGACTGTAGAGCCAACAATTATTATTATGTGCCAGCAAAACCACGGCGGCCATCTGGCTGATGTGTTATTCCACACATAACCTCATCCTGTCTACTTTGCGATACAGAATTCATGATTTTTTTAAGTATCTGCGTTTTATTTAAAATTTAAATCCTGCGTTCTTATTGGGACACCCTTTACAACACTTTCTTGTTGTACATTGGGACCCTTGTCTTATTGACTGCAACGAAATATGCAGTCTCTTAAAATCATAAAATACTGTTTCGAAGTGGTCACAGGAAATGCATCAACCACTTCAAAAACCACATTCTTAACATAGTCGACTATGGATTTTTCGTTAGTGGCGCCCCCTATAAACACTAATTATTAATAGGAAAGTAAAAACATTTTATTTGTTCATTTCTACACATTTTGACCATCTTTCTGGCAATTCGTGAATTCCACACCAATGAAATTGTTCGTCTTTTAAAGCAAACCAATCAGACACCCAATCTTCGACCTCGAATCAAAGTGCTGCTCAGCCAAAGCGTGTCCCATCGATGAAAACAAATGGTAGTCGGAAGGAGCCAAGTCTGGTGAATACGGCGGGTGGGGTAGCTGCTCCCAGCCAAGTGTTTCGATTGTATCCTGAACCGGTTTTGCTTTGTGTGCAGGTGCATTGTCATGGAGCAAAATTACCTTGTCATGTCTTCTGGCCCATTCTGGTCGTTTCTCGATCAATGCCTGGTTCAAATTGATCATTTGTTGTCGGTAACGGTCAGTAATAACGGTTTCACCAGGTTTTAGGAGCTCGTGGTATAGCACACCTTTCTGTTCCCACCAAACACACAGCATTGTCTTCTTGCCGAATCGATCTGGCTTTGCAGTCGATGTTGATGGTTGTCCCAGATTAGCCCATGATTTTTGCCGTTTAGGATTCTTAAAATAAATCCATTTTTCATCGCCAGTAACAATCCAATGCAAAACCGATTTTCTTTCGTGTCCTTGAAGCAAAATTTCACAAGTGTTTTTTCGGTTTTCCATCTGTCTTTCATTCAATTCCTGTGGCACCCATTTTCCACACTTTTGGATCTTTCCCATACCTTTTAAACGGTCAGAAATTGTTTGTTGTGCAACATTTAACATTGCTGCCATTTGCTTTTGACTCAAAGTGTAATCTCCATCCAATATCGCTTGCAATTCGGCGTCTTCAAACTTTTCTGGTGGTCTTCCACGTTCTTCATTTCTGCCATCATTGGACTAAGCTATTACTGTACAAGCAACTCATACGACCCATTATAGCGTATGGCTTTCCTGTACGGTATAGCATCTCCAAGACCAGCATGGAGGTCTTCGAAAGGAAGATACTACGAATCTGCACCGGTCTCACCTTTGACAAGGACCGGATGAAACATCATAGCAACAAGAAGGTCTACGAAAAATCGAGCATCATCCCAACAACAGCAACAGTTCCTGGTGCAACTTTCCAAGAAGCAGTTATGCGAAACGGAAATCCATCCTAACCCAATCGTCGGGAACTTAAGGAGCTCAGTCCCTGGACAACGATTTCTCAATGCACACAACATGTTAAACGAAGAGATTTTCCCCCCGACATCTTCTGCATGCGAGCCGTATCACTCCACTTCTCCATCAGTGATACAACTTACCATCGAGGTTGACCCTGAAAACAACCACCCCCAACCCACCCCAACAAAGGAACATCATCGACACACGGATCTGAACACCCCGATGTTAAGACAGGACGTTGTTATATTGTAAATAATTCACTTGTACACACTCAAACTATGTAAGACAGTTGTTTATCCGTCGAGCCCCTATTGTTGAGCCGACATATATATATATGTATATTTACTGTAATCTTAAGCTTAAAATTTTGAAATTGTAAATATTTTTGTTCAATAACGAAAAATTGAAAATTGAAATTTCTCACATCAAAATCATTATTTCTGAACTGTTGAAACCATCTTTTGCATGATAGAGCATGATCACCATATGCCTCGACAAGCATTCGATGCGACTCTGCAGCACTTTTCTTCAAAAATGAATGCTTTCCGCAAATCATCACTTTCTGGTACAAAATTCGAAATGTTTAACACGATGTAAAAATATGATGTTGTCTGTTCAATAACTTGATGTATACTTAATATTTTTCACAGATGTCATAGCAAACAAACAAACAAAACAATAAGGGCTCGTTCACAACAAATGTTCCCTTTCGAGACATTTGTATCTTGACGCTCACTTCATACCGGTATGTCCCGGGACTTATTGAATGATATGCTAAGTCGATGAATGTGTTATGCAGGATATACCTTACCCTTTTTTTTTCTTATCTCAGTTAACTAGAGTGAGCAAGTGATCTTGGGTTTGAAGGTCTAGCAACTACAAGATCATGCAATTTCGTCTAGTTATGCCCAATTACAAACCTTTTCGAGAAATCGTGGCCTCGCTCTTCAATAACCAACGTGCGACCACATCGAAACTCATTTAACCAACCATCAATGGAGAAGAGTCCCCACAAGTTGCATGCTAACTTCTTTTTTTAATAAAAATCTCTTAAAAATCTGCACTTTGATACAAAATATTTCTTTATTAGCCTATACTTAACCTACAGCAGCTCATCAATCACTTAAGTACGGCCCAACAACATTTTTTAAAAACCACGCCTCACTATAAACAAGATGATCACCATCAACCTCTAAGAAGACCAACTTTCCCTTAGCATCCATCTGCTTCAGGCCCAACTTGTCCTAAAACAAAAAAACCAGTGCCTCCTCTCACTTAGTACATCTCTCAACTCACCTCACGATACAGGTCACTCTCCTTCAGCGGGAGCACCCTCCTGTCCTGGCCAGGTCCGTAGAACTCAAACCATTGAGTCTCCCTAGGGACTGTCACGGTGTCCGCTCGGAACTTTACCATCACGAATCTGCAAGAAACTCCATCAAAATAAAATGCACTCTTAGAGATGAGCAATTACAAACTTTTCCAATTCACACAGGTTCTTGGAATACTCCCTGTTGATGGTTAGCTCGTTGTTAATGTCACTCAGGAAGGTACTTCGTTGCCTGAAGGTCTCCTCATTGAAGGGATCGTGCCAATACGTAGAGGGAACGTATGACTTCTGGGTCACACTGGAAAAAAAATTCATCAAATTGTCAATCCACACTCTTGGGCGATATACACGTACTTTGTATAGACAGCAAAGTAAAGAAACTGCCGCATAATTTCGCAGAAGCCTGGTTGAAGCACATTGCATCGGGGCAGGCCGTAGACTCCTTGATGTGGTGAGCCGAGCGTGACAAGCGTTTTCATTGACGGTCTAGGGCAACGTTGGGCTAATGCACGCCTTTGAAAATACATAAAGACAAGCTTCCAAAACCTACCGGTCGTCATACTCACAAGAACAAGCCACCCTGAGAAAGTCCTATCCCGTGGTACCCATCCGAAAGTTTATCATCTCTTTGTATTTGCCGGCACGCCAGAGAAATCTGTCAAAAAACAAAGCAGACACGATCGACGTCAAACTTAAATCAAAGCCATTACGGTCGTTCGCAAACTCACTTGGATGTCAGGGTGCATGAAAAACGAATTCAACTGTTCATTGGACTGCGTCGTTCCGATTCGAATGCGCATCACGTAAACTTCGTCCAAATTGGCTTGCAAAAGCTTCATCATCGTCTTCGGCAATCCATCAGAACTGTCGTCTTACAGAAAGAATCGATATGGTTCAGACTGACAACCTAGTACACGCAAGGCTTACCCGTCCCATGCCAGATAACAATCGGCGTTCTAGTTCCACCGCTAAGACCCAGCACACAGCACAAGAGCAGCCAGACATTTCCGACGACAGCCATTTGGCTACTGTGACGCGAGTGAAATGCTCTGGGCAGACACTCTGGTGACAGTTTGTTGTGGCGAAAATTTATCAAAAAAGTGCGAATGAACTTGAGGCTCGTAAATATGCGGAAGTTTGATCACGTGTCAGGTGACGCATGACCATTTTGGGGTGGTGTTTGGAATGGGGACAGTTGGGGCTGGGTTGAGCGGCTGTTTTGGAATGAAATGACACACAGATGATCGTACTTGGAGCTTAAGTGAATGAGGTTTATGACGTTTATTTGCATGAAACTGCCGAAAGTCAAAATATTTTGAGATGGTAAATGTGGCCACTGTGGCGTAGTGGGTAGAGTGCGACGCTCACACGCCGAAGGGTCCTGGTTCGATTCCCGGCTGAACACCTCTAATTTTTTACGGTACCACCTCTTTCGAGCTGCTGACAACACTCAAAGAGTAATCATTGTCTAAGAAAGCTTCTCAAACTTCGCCGTTCGGAGTCGGCGCTACAGTCCACCGGGAGACCAGATCCTAGCTTGCTCATCAGCTACTCGTGTTGTGCGCGCTACTGTTCCCTCACGAGTAGAAGGGATCTACAGTTCATTGCCGACTTCGAACGGCGATGTTTGAGAAGCTTTCTTAGACAATGATTACTCTTTGAGTGTTGTCAGTAGCTCGAAAGAGGTGGGAATCGAACATAGACCCTTCGGCGTGTGAGCGTCGCAATCTACCCACTACGCCACGAACGCCCACGAACGCCCCTCGTACTCTGTCAGATGGAAAACATTGATGGTGACATGTTGGAGATAAATAAATTGTGACAATCTTTCAACACATACTGTTTTCCTTTCACAATCAAGACAATAAAATTGTTCTCTGTTCACAATGTTAAGAAAAGTCAGAAAGTTTGTTGTGCTAATAAAAAAGTTATTTTATGAAGTATAAGCCCGCTTGTACGTATGTCGCCTTTTGTATTTCGGTATTGGGCAATCCTAGTGTTGCAATCTGGCAACTCCTAGCTCTATCGTAAAGTTTGACATTTCTGAGGTTAAACGTACTCAGAACGTAACTTAAAGGATTCATCTCGCTCAAAAAATGGAATTAAATCGTGAAAATTTTCGTGCGATTATTTTTTACAACTTTCGAAGTGGATTAACTCAACAACAGTGCATCGATGAACTTAATTCAATTTTTTTGGCGGTGAAGCTCCATCAAGGACCAGTGTTTGTCGATGGTATGGTGAATTCAACCGAGGTCGTAGTTCACTCCAAGACGAATTTCGTAAAGGTCGTGAAAAATCAGTTGTTGTTCTGGAAACCATTGATGGTGTGCGCCAACTGATATTGCAAGATCGTCATGTGACCTATCGTGAGAGTGGCAAAAGTGCTTCGACAATTGGTTCAAACGCAGGCAAAAATGTATAGATCTTAGTGGAGAATATTTTGAAACACAATAAAGCTATTTTCGATGATGGATATTTGTTCTTGTTCTCTAATCCCGAAATATAAAAGGCAACCCTCGTATAAGCTATTGTGAATTTAAAATCAGCAAAAAAACAACCTAACCAAATTCAATTTGATGTCGGACTATGGAGGTTTTGTTTTTCGTTTTAATTTGAACAAACAGTTGAATTACATTCTAACATTCGAGGATGTTTTGAGCTTCACTCAGAAAAATGCTAAAAAAAACGTGTGCAATCTAAGAGTTCACTTCTTTATCAGCGAACGAATTTTCGTATGTGAATAAAGGATAATAGTAGGTCTGTTCCAATTCTCTGAATTGCTACGAATGTCTACGAAAATCGCCGAAAAACTGACAAAGGGCGTTCTATTTGCTGATTTTTTCGTAGAAGAGAAAGAGTAAAATATTTCCATTCGCTACGAACTTCTGCCGAAGAAAAGTTTGTGGACAAACGATGACTGTCAAAGTGAAAATAAAAAAAAATTATATTTCATATATCTGATAGCTGTTTATATTTAATTCTGCAAATTTCCACGAAAAGTTGTTTCATCAGATTCAACTATTTAGTTCCGAGGAATTATTTAGTTCTGAGGAGCTGTTTAATTCCATCTCGAATGTTGATGATGTTGAGTCGGTTCATGTTCGCAAAACTAAATATTTCCATTGCAGACACATGTTTCAATAAATGGTGTTGCAGCATTCCAGACACATTTTTGAATAAATGGTACAGTGTTAGGATGAAAAAAAAGTGTTAGAAGAAAAAAGTACAAAAATCGTTGTGGTATAGTTAATAACTCATAAGAAAATTAGTACTTTGTAAAGGTTCTGAAATTAAATCTCAATAAACTACTACTACTGCTACTACATAAATGTTCTGTTCGTGTTCACCAATTTTTTTCTACCTGTTAAAATTGAAACAATATGTTTTAAATTTCAAAGAACGTAGATGTACTCAAACAAGATTTTAGCATTTGTCTAGTAACAAACTAGGTGGCGGCTATTTGGCACTGATGTGATGGGAATCGAAAACCTATGTTCTATATCACAGAAGCGCATCTTGAATGAATTGAATTCGCATTTTCCTAAATAATAATAATTGTTGGCGCTACAGTCCACAGGGGGACCAGGTCCTAGCTTGCTTATCAGCTACTCGTGCTGTGCGCGCTATGTTCTATATCACAGAAGCGCACCTTGTTTTTTCTTCTTAAAACCAAGGAATTACATTAAACGAATGTTAGTGCATGGTAGTACAATAGACCAGTATTTGAGTCTGAGCGCTCCAGTGCAGTATATCCCAACCTCCAACAAAAAAAAATTTAACACAGAAAGTACTGGAACACACCTATTATCTCTGCGTATGCGTTGCAAATTTTGTTGTCTTTTTTTCTGTCGAAAAAGTGGATTTCACATTTCTTAATGACATACTTTACACATTTGGTTTAGATGCATGCCCGTACTTCGCCTGTCTATGAAAGAGTTTAACCCCCTTCCCCTTAACAAGTGACAGACTTCAGAATTTGATACAGAAAGTGCTGGAACACACCTGGTGTTTTAAAAAATACATGTATTTCTAGAACCGAACCAAGAACCTTGGCGTACAACTGGCCCACTTACCCACTACGCCACTGCAGCCAAAAATGCAGTCGCTTTAAATATGTATTTTCCTGTTAATTTAATTAAATATGTATTTTCCTGTTAATTTTTGGTTAGTTAAAAAAAACAGGTTTGCTGTCACATTGTTAGGTCCATTCCAATTACTCTGAATTGCTACGAATGTCTACGAATTTGCTGGAAAAACTACGCAAAAGCGTTCCATTAGCTGATTTTTTTCTAGAAGAGGGAGCTCACGAGAGTGCAAAATATTTCCCCTCCCTACGAATTTCTGACGAAGAAAAAACTGTAGGCAGCAGCTCGGCAGCAGTCTGATAGCTGTTTACGAATTTCTACGAAAAGTCATTTCACAATTTTCGCTAGAGTTACTCTCTGCAAGAGAGATTTTTACCCAAACTACTGAACTACGAATTTCTGTACACAAATCAGTTGGAACAAACCTGTTGACTTATCTTTGATTTTCGTCCATATCATATATTGAATATTTTTTGTTTGGTTTTCTTTGGTTCTACAGAAGATACAAGAAGCGCCATTGACAGCTGTTTTCGGCAATAAAAATATTTATTAAAGCGCACTGAAAGAACAACTCGTTATAACGTATAGCGAAAACTTACATAACAAACATAAGTACAAATTAAAATTACTAATATCATAAAAAATCAAAAATACGACAAAAAATTAACAGATTAGTCAATTTACACGCGCATCAAGTTATCTTTCCTTGAAATGTTAAACGATTTCCTACACCCTGTGCTGTTGTGCTCCCTTCTAAACTGACTTTGATAGATCTTAGCGCATTCTGTTGGAATTATGTTGCATTTCACCCAAAAGGTAGATTCAAACCATTTCAAAAAGCAAATTGTTGGTAGGAAAACGCAAGAAAAAAAAGTATGGACAGAAAATGTTACAATCAGATCGAGTTTAGATGAAATGGAAAATTCCCTAAATATAGTTCTTTAGCATAAGAGTGTGCTAGGCAACTTGTTAATAATAATTGTTGGCGCTACAGTCCAAAGGGGGACCAGGGCCTAGCTTGCTCATCAACTACTCGTGTTGTGCGCGCTACTGTTCTCTCACGAGTAGAAGGGACCTACAGTTTTTTTGCCGACTCCGAACGGCGAAATTTGAGAAGCTTTCTTAGACATTTATTACTCTTTGAGTGTTGTCAGCAGCTCGAAAGAGGTGGTGCCGTGAAGAATTCGAAAAATTGGTGTTGAGCTGGGAATCGAACCTACACCCTTCGGCGTGTGAGCGTCGCACTCTACGCACTACGCCACGGCAACCACAGGCAACTTGTTACAATTGATATTTCATTTCAGTTGATCATTGCTCATCCAAGGTTAACGTTCAGTAATTTGATGAGGATTTTAGGCGGTTGCAATGCGAATATGACACTAAAGCACAATCGGAGAATCTGCGATACAGAATTCTGCAACGAAAAGAATGTTCTCAAGAGCTCAATAACACCTGCAGAAACGAAAAATAAAAAATAGTGTATTTATGTTGGAAATAAAGTAAAAAGAAACTGCGTCGAAGAGCATATCTGAGTAAAGTAATGGCCTAGACGTAAATAAAAACTTAAGTCTCCCTATGCACCTGACCGCTTGATGTATTTCATCGTCTTGAATCTAATCCAAACGCACGTCGGTGAGGATGAGAAAGCCATACAAGTGTAAGATAGTAGACTTCAA
Source organism: Eristalinus aeneus (assembly GCA_955652365.1). Taxonomy (NCBI): domain Eukaryota; kingdom Metazoa; phylum Arthropoda; class Insecta; order Diptera; family Syrphidae; genus Eristalinus; species Eristalinus aeneus. The sequence goes on from OY019132.1 coordinate 58,172,554, forward strand.
AAATGTTGCGATTTCGAGTAATTCGTTGTTTTGTGAATAATTTTGACCATGGTCGCACTGAAGATGCTCTATGAGGAGATGAGAAACTTCTAAAATTCCTTTAAAAAGCCACAACATAATGTTTTGAATTTACAAAGCGTCATGAATCTCAACAGATGGCGATGCTATCTTCAAAAACAATCACCCACACAAAAACTGACAGTTCGCCGCAATCAGCTGAAGGAGAACAGTTCTCGGGGAAACACAGAGACAACCGGTCTCTGTTTACCACTTTTGTTTATCACTTGTGTGTTTCAAATCGACACAATGGCCAAACTAGATTTAATTTTTGTTACATTTCTCCTTATCCACTGTGTCAGATCAAGTTATGAGAATGCAGCCAACTCCACAGAAGCGGAAACATTGCCGGTCGTAATGTGGCATGGAATGGGTAAATATTCAACAAATTCACTCACATCTTGTTCACAAAAATAAAAATAAAAACACACACAAAGGGCACCAGTTATTGAACTCTTACTGATACGAAATTGTCTCAGGCGCACTCTTATCACCGTGCCACAACAGATCGCAATTGCATTCAACGCTGCAAATCTCGTCCCAACTTCATATGTCCCGCGCAACAAAATCTGAGTGATATAATCCACAGCAAATGAATATGCAATAGCTTCAGATGAGTGCCTGCGCCCGGCAGTGTTGGTGGACAATTGCGAAATGTGTTCACATCAGTTTTCCGTATTTGCCGCAATAATTAACGTGCCGGAGGAGGCCAGCTGTACAAGAAATCAAACGAAAATCAACTTCATTCAAGTGCTCTCTTGTCTTGGGAGGGATGGGAGGCAATGAAGAGCTGATGAGGGTTTTGTTGTCGATCGACAGCAGATTTGATTGTTGTTTGTGTCTTCATTGGATTCGCTCATTTTTGCGTCCATAGGAATGCTTGTGTGACACTGGCAGTGTTATTGATGTGTAGGTCTTCTGGGCATATGTTTCACAATTCATATTTTCTGTGGATGGTCATTAACATCATAACTAGACGTTTACCTGTTGGAATGTGTGGCCTAATGGGGGCTTAACCTTCGTAGATTCTTCTTAATTCAACAAATGCCTTCAATTGCCCATCAGTAAAATCCAATTCTTTTTTTTACGTGGTGATAAGTCATTCACGAGGCCTTTGGGCAAGATATGCAACCTCTTGTTGTCCCTGACTGGGATAAAATACGATCTCAATGGCAGGGACACCTTTGGGAGGTTATTAAGAAGCTCTTGATATCACGATCTAGTCTGTTTCGAAAATGTCAGAGGTTCGCCGCTTTAAACTGTATTCCTTTCTGAATCCAATGCATCTGTCTAGGTGACACCTGCTGTTTTCCATTTAGCCTTGGTTCGATTAAAAAGCTGATTGAAGAGCACACGGGTGGGGTTTATGTGAAGTCCTTGGAAATCGGTGGATCAATCATCGAAGACTATCGCAGTGGATTTTTCATTCATCCCAACAAACAGGTAAACATTCATTCATACATAGACACACCTTTCACTGAGTCATTTCTTCAGATTGAGGATGTGTGTCACCAAATCGCAAGTGATCCCAAACTAAGCAACGGCTACAATGCCTTGGGCTTCTCGCAAGGTGGACAATTTCTGTAAGCTTACCTCGAAAAACGAAATTCCTGGACTTGCCTTGAATTAATTGAAATGAGTTTACAGACGAGCTGTGGCCCAACGTTGCCCCAAACCACGAATGAATGTTCTTGTCTCATTTGGAGGACAGCATCAAGGCATTTTCGGCCTTCCGAAGTGTCCAAGTCTCAATCATCCAACTTGTGAGTATATTCGGCGCCTCTTAACTACCGCTGCATACGAAGGGTAAGTGAGTCATACTGGTTCAGCACGTTTTCTGATGATATCTTCGATAGTTGGGTGCAGCGAGACCTTGTACAGGCTACCTACTGGCATGACCCACTCGACGAGCCAAAGTACCGCGACGGAAGCACATTTTTGAGTGAGATCAATAACGAAAATATAATGAACCCAGCCTACAAGGACAACCTTAATTTGCTAAAGAAGTAAGGATGTCATTTCGTCACCCATCCTATTCATGGGGACTGTGTCTTTCAGATTCATTATGGTCAAATTCCTCAACGATACTGTAGTCCAACCTAAAGAATCTCAATGGTTTGAATTCTACGCTCCCGGACAGGACAAGGAGATCCTGCCGTTGAAAAAATCTGCACTTTACACCAGGGTTTGTATTTGGAAAAAAAAACGTGTTTTCATCTTTAATTTGAAATTCCATCTAGGATCAGATTGGCTTACAACAAATGGACGCAGATGGAAAACTTGTCTTCCTCGCCACCGAAGGGGATCACTTAAAGTTCACTACTGAATGGTTTATTGATGAAATCATTCCACACCTACTTGGAAACTAATTTGGACAAATACCCAAGACCTTCAAAGGGCATTCAGGGCCAGATTGTTCTCTACAAACGAAACAATTTCTTCGGCCAATTCACACAGGGAACAGAACATTTGAATAAAGAGCGCATTGTGCAGAATTAATCGTCGTCTTCCTTTTTCATTGCCGCACAGATTAATCTGTTCGATGATGGCTTCGAAGGGCATCTTTATGATGAGCAGGTCGAGATCTGTTGTCGCCACCATTTGTTGAATGTGATGGGCCTTCCTTTCCCACTTGTCGATCATGGCTATGATCGCTGATCGCGCAAGTAAGACGCCTATGTTTGAACCGGAGCTTGGAACACGACGTCGCATGTTGCGAAGGGTCCTCGTGAAGACATCCAAGTACGCTGTGCGCTTTGCATAGTCTGGTACGCCCTCGATGAGTTCCTTAAGACTTTGGAGGTTCATGTTCCACTTCGTTGGATGACATTTTCGTTTGGCTTGCCGATATATTTCACAGAATTCCCGGAGATCTTGTGGTTCACACTTCAAGCCAGGATTCTCTTTCTCAAACTTTTCCTTGTCGGTGAGCGGTCTGGCTGAATTACACCCAGTGTCTGGTATCGTACTACGTATAACCGAGGTCAACAGGTCTCTGATCATAGCGTCGAAGTAGCTTTGGGGAATATAGCATTCTCCCTGCAGTTCGAAAAGGATCTTGCAATGGTCTAACATGAAATTTGGTTCAATATAGAGGCAATAAAGGTCCTTTTGGATTTGTCGTTCGCTTGAATGAAAGGTAACCTTAATTTCTGTTGATTCCCCATACCCTAGTCGAACTGAATGTATATTGAATACGAATAGCTTCCTGGACGGCGGCAAGTAAGCCGCACCCTTGGGTTTGGTTTTCCTCACATGCAAATGCACTGGTTTCTTGCCTAAATTTTTGATTTTGCAAGCAATTAGCGTTTCAGTCTCATAGGGTTTGCACTTAAACCTTAAGTGAAATGTCATGTCTTTGTCCCGTTTCTCGTCTTTTTTGAGATCTGTGTCGTTTATTCGTATGCAATATTCAGGAAACCCCACATCGAGACATAAATCATGCGTGGAGCCAGAGGATATAGTGGACAAGTCAACATCACTGATTATTTCTGCCAGAGGTCTTGGGTGCTTGTGAATTCTGTGACCAATGACTTCAAGTTTATCTATATCTGGGTAAAACTCCAATGGGCTAGTTCCATCTTCTGCGGTCGACTTGAGTTTCCGCCGCAAATAACTCGACCTAAGGAATGTATTTTTGTCGTCGGCAGAGTTTTTCAACCATTGTTCAGCTTTGACCACTTTTGGTGTCCCAACTATTTCAATGTCTGGTTTTTTCAACCTTTCGGAACGTGGTAAAGTTTCATAAAGTGTTTCCTTGATGTGCTCAGTCTTTCGCAGTGACAATTTAGTTGGGTGTAGTCTTTGTGCAGTATCAATTATGCGCTTTATATTCTGCACATTACGATGCTCTTCTGTCTGATTGTAAAGGACGTGCGAGAGTCGTTTGCCTGTTGCCCTTTGAATGCGACATGCAATCCGTTTGCGGTCTTCAAGGATTTGCGACCAATAATGCAAACGTTTGTCCATGGAGTGTGAGGATCTGTTAGGATTGCTGAAAATCGAACATGATGATCCTTGACCAGCTTTTTGGCAAAAATATTTCTTTATTATGTCGTCGATCAAACCGGATGCTGTACCTTTAACTGCTGGCTGTGACATTCCGCATCGTATATGCTCTGCATGGAATGGAAAGTCCATTTTTCACTAGAATTCAGTTGAATTTCTGTAACGAAATCTGAATGTTGCAAAGGGAAAATAAATTACGTCTTAAAAGCTTTTCACAAAGTTGCTAATGTGACAAATTTTAAATTCAGTTGTTTTATGAAAATAAAAAATGCTGGCTTGAAAGTGCCGAAATCAGTTATACCGTAGAACTAGAATTAAAACGTAACCTTAAAAGTCACACAATCTAGTACATTCTTAAACTTTGACATTTCTCAGTAGCTGTCAGTTGGATAACCTCCGTGAAAATTATTATTTCCCTCGCAATCATTATTCCGGAGAAAAATGCGTTTTACAAATAAATTATGTGCCCAACATCTGGGTTGGATGTTCAAGAAGCACTGGATTGTCCAGGGAAAACGCATTCCACGCGATACAGGGGCTGCCAATGAGCTCAAAAAGTTAGGCTTCACAGTTCATAACCCAGAAGATGTCCTGAAGAGTGATGTTGTTCGTCCAAAGTAAGCAATGCACTTGAAAAAATTCAATTAAAAACATTGCAATTTTCCTTGTCTTAGATTGGAAACCCTAGTATTTAGTGAACCGAAAGTAGTCGAAGATGAAACTCATCCCAATTGGCACCAGAAGCATTGTTACATATACGGTGACACGAATGTGCTTCTCGAGGGAGTCTCCCAAGCTCAGGTGCTGACCAAAACTGTCGAAATTAAGGGATTCCCAAGGAACATTGAAGAGAGTATCAATAAGCTACAGTTAAATAGTGCTGTCGACAAAAGCGTTCGAAACTCGATTTTGGCCTCCCATGCACTTGACGCTCAGCAGGTGAAGTTACCAAAAGTCAAGATTCCTGAAAGACCCGCCTTTGTTCTTCCCAGGGAGTACGGGATATCACACACAAGAAGACGGTAATTCAGTCATTTGTGGTTGTGGTAATTCATGTGAGAATTATTTCCTCTTTTTAGACGACTTCTGATTAACAAACTTATCTTCGAATGCGAAAAACTCGCAGGAAGTTCGGTCACTTCTCGTAGGCAGATTTTCAATGATGTCGATTTTGTTGTCAATATTACGAAAGAAGAAGACTTGTTCCAATTCCAAATGTCCGCCGACACCTTCATCACTTCAAAGAAGCCAATTGAACCGGTAAAGGGAAAATACGAAGGGGATATTCCTGACCTCTACCCAATCAAACACACAATTACAATCCCCAAGAGGAACATCTATACAACTTCGGATAAATATCGTAAGTTAAGGAGGTTTATGAAAATCTGATTCGTCTGCTTAGGCAACCGTTTTAGCTCTCCGCAGCACACTTTCGTACTCTCATCCCCACACATTGTTTGTGCATTTCGACAAGGAAACTGTGAAGAATTTGCATGAAGCACCGGTGACGGAGACGCAGTTCCAAGCAAGGAATCTGCTCAAGGCATTTACTGTCGCGGCATCAAGGGCAAAACAACTCTATGGGGTATGACGTGAATGTGAATCCAATCAGTGATTGTTTTATTTTGTTTTATTTTCATTTATTGAAGGACTCTGTCGACAAGTTCCCAACTCCAGTTGTGGTGCAAAGTATACAAACTGATGGGCGAACCTTCCACTTTGGAGTTTTTCAATTGAACACCCTGCAGTTGAATGGAAACGACGGAGTTAAGAACTATTGGTTCCACACACCAAATGTGGACTTGTTCTCTGAATGCGGCTACAAAGTTGGCAGACCTGTGCTCGAAGGTTACAATAAGGACTGCTTCCGCTTTCTGAAGGCGTTTTATAGCAACTCATAAAGCGATGGTTGTAAATAAAATTGTTGTGTAAGATGGATACTGTTCTTCTTTCGTAGTGTTTATCTGATGATCTAAATAGTTGATTGAAAAGCGTGCTACGCCCTAGATTCACGGAAAGAAGGCATGCTTTATATATAAATTATGCTGTTTTTACTGTTGTGTAGACCTAAGCCGGCATAACTTCTCAGTAGGGACATCCTCTACAGTCGGATACTGAAGGGGCTTTTTTCTGCGAAGCAGAATTAATGAAACTGCTTGAAAAAAAAACTGCTTTATCTTACAACAGAGGGCTCTGTTACTCAAGAGTAAAATGGACTCTACACCCAATTTCGGTTGTCGGGATCAAACGATCATAGAAGCCTAGATATATTTTGATTTGCGGCCTTTATCGCGCTTGTTTTATTTCTTACACGCGATTAAGCCGCGTTACTGTTTTCAACAATCAAAACGTGATCCGGGACCTATCGGGTTATGGACAAACTGCAGATCCTGGAAAAGACTCAAGAAGTGCAAATCGACACTCACCATCTATTCGTTGATTTAAAGACCGATCTGAGTCAATGGAGCTTTGAGGAAGGGTTCACTGATGGCATTCGCAAGATCTTCGCAAAATTCTTAACCGACATTGATGCGACAGCGTTTAAAACATTTTCGAGCTCCAAGGTCTTGGTGATTGAGTTCAATATCAGCGAAGAAATAAAAACTCCACACACCTACAGAACATCTGAACCGGCAAAGCAGTGAAGTGTCTTTTCCAGGTTTACTCAACAAAACGATTTGGCACACTTCCAAGCTTTCTCGTAATTGAGTTTGAAATTAACACGTTTAGGACGGCGTGTACCGCCGGTGGCTCACACACGAATGTTTCATACAGAGTGTACCGTTTTGCCTATCCATAAAATTGAGTCATAAGTGTGAAGAAATAACGGTACAACAGAAGCAGCACGACATTGATGTACGCATTTTCCCAGAATTTGATGTTTTTCTTCAAAATTTATAAAATTTCTGTGCAAAGTTTCGCTAAATGGTCCTAAATACAAACAACTGCGCCGTCCTCAACATGTTAAAAGGATTCCTCCGTTGTTCATCTACCGGAAAGAAGCCCGATTTAGTCATCCCCTGTTCTATAGACTTTACTTCGACTTTTAGAAGAAGCTTCCAACACTACTCCTGACTTCATCACAGGGATATAAAGAACAGATTTCCATCTGTACCCTCAGTACGCTAGTTTGTCCTCGTTATTAACAGAGAGACTATTCACCAAGTTTTGTAGTGCCGATTGTATTCAAAGGACTCTAAGCGTCCTCCACTTAAAATTGCGTTTGGTTTTACTAAGGAGGAGGTTCTTCCAAAAGTTTGGATGAAGGAAATAGTTTGTAAGCAGCTGCAAATGTTTGGACACAAGTAAAACTCTTAGACGACAACTTGTCCTTCCAGCATAAATGGAAATTTAGTACGGACGAATGAAGCTTTTGCAGTCAAGTCCTGACTAATGCCCCAATTGATGAATGGAAATCGGGATGTTGACAAAAAGTTTTTTTTTTTAATTTAACAATAAGCGAAATTGGCATACTATTCAGTATATACAGTATCCAAGAGTATATTCCTTTTTTTTGCCTGATCATTCGTTGGGCGCCATTTTTCCACCTTCAAGAAAAAAAAACACTTATTTCTGTCCGTGATATGGGTATAAAGTAATATTTCCTTAATTCCAGACTTAAAATTCACTTTTTTATAAACTTTGCCAAACACTGTGCCAAAAACTTGCGAGGGGAGCAAGTTACCTTGTTAAAAATTCTTTAATTTTTTTGTAATGCATGATGATGGGGATGAGTGAGCGCATGTACCAGCTCATCTGTAAGATATGGTCGGAGGAAAGCATGCCCGATGAGAGGAATCTCAGCATCGTTTGGCCGGTCCACAAGAAAGGAGACCCCTTTGACTGTGCCAATTATCGAGGGATCAATCTCTTGACGTTACCAAAGGCGGATGAGGAAGCCCTTAGTCTTTTCGAGAGAATAGTTTTGCGTGCGATTTTTGGTCCTGTTTGCGTTGTTGGCATCTGGAAAAGAAGATTTAACGACGAGCTGTACAGCGACATGCGCCTGGTCAAACTTCTACGGATACAACGCATAAGATGGCTAGGCCAGATAGAGCGTATGGACAACACTGCTCCGGCCCGAAAAGTCTTTGAATCCGTGCCATTGGTACAATGCAACAGAGGACGACCTAGATTAAAGTGGCGCACACAAGTAGGAGAGAGACCTCAACCAACTTGGAGTGCGCAACTGGAGGCAGCTGGCGAAAGATCGTGCTGGCTGGAGAGGCATGTTGGTTGAGGCCCAGGTCTACCTCGGACTGTAGCGCCACAAAAAGAAGAGAACCTCCTTAACATCGCCTACAAGATCCTCTCTGTTGTATTGTGTGAGCGTCCGTGACCTGATAGGTCCCTATCAGTGTGGTTTCAGGGTAGGAAAGTTCACAATAGATCAGACCTTCATTTTACGGGAGATCCTGGCAAAAACTCAAGAAGTGCAAATCGACACTCACCACCTATTCATCGATTTCAAGGCTACATATGACTGTGTGCATAGAAACGAGCTAAACAGTGCCATGTCTAGTTTTGCGATTCCTACCAATCTCGTCAGACTGTGTAGGATGACGATGGAGAACTCTCGCTGCTCCATCAAGGTCGGTACCGAACTCATCGAAACCTTCAATGTCAAAAAAGGCTTTAGACAAGGTGACGCACTGTCATGTGACTTCTTTAACATCATCCTCGAGAAGATCGTGCGTAACTCACAAGTCAACACCAGAGGCACGATCTTCAAGAAGTCAGTTTGATTGCTAGCTTACGCTGATGACATTGACGTGATTGGACGAACACAGCGAGCCGTCAATTAACCGTTTGCTGGAATTGAAGCGAAAGCAGCTGGAATGGGTCTGGCGGTAAATGAGTGCAAAACTAAGTACATGCTGTCATCAAGGAAGAACACACGACATCGACTTCTCGGACAGAGCGTGACACTAAGCAGCCGTAGCTTCGAGGTAGACAAGGACTTCGCCTGCCTCGGCTCCGCGTTAAACAGGGACAACAACATCAGTACCGAAATCAAACGCAGAATCACTCTTGCCAATCGCTGTTTCTTTGGGCTCAAGAGGCAATTGAGTAATAAGGCCCTCTATCGACGGACTAAGCTCGCTTTATATAACAGCTTGCTCATCACAGTCCAACTTTATGGTGCTGAAACCTGAAAGTTACTAAAGGCGGAGGAGACAGCCCTTAGTCTTTTCGAGAGAAAAGATTTTTGGTCCTGTTTCAATCCTAGAAGCAATTCTGATATGCACTTTTCGGTATGCCCTTGAGCTCTATCAGCAATTCGGTTTGTATCTCCTCAATCATCGCAATGCTTTCGTGAGTCTTTCGATTTCACAACCATCCATGATTGACATCATTCAGCAAAATTGGAACGAACTGCGCTGCCACACGCTGTATACCCAAAATTTCCAAGAAACTAGAACGGCATGAGCCAGCATCTTCAGAATCTTCTCTAACAGTGGTTCCACGATTATTCATAATAGTTTTCTTCACTTTCTGAACGTGTTCATCAGTTGTTCATGTGCTGCACCGTCCAGGGCGAGCATCGTCATTCACATCTTTTCGACATTTTTTGAAGAGCTTGAAGTACTTGTAAACAGATTTTTGTCTCTCAACGTATGCCGCTATCATAATAAGTGTTTTCCACTTTTCACACAAAATTGCATGCAAATTCTTTGGATCTGTTTATTTTGACAGCAGAAAATTGCCGAACACACAAAACACGTCTAATTTTTGTGCCTCTCACAAGCCAAATAAATGCCGAATAATAGCTGAAACTGTAAAAATACGTTCGAGACAAGTGTACCAACATAACAAAATAAGGGAATCGCTAATGGAATGTGCATAGCCCGCAACAGACCTCCTAGAGATCAGATTGATGGTGATTGGATGGCGCGACAGTCCACAGGGGGACCAGGCCCTAGCTTCTTCATCAACTACTTGTATTGTGCGAGTTAAGTTTATGACCTTTACTTTGATCAAACAACACAAATTGCTTATTCATTTGTCAATGCTACTCGCTATCGCAACTATCTTATAACTGATGCTGACCAAAAATACTTCAATCTTAAATACTAAGTGCATGTCCCATGCAGCCAGACGCAGCTCAGAATATCTGTTGTTGACTCAAGCATCCGCTGCTTATCGATGCAACATGTTTTAGGAGAAGATATCACTCGCTGCACGACGCAGCTCGTGGTAACTGTATCGCATGATAAGATGCTTCTGGTATTAACTTGTACCATTGTTGGTGATGAGACGTTGGCGAGGGTAGGTGGATGACATAAATTGTGCGCTACTGTTCTCTCACGAGTAAAAGGGATTTACAGTTTTTTGCTGACTCCAAACGGCCAAGTGGTCGCCGTGGCGTAGTGGGTAGAGTGCGACGCTCACACGCCGAAGGGTCTAGGTTCGACTCCCAGTTCAACACCAATTTTTCGAATTTTTCACGGCACCACCTCTTTCGGGCTGCTGACAACACTCAAAGAGTAATAACTGTCTAAGAAAGCTTCTCAAATTTCGCTGTTCGGAGTCGGCAAAAAACTGTAGGTCCCTTCTACTCGTGAGAGAACAGTAGCGCGCACAGCACGAGTAGTTGATGAGCAAGCTAGGCCTTGTTCCCCCTTGGACTGTAGCGCCAACAATTATTATTATTATTAAATGGCCAAGCTTGAGAAGCTTTCTTAAACAGTTATTACTCTTTGAGTGTTGTCGGCAGCTCGAAAGAGGTGGTAATAATAATAATAATAATAAAAGAGGTGGTGCCGTGAAAAATTCTAGGCGTTCAGCCGGGAATCGAATCCAGTCCTTCAGCGTCTGAGCGTCGCACTCTACCCACTACGCCACGGCCACTTAGAGCCGATTACATGCATTATTACAGTACATCGCGGGAATGAAATTACAATGTCCTTACCAAAAAGTTTCCAAGTTTTAATGTTGCTAATATTTTCACACAAATTCCGGATCTATTTTCGGAAAGCACTTGAAAATTTCATAGCTCTGCACATTGCCTACACCCTTAGTCGTTTGCCTTCTTCATTTAAAATCTAAACCTTTCTTTCTGTTCCAGTAACTTATTGTTTGTCCTCCATATTCGCAACTAATTTGGTATGTTTCCGGTCACCATTGACTTACTTATTGACATCCGTGTTTTCAACAACGGTTAAAGCTGCAGAAGTCAAACTATTCCGCAGCAACAATTCCGCCAAGTTCCAAACTCCTCATGATTACCGGTCTGATTACATGTGTTCACTTTCGGGCGCCATTCGTTAAATTTCATTTTGTATGCGTAAAAACAGCAAGCAATACAATTTGCAAGATAACAACAAACACAAAACCAAAGTTAGAAAACAGTAGATTTCATTTACATAAAAAATTTATTCATTTTTATGATTCTTTATTTATTTATTTTTTTCATCTTTTGTTTGTCTTTTCTGTATCCAAAGATATACATAAATTTCTTTTACATAATTTTAACAGTTATACGTATGATATATTCTTATACTTTGTATATGTATATATATATAAAAAGGAAATAATAAATTTGATTGCCAAACGGTAAAAATAAAAACAAAAATGAAAGGAACAGACTTACTTAACTGTTATCCATGCAAAACAAACATTTAACGAAGTAACTAAACATTATTTACAAACAAACAAATAAACGCTTGCATATGCATACACTTGGCCCGGTCAATACGTGTGAGGTGTATGCACGCAGTGCGCATGTACAGCAGAAAATGTTATACCCGCGAAGTACATGAACACGTGTGCACACAGGCTTAATCTTGAGTTCTAGTTTATAGGTATTTTTAATATTTTTTATTTTTCGTTTTAAATAATCGTACAAAAATATAGAAAATTACATTCCACGTACATATTCAAAGGAGGGTGAAATGCAAATATCAAATTTAACACACATTTACGGTATTTTTTTTTTTTTTTTTGTTGATAGATACAGTTTTGGAAAAACAAATGTATTTTAACATCTTTGCGCTTTATGTGAGAGAAGAGTGTAGTAGAAAGAGATAGACAAAGAGGAAAGGGAAATATTTATAATTAACAACATGTGCAACCAAGTTGACCCTAGATACCCAAAAGAATGCCAAAACGGTACTGATTTATGAATAGATACCGATAGGAGGATAAACAAACAAGGGAATGATGGGGTGATGATGCTGCTGCTGCTGTAGCTGCTAGTTCGATGAGGGGACTGGCTTTCATAATTTCGATTTTGGTTTTGCATTCCTGGCGAAGAACACTTCGGGATTCTTGTGAGGTTTCTGTATTTCACGGTAGTTATTTACAATCTTCTTATTTTCGTCCTTCGGACATGACTGAAGATTTCTAAAAACGGAGACCTGAAATGAAAAAAGAAGGATTTTCAAATATGATTGGAAGTCAAAAAATATAATTTTCTGAATATGCATTTCTTGTCCTGGATTTAGTCAGTTTATTGCCGAAAAGCCAGAAACAGGTTACAGGGACATGGGCTCGTATGAATCGTGTATAATAGTTGTATGGCGCGATAGTCCACGGGGGACCAGAGCCTAATTTGCTTATGAACTACTCGTGTTGTGCGCGCTACTGTTCTCCCACGAGTAGTAGGGACCTACAGTTTTTTGCCGACTCCGAACGGCGAAGTTTTGAGAAGCTTTCTTAGACAGTTATAGGTATAGTGTTGTCAGCAGCTCGAAATAGGCGGTGCCGTGAAAAATTCGAGGTGTTCAACCGAGAATCGAACCCGGACCTTCGGCGTCTGAATGTTGCTCTCCACCCACTACGCCTCGGCGGCACGTGCACGCCCACTGAAAAAGTGGAAAGATCTTTACGTGAGGCTTGAAAGTTTCAATTTCTGCCCTGGTATTTGGGCTTAATTTGAAACATAATTCAATTTGGTGCCCAGTTTGTTACTCTACGAGGTAACATGGACACTTTCTGCAATCTTCAACTTTTGGGTAATCCTTTTGAGATATTTCTTTTGATTAAGTGTGAACGATTGGGCTATTAACATTCACTAAATGAAACCAGCAACTTGATAAAGTTTTTGGTGACACGCCTATATTCAAATTCAGATTGTGCTGACTGAAAAAAAATAGTTACTGTTGTTAAATATCTGTCTCATGCAACACCGCTGCCCTTATTTACGAGGAGCGTTCAATATAATTTCAGTATCAGGATGAAGCTGTCGTTGCATATATAAATTGACTAATTTATGAGGTAATCTATTATTTGAGTGCATTCATGTAAAATTTCATAAAAATGTGATTATTAATTCGCGATTTCTCTCTAGTTAAACAGAATCATATTGGCAACTGAGACGATGATGGTGAAAATTGAGCATTGCGCTGTAACTAAATTCCTCACTAAGCAAGGAAAGAGTCAAAAAGTATTCATGAAGAGATGGTGGCTGTTTAACAGCATTCCGCACCTTCATTATCAACTGTGCGAAAGTGGTCAAATGAGTTAAAAAGATGCAGAAAGAGCATTGAAGAAGACCCCCGCTTCGGCGCCCCGGATACTGCTTGTACGGGAGAAAGCATCAAAGAAGTCGAAAAACTTGTTCGTTCTTGAGGATGTCCGAATAAAGGTGAAAATGATGGCAGACATCAACAAACTTTCAACTGGTACCATTCACACCATTCTTCATGACCATCTTAACCTTTCAAAGGTCAGCACAAGTTGGGTTCTGCAACTGCTCACAGCGCCTCAGAAAGGCGCTGCTCACACATCTCCAAAGGCTCTCTCGCATGCTGTAGAGAGCCTTTGGAGATGTGTAGTGAGAACGCGGACGGTGTTATTTATCGAATTGTTAATGGGAACGAAAAATGGGTTCGCCACTATAACCCTGAAAGCAAAAAGAGTCCATGCAGTGGCATAAAAAAGGAACAGACGCCCCGATGAAGTTCAAAGTCACTCCGTCTGTTGGGAAGCTCATGGCCACAGGTTTTTGGGACTCAAAGGCAATCTTGCTCATTGAGTACAAAAAAAGATTAAACCATCAACGCCACATCCTACGCTTCCACTTTGCATAATTTGCGGGAGGAAATTAAAAAGAAATGGTCGCCGTGGCGTAGTGGGTAGAGTGCGACGCTCACACGTCGAGGGGTCTAGGTTCGATTCCCAGCTCAACACCAATTTTTCGAATTTTTCACGGCACCAACTCTTTCGAGCTGCTGACAACACTCAAAGAGTAAAAACTGTCTAAGAAAGCTTCTCAAATTTCGCCGTTCGGAGTCGGCAAAAAACTGTAGGTCCCTTCTACTCGTGAGAGAACAGTAGCGCGCACAACGCGAGTAGTTGATGAGCAAGCTAGGCCCTGTTCCCCCTTTGGACTGTGGCGCCAACAATTATTATTAAATTAAAAAGAAAAGGCGGGGTGAACTCGCAGCGGGTCTGTTGCCTCTTCATGACAACGCTCCTGTTCACACGGCGCGAGTTTCCAAGGTTTGTGGTTTTCAAGAAATCCAACACCCACCCTATAGTCCCTGCCTTGCCCCTAGTGATAATTTCCTGTTTCCGGATTTGAAAAAAAGTTTTCGTGGAAAAAGATTTTCGGATGATGAAGAACTCAAGTCGGCAATAAATGGGTATTTTGCAGAGAAAGGGGAAATTAAGTTTTTTGAGGGTTTAGAAAAGTTTATCTCGAGATGTAACAAATGCATTGATGTAAGGGGAGATTACATTGAAAAATAAAAACAATTTTAATTGAATTCGCATTTTCCTTCATATCGATACCAAGAATATATTGAACGCCCCTCGTAGCGTCTGGCTATAGTATTGCCAGTGTTAAATGTTACAAATTAAGCTTATCTTTCTTACAATTTCTTTAGCAACCTGAAACGTTGAGAGTTCAGCCCACGAAGATACCCACTACCACGCGCTGGCTGGTGTGGTTTGTTAACTGTAACTGTACTACTAGAACAACACAGAGCAGTCAATCCTGAGTGGCATGCAGCCGTTTGTTTGGCAGTTGTGTTCCAAGAAATCAGGAAAACCAACCGCCGAAGACGGATCACTCTTCACCACGACAATGCGAGCTCTCACACATCGGTCAAACAACTGTACAAATCACTGTAAAAAAAAAAAAAAAACATCGAATGAGGATGGCTACCCTTCTACCAAACAATGTCACATGGGCTCTTAGCTGTCATTTTTTAATTTTTATCCAAATTTGAATCTCTCTTAATGCGTTTAATTGACCACGCGATTTCACTCTTCTTAAGCGATAATTACTGCATTAGCGAGGCGTGACTTTTACAAATGATGACAAACCGTTTGCGTCACATCGAAAGGCCAATAACTTTCAAGGTATTCCGGTAAATGTTCGGATCTAGCTGGCATCTCACGACTTCGCTTATCACCTCTGATTGATCACAGATAATGATTTGAACGTCTTTAGTCTTTCCCTTTAATTGCATCGCCACTTCAATTTGGACACCAACATAACCCATGTACACACACCGCCATTAGAAGCAACTGACTTTTACGAGTAGTAAGTAAGAAGATGAAGAAGATGCATCTGCAACAAGTAACAACAGATAGCTGTTAAATGAAATCTTTTTTTCATCTGCCACCTTCGTGCACACGTGCCGATGCCACCACACAACTACATTCCATTGCACTTAATGAATGAAATTGGCTTGTGTTTCGCTGAGACTAAATTAAGTTATCTTTATGATTTGGAATAAATTACAATTCTGAAGTGAGTTTCTGCTCGCTTATATTTATTGCTTATGCGAGTTCGAGGATAGACGCGTTGAAAGGCTAATCATTTTTATTGTGGTCTACCGATGACTACACAATATTTTTAGTTTGATGTGCGTTCAGCGTGTACGTTTTTGATTTCAAGAAACAACAGTCATTTTTTAAGAACTGATTTTTTTGCAAAAAGGAAACAATATGTTTGTGCCAAAAGATAAAAAATTAATAATTCACCACCGGAGCCCCAATTTTTGTGCAAATTAAAATTCCTTCTGGAATAAGGTGATAGCCGTGGCGTAGTAGGTAGAGTGCGACGCTCACACGCCGAAGGGTCTAGGTTCGATTCTCGGCTGAACACCTCGAATTTTTCACGGCACCACCTCTTTCGAGCTGGTGACAACACTCAAAGACAAAGACTGTCTAAGAAAGCTTATTAAACTTCGCCGTTCGAAGTCGGCAAAAAACTGTAGCTCCCTTCTGCTAGTGAGGGAACAGTAGAGTTCACAACACGAGTAGTTGATGAGCAAGTTAGGCCCTTCTCTCCCTGTGGACTGTCGCGCCAAAAATTATTATTATGTGGAATAAGGTTTGTTATAAAATATTAAAGAGACCAGCATACATTCAATATTGCATGAACATTTGACCGTCAAAAAAATTTGTTCGCGTTGGATCCCACACAATTTGTCCATCGCTCCAAAAAAGGCTCGCGTCGATTGGTCGAAAGAAATGCTCCAAAAATACGATCGCGGTGCTTCGAAGCACGTCTATGACATCGTGACAGGTGATGAATCGTGGATTTATGCGTATGAGCCAGAAAGTAAATAGCAGTCGACTGTAGGGTGTTTCAAGTTGAGCCAAATCCAACCAAAGTTGCTTGCGCACGAAGCACTTCCAAGCAAATGGTCGCTTGTTTTTTCGAAAAAATGGACATGTCGCATCCGTACCACTAGAACAACAAAGAACAGTCAATTCTGAGTGGTACACAGCCGTTTGTTTGACAGTTGTCTTCCAAGAAATCAGGAAAACCAACCGCCTAAGACGAACCACTCTTCACCACGACAATGTGAGTTCTCACACATCGGCTCAAACAACTGCATTTTTGAGCACTCAAAACATCGATTTGATGAGTCATCCGCCGTATAGACCTAACTGGGCAACGAATGACTTCTTTTTATTCCCGTACGTAAAAAATAAAATGAGAGATCAACGTTTTTCGACACCTGAAGAAGCGGTTGATGCGTTCAGAATGCCTGTTTTGGAGATACCTCAATCAGAATGGCAAAAGTGGTTCGACAATTGGTTCAAACACACGCAAAAATGTATAGATCTTAATGGGGAATATTTTGAAAAGCAATAAAATCTATTTTCGATGATCAATATTTGTTTTAGTTCTCTAATCCCGAAATATAAAAGACAACCTTCGTAATAGTTCACATCGCATCACACATTAGTAGTTCATGAATCATGTGTGCAGCTCCCAAACCTCCTAGTCTGTAATATTTTTGTGTGGATATCAACGTCTGTATAGCTTCTGCAAAAATCATTTGAGAAGAACCGTTATTTACTCTTGGTTCCTATCTAAGCAGCAGTTATTGTTTCGATTTTCAAAATAGCTACAGTTTGCAGCGTTTGGTAGGCCCACATACTGATTGGGCAGGAAATGTGAATTTCATTTCAGATTGCGCTCACATTTACTTGTGAAGTGTTTCTGTTGCTTAGTTGTTCAGTCTTCGAAAAGAGAACCTCTATTCTTGTCTGTTTTAAAGCAATCAGCGACTGTTCTACAAGCTAACAGACAGATTTTAATTATATCTCCATAATCCCCATTATAAACATAAACTTTCCAAGCTGAAGCACGTGCTGTCTATTTTCGAAAACACGAACTGCCGCTGCATGAACAGTGACTAGGCACTATATGAACAGTGACTAGGCTACGCAAACAAGTCTTTCTATCTACAAAATCTCAATGATTTCCAGAACAAACTAAGAACGATATACATCAGTAACTGGATTCCTATTCTTGGCAATACGACGTAAGCAAAGTCGTGATGAAATCATGTCACAAACGGACGTGGCATTTGTTTTGGGATTCAAAGAACACTTATCCCCTTCGTACTAAGCTGCCGGCTAGACAAAGAGGCAGAAAAATGACGCGTTGACAGATGCGCAGATAAGATAAACACACCACGGATTCATCTGCACGAGAGACTAGTTTTTGGTTTGAAATCGCACAAATTGAATTGAGAGGATGTACACTCACCTGCCCCCGTGATACATAAATCGGCGTTCTATAGATGATCCACGTCACACTCTCAAAGTACGGCGCAGTCGTCAGAGATCCTTTGTATGTGTAGTAGTGTTTGCTCAACTCTTGCAAGCCAATCCAGGACAAACAGTCTGTGCGCCCACATCATGCCATCACATTCCAAGATCGATTCAGGGACCACAACAATGTTTTAGAGAGAGAGAGAGGAGAGAAAAGAAATTTTTCATTGAATAAAACCACTCTTTATTCAGACATAAGACCAACCATCAAACCTGAATCTAATGATGCGGTTGTGTGGATTTTCTGCACAATCCGTATTCCTTCGGTGATTTTCTTAAACTCTGGACAGTCTTTCTCTCCGCATGCCTGAATGAAGAACGCGACCACCGCAAGGCCGTCCGGCTTGTTCTTCGCCTCAGTAAAATCCTTATATTTAGCATTGTAGTGGACAGCATGCGCTTCCATCGAATACTTCATGCCTTCCAGCGTGTGCTCACAGCCTGAGTCGTCTGTTTCGGCCCAGTGAAAATGCAACTGCTGGAATATGTACTTGTCATCGCCTAGCACACCTCCGATTATAAACGGTTGATGTGGACGTTTCGAAAATGTTACCACTGCCGAGGTGCCGGTGTTGGCAACCCTGGCCACACCGACTGGCTCCCAATGGCCGTGATACTCAAGTGGATCAACGTCGTCGCGATGCTCGATTGCTCGGTTACTGATCTCGATAGGTGACTGAACTGGCATCTTGTTTGTTTTGGTTTTTCACGGAGGAACGGAATTTAATTTGAAGGAGCACAGAATTTTTTTCTCTGAAGATTTCTGAAATGAAAAAATGTGAAAAAAAAATTAATTGAATGAAAAATGATTTTTTGTTTGAAATGGGAAATCGAAAATGTTTTCTCAAGTGATTTGAACAGAATGCTCTTACATTCAAGTGTGACTTTTCTTTCGATTGAAAGCACTCTCTTTTCCGGTATGGGTTGTGCACGAATTTGAACAATAGTAAACAAATTGAGTCCAAAATTAATTGGAATTAAATTTCCTCAGAAACTGCTCAGTGATACATGTAAGCTTGCCACTTTGAATGGCACAAGCACATAAAACAAGTTATGTTTGGTTATTTCTTTGTTATGCATAATAAACACCCCTGCGGCCTCGACTTGGAGGTTAGCTAAAAAAAATTCCATAAAAATGATGCGACAAAATTTGAGACGTTTCGCCATGAAATGAATAGGCCAGATAAGGCGCAGACAGATAATGCTGTGTAGTTTAGGATGAAAGGGTGTTTCTGGAGCGACTAGTGTTTGGCGAAGATTCAAATTGAAGGTTGATATCATTGCTTCTGAATTTCACAGTGTTTGAACTGTTATTCTTTTCACAGCAAAGGCTTTTACGAGGCAAAACTCACGGTCAATTAGACTGAAATCCATCGTTTTTCTCCATTAATCGACTGAACTTTGCCTATAATGCGTTGGTCGAGTGTTCTTAGGTGATACAGTTTGAGCAAAAAAAAACGTTATTTCGTTTTCATTTATTTCTAAATTTAAATTTAACAGACATGACAAAACATTACGTTCTTTTTTTTTATTTCTTTAAAAGACAAAGAACAAGCCAAAACATTATGTGTGGAGTGAGTTAAGAATACAAGGGGTGTGCAACAGTCTTCAGTTGAAAAAAGAGTATACTCCTCACACTATACACTGCATACAAAAATTGTATGCAGTGCATAGTGTGAGGTTTGGTTTTCGCCCTTAATACTTAGAATGGTTTCCCTTGGAACTAATGACATCTTTTCATCGGAGACACCAGCTTTCTGGTGACCACGTGCGATATCTTATCCCACTCCTCCAAAATGAGTTCTTTTGAGTGATTTTTGCTCACTATCTGATGTTTTCGTTGTTTTCTGTTTCCTCGCAAAATGACCTACGGGTGTTCGAAAGATTTTAGGTTTAGGGAATGTGGTGGATGGGGAAATACTAATTTAACCAGCCATTCCTTCACCACTCATGGTCGTTGTCCTGCCGCAACGAGAAGTAGCCGCTTAAAGACATTTCTGTTGTACAAAAGTTGCATTTTATATGTCGGGATTTGGCAACCCTTGTGTTCCAATCTGTTCCAACTGCCAACTCTATTGTAAAGTTTGACATTTTTGAGGTTATACGTACTCAGAACGCTTTGACAGACGAGCGCTATTTGTGTTGTTTACAGTAACTTAAAAGATTCATCTCGCCAAAAAATAAAAATAAATCGTACAAATTTTTGTGTAATTATTTTTTTTAAACTTTCGACGTGGATTAGCTCAACAACAGTATATCGATGGACTCAATTCAATTTTTGGCGTTGAAGCTCCATCAAGGACCAGTGTTTATCGATGATATGGTGAATTCAACCGAAGTCGTAGTTCACTCCAAGATGAATTTCGTGAAGATCGTGAAAAATCAGTTGTTGTTCCGGAAACCATTGATGCTGTGCGCCAACTGATATTGCAAAATCGTCATTTGACCTATCGTGGGATAGAGACAACCTTAGGCATTAGTGGGACCAGCATACATTCAATATTGCATGAACATTTGACCGTCAAAAAAATTTGTTCACGTTAGATCCCAAACAATTTGTCAATCGCTCAAAAAAAGGCTCGTGTCTATTCGTCGAAAGGAATGCTCCAAAAATTCGATCGCAGTGCTTCGAAACGCGTCTATGACATCGTGACAGGTGATGAATCGTGGATTTACGCGCACGAGCCCGAAAGTAAACAAGAAAACAAAAAACAAGAGTCGACTGTATGGGTATTTCAAATTCAGCTAAGTCCAACAAAAGTTCCTCGCGTACGAAGCACTTCCAAGCAAATGGTCGCCTGTTTTTCGGAAAAACTGGACATGTCGCAACCGTACCACTAGACCAGCGCAGAACAGTCAATTCTGAGTGGTACACAGCCGTTTGTTTGTCAGTTGTCTTCCAAGAAATCAGGAAAACCAACCGCCGAAGACGAATCACTCTTCACCACGACAATGTGAGTTCTCACACATCGGCTCAAACAACTGCATTTTTGAGCACTCAAAACATCGATTTGATGAGTCATCCGCCGTATAGTCCTGACTTGGCACCGAATGACTTGTCTTTATCCCAAACGTAAAAAATAAAATGAGAGGTCAACGTTTTTCGACACCTGAAGAAGTGGTTGGTGCGTTCAGAATGCATGTTTTGGAAAAATGTACCTCAATCAGAGTGGCAAAAATGCTTCGACAATTGTTTCAAACGCATGCAAAAGTGTATAGATCTTAATGGGGAATATTTTGAAAAACAATAAAACTATTTGCGATGATTAATATTTGTTTTTGTTTTCTAATCCTCTAATTTTCGATGATTAATATTTGTTTTTGTTCTCTAATCCCGAAATATAGAAGGCAACCCTCGTACTAGCTCTCAAATTATCTTTAAGTTTTTGTATGAAAACGAGTTTTTCATTGTTTTTTCTACAAAGACCAGGTTCCCACTGCCATTGGCTCCCACGGCTTTCAATTCCATTAAAGATCCCCCATTATTATTGAGAAGTGGTTATAAATTTTATAATTCCCAAGCTGTATGAGCCTTTCGCCACACAAATCGTCGACCGTCAGTCTCAATGACGTTAAATTTGCTTTCGTCTCTAGATATATAAGTTTTTCCAAAAAGTCATCAGATCTTTCAGCGATTTCATTTCTGTATTTTTAATGCTTGAATAATTTGACTTAGTAATGTACGGTTTTCTCCTTAACACTTCTCCATCCATGGAATCCCTTTGCGTGCAGAAAATTCCGTTTACCGTTAGTCTATTATCTTTGCCAATCTTCGCAGTTATTTTTCGAGCACTGGTTTTGTGCTTGTTCCTAACAATTCTTAAAATTCCGCTCTATCTACCCGTTGAACACATTTTTACGAGCGATGCAATATCGAAGCCCTTATTTTTTTTTCATAATTTTTATAACGCCTAGAATGGTTGGCTTTTCACAATCATTGATATTTGAGCGTAATTTTTTGCTTGGCAATCAATTTTTATACCGATACAGAACCGCTGCGAGCTGACTTGAGGGATATTGAGCACACAACAAAACACGATAGGATGTCATGGCCGGTATGTGCAATTTTTTGGTGCATTTGCATTTCTTTGATGTGAATAGGGTTCGATTTAAATCAAATTTAAGTATGTTTTCTGTGTAAACTTTTTGTATGGTCTATTTTATATCTTCCACATGATTGTAGGAATTGGAACGAAACCGAACAAATGACAGGTACTATCTAACAAATCACTCAATAAGTACCGAGTCTAACCGAAAAAAAACACATTTTCTGGACAAAATTCGGCATTGATCATCAACATAGTTTGCTTCAAGAGTGAAACGATCAGTCCAACGCTGGTATAGAACGATTTATCTTTGACCTCAAAATTGGCGTTAGCTTCGCCGATCACCTCCTCATTTGGTCCATTTTTTTTTCCGGCGAGCATCTTCATGAGGTCTGAAAAGAAGTAGAAGTCGCTGGGGACCAGAAGTGGAGGATACGGTAGGTGCAGAAGCAGCTCAAAGCCCAATTCGTGGCCATGTTGTAACTAACGACTTGTGACACGGTGCATTGTCTTGGCGGAAGAGAATGTTTTACTTTTTCATATGGGACCGTTTTTTTTTTGCAATTTCTTTCTCCAAATGTACCAATAATGCCGCTATTGATTCTTTTGCCCTTCTCAAGATAGTCGATGAACAAATTCCGTGCGCAGCCCGGATGCCATAACCTCGCCAGCCGACCTTTTTTGTTTTTGAACGCTTCACCGGGTGGTGTCCAATCCGCTGACTGCCGCAGCATACCAACGATAAATGTGGCCGCCGAAGCGTAGTGAGAAGAGTGCGGCGCTCACACGCAGTAGGTCTAGGTTCGATCCCCGGCTGAACACCTTGAACTTTTCACGGCACCTCTTTCAGGAGGTGGGAACAAAGCTAAACCGATTGCATTCGAATTTTCTATAAATTTAAATGGACAGCCATTTCGGCAGTTTGAGTTTGAGTTTTGCTATTTTCTTGTTGAACCTTTGCAGGCAACCGAACACTGAACGAAGATCGTGCTGGCTGGAGAGGCATGTAGTCTGAGGCCCAGGTCCACCCCGGACTGAAGCGCCACAACAAGAAGAACACCAAAAAACGATCAAAAACATTAAGTTTTCCCCTCTACAAAGAACGTAGACTGCTTATAGCAGACGCTTATTGACAGTGGACAAGAGCTTTCTGAAACACAATCCGGTGATATACAGAAAAAATACACAACGCGTGAGTAAAAGAAACTAACAGACAAAGGTTTGATATCTTTACAGAACACAGTTCAGAATCCATTTGGAAAATCATATCAAATTTATGTCAATAAAGTAATCGTGTGCGTTCTTACTATTCCGTCAGTGGTGTAATTTATGCCCACTGCTGCTTATGCTTGACGCAACTTAGACGGACGCTATCTCTCAGCATTTGAATCGCAAATGCCCCCTTCTCAAAGTCGTATTTCGAAATAATTACTACTCCATAAACGTCATTCATCAATCATCGGGAAGATTTCAGAACGATTTATGTGACGGCCCTCCTCCCTGCGGTCCCTTGAGCAAATGCGCAATTTAGTTCGTGTTCCGGACGGCGTTAGATAAAAAAAAATAAACATTAATCACAAGGATAATTTACAAAAAAAAGGACACTCACAGTCCAGCGCATTTAGCTTCGAAACATCATCCTTGAAGACACTCTCGAAACAACTGAACCGATTGATAACGTGACCGCTCTCTATCGGCCATCGACTGCCTGCTCTCTCAAATTGGTGGGTATTTACTCCACAAACAAGCCCAATAACACGCCTAATAAGTCTAAGCACTCCACTGCTAATTACAGTTGAAAACCTAATTTGGACATTTGACTAATTTTCAATTAACGCAAGCCGGTCATAGACAAACAGTTCGCGCTAACACGCGCCGCAATTGCTTGCTAACTAAGCACGTTCTCGTGTCGGCCGATTGCAGAGACCCAAACGATTGTCAGTTGTTTGCCTCTGCTGTTGACGGAAAAGTTCTTCTGCAGTTCGAGAACAAATCTTTTGTTGCGCGACCAGTTGCAGTTCAAGCCTTCGAATATTGATCGCACAGGCAGCTGGAAGCTTCTCGGCAGCGTCTACGGGAGTGAGTATTGACTTGCCAAACGTCGCTGAAATTAAAATTAAAATTTCATAAAAGAATGCATTGCCGTCCCTGTGTTCGATGCACTCAGGCAGTATTGATTGCAAATGTTGGCTTAATGTATTCAAACATGTGACTTGCTGTCGGAGATACTCACAATTTGTGTTTAAATTATGCACGGCGACACGAGACAGCGACTTTAAGTGCTTGTCGGGTGGGAATAGACTACTCGGGGGGATATCTCATGACGATCAGAAGAGGCATTCAAACTGATTGTGTTTTATTTAATCTCGAAGCCCAACACAGACCAAATATGCAAACCATGCGAGTACTGTTCGCAATTACAAATGACAAGGCTCACTGCTGACTGCAATTTCTACAGCTAAGATGTAATCTTTTTCAAAGTTTATGGTTGTGCGTATTTCTGATACCAAATCCGTTTGTTACGGCTTAAAGACTAAGGAATTTTTTTTAAAACACGGCACAAACGTCAAGTCACATCAAAGTTTAGACGTCTTCGTGAAAAGTTGCACGGAAAAGGTTTCGCGATGAGAATTAAAAGCTGGTTTCTAAATAAACATTTCCAAAAAACCCAATAAATAGTGAAAAAAATGCAGTTTTGCTTCGCTTTGCAAGCTCATTCTCATGAGCTTAACGTCACAAAGCACAAACATAGCCTCAAAGAGCTTCTAAACTTAGCAATCACTATCAACACAATCAATTAAATAACAGTCTGTACTTAAACTTAAGGACGCATGCTAAAGGCAAGTAATTTTGTATTACAGGTAAGTGGCATAACACTCACACGCCGAAGGTCCAGGTTCGATTCCCGGTTGAACACCTCGATTTTTTCACACTCAAAGAGTACTCGTTTTCTAAAATAAAGCTTCTTAAACTTCGCCGTTCGGCGTCGGCAAAAAACTGTAGGTCCCTTCCACTCGTGAAAGAAGAGAAGCGCGCACAACACGAGTAGTTGATGAGCAAGCTAGACCCTGGTCCTCCTGCGGACTCTAGCACCACTCAATTTTTAAGTTTTTGAAACGTGCGTAACTAACAAAAGATAAAAACTTAATAAATTTGAGAGTTACCACTGTGAAAACAAGTTCCAGTGTAGAATCCCTCTCGAGTTGTGCATTTTATGCTAGAGATTCTTGTTGTGCTCCAGAAACACTACTCTCGAACATTCAGACTCAAAAACTGGTCCAATGTACTACCAGGCGGAAACCAGGCACACTCATAGTAATTCCTCTAATCACGGAAAAGCTTGAAATCTTCCAGAAGTATACCAACAAGCACAACTTTGACAAAAAGCCTAGGGTTTCAGATCCAGCCAAATTAATCCTGAACAACCGCTACCTGTTCCGAGCAATGGCGGGACATTGACGGACGAAGCGCTCTGCAGTGCCTTTACCGTCTCTACAGTCATCGAAGAAGGCTTCATCAGTAAGCCCAGGCACACTTAAGTGCTTAGCGATTGTGAAGTACGCCAACAAGCAGTCTGCAGTGTTTCCGGTCTGAAGATAGCAGAAATACTGCGGTTTTTGCGGGCGTTTGGGAGTATACCCTTGATCAAACTGCTGTCTATGACCGGCCTGCGTTAATTGAAAATTCGTCAAATGTCCAAATAAGGTTTTCAACTGTAATTAGCAGTGTAGTGCTTAGACTTATTAAGCGTGTTATTGGGCGTGTTTGTGGAGTATTTGATTATTATTTGAGAGAGCAGGCAGTCTGCCCGATAAAAAGCGGTCGCGTTTTCAATCGATTCAGTTGTTTCGAGAGTGTCTTAAAGGATGACGTTTTGAAGCCAAGTGCGCTGGACTGTCCTTAGAAGGATCCCAGTTCTTTCCCAAATTTTTGTTCGTTTAAGTAGGTTGGTTTTTGACAGTAGTGGTATTTTTCTGGGACTTCTGACAGATAAATTCTTCTTTACCAGCCTTCTTCTTATTATATAGCTACGGGTTAATTTAACTTCTTTTTTTATTTTCCTTGCGTTCATAAACGGGTTACATTTGGCTAATCTTACTATTTGTCGTTCATCGGCGGGGGTTAGTTTCGATTTTCTTCCTCTTTCCTGTTGAGAGTTTTTTTTTTCATTTGCGATTATTTTATTTGAACACCCATCAATTTCACTTATAAATTTGTAAGTCTTAACCTCAGAAAGCAACATTTTATTGAGGCACGTTTCTCGGGAGTACAATGCACACCACGACCCATTTTACTTTGCTTTCAACATTGCACTTTAAAATATTATCTTTTGATAATTACAATAATATGTGAAGAATTAGATTATATTCAAACAAATTCAAATGACTGGTGTACACTTCAAAAACGCTCCTCAGAAAGACGTGGTGATATTATCTCGCATATTTAAATTCGGCTGCATTTCCGGTAACGGGACGTTTTTTAATGACAAGATGCATTTTTTTATTATCTTGTTTATGGGTTTTAAGACTGATATAACTGATATAAATATGTGGCTCCTGCCTGACCATAGGAAAAGGTAGTTAGCATAATAGTGAAAAAGTCGAACATGTTGGTATTATCTTGCACAGTACTGTACGTGCTTCTTTGCAATCTCACGTGTTGAACTGTGACGATCCGAACCGCGAATTGCTTTGATTTGATCGACGTCCACTTAAACTGGATGATCAGAGCGTTTTTCAACTTTGAGTGCGCAATTACCAAAGCGAAAGTTAGAAAACCAATTTTGACACTGGCGTTTTTTTAAAGCTTTGTTACCAGAAACAGTGCATCATTTTTTGTAAGCGTGCGATGCGTTTTTCCTTCCCGGAAATAAAAAGGCAAAATATGAGGAAAATGTTCCTTTTGATTTTTCATATCTCAACAGATGTCAAACAAAAACTATACGACCGATCAAATTTTAGGCGTGCTCCTTCTGTACCAAATTCTGAAATCTGTCATTTTTAAAGGAGTGGGGTTTAATCCCTCTAAGAAAGAGGCAAAGTACGGGAACGTATCTAAACCAAATGTGTAAAGAATGTCATGTAGAAATGTCAAATTCAATTTTTCGCTATAGAAAACAAAAGCAACAACAGAAAATTTGAGACACATACACAGAGATAACGGGTTTATGATCACTTATCTCTGTACGCACACCAATTGATTTGACAGGAAACCAACAACCTACCCACAAACATTTCTTGTGTTAAAATGAGCAGGGTGGGCAAATATTTTACTCTTTCGAAAGAGCGCTTATTTGACGTAAAATCAATTTTTTCGGTATACGGAAACGTTTGTGTTGTTTTGTACTTTTTTGTCTGGTTTGTTCGAGTACGGGAACACACTTATATTTTTTTTTACTGAATGACAGTTAAAGTACCAACCATCAAATAATAAAATACGCTTGACATTTCGATTACGCCAGCAAATTTGAAAATTTAACTTAAGCCATCTATGCGTGGAATCCGCAATAACTTAGTTGGCAGTTAGCGCAACTAGAAATAAGTCTGAATAACCTACAAATGTTTCCAAATTGTATTTTGTTCACTGAAATTCAAGGATAGTTAGAAGAAGTTGAAGCTAATCTCATCGTAGATTGAAGGAGGACAGACATTTGCCGAAATTATGCGAAATGGTTTCGTTTATGAACACGAAAATTGCTCTACTGACCTGCATGATCTCACACCGATCTGTAGTGGATTACGTTTTTTATATGTTTTTATTCACAACTTCACTTTCAAAAACCCTTTTTTAGTCTTGTGGAAAAAATTGGCAGGGTATATTCACAATGACATGAATCCAAAATCAGTGAGCGTTCCTCTAACTCTTACCAAGCAGAATTAAACAAAACCCTTTACTTGCTGAAGAATTAAAGAAAATTTTGGCTTCCGAATAATTGATTAAAATTGACAAAAAACAGTTTTACTTCCAAAGTAGTTTTGAAATAGTTCTGTCATCCATTAAGGGACCTACAGTGTTCTTTGTTAACTTCATATGCCAAAATTTGAGGGACTTTTCATAGATAATTGGTACTCACTGACTAAGTTGAAAGAGTCGACCTTCAGCTTCTGAGGCGACGTAATCACAAGCAACACCTCCCAGCTTTTGGAAAAGTGTTGACCAAACAAATTACATTGAGTTATGAAAAATCTGACTTCTTCTTCATATTCTCCTTATGGTGCTACAGTCCGGGCTGGACCTGGGCCTCAACCAACACAATCAAAAGAAGGCGTTGCACCACCATTCAAAACAATATTCCG
This sequence comes from Eristalinus aeneus, assembly GCA_955652365.1. Classification (NCBI taxonomy): domain Eukaryota; kingdom Metazoa; phylum Arthropoda; class Insecta; order Diptera; family Syrphidae; genus Eristalinus; species Eristalinus aeneus. The sequence goes on from OY019132.1 coordinate 58,200,989, forward strand.
CTAGCACCATCGCTCCCTCCAACTCAATTTTTTAGTGCTGTCATTCAGATAATTGACTCATAAAAAGCTTAGATGATTGTCAGATAGGCAAACATATTCAGTATTCTCCACCTGATGTCGCTTTTATTTGAATAACCATCAGGTTTTGAAATCAATTGCCATAAACTGTGGAATCTCGAGAATTTCACACAAAAACACTCAGGAACCAAAACAAACAAACAAATACGCACTGAAAAGAAAATTGTCAAAAAAAAGGAGGAAAAAAACGATAACGCACAATCGATTATGTCCGCCTTGTCGGTCTGCTACATCATGAAGAGCGTCTATTCGCTGGTCGCGCTTTTTGCAAGCTTCGCTTACGATCGTCCTCTGGTGATCCTGATCACCAGCATCCTCATGGCAACTATCCTCATTGGTCATGTTTATCTCTCAAAGCTTCTCTGTGCGTCACGTCTTACACCGCCATTGTATGATTATGGTCACGAAAGAGGTGAGTTGGGACGAACAACAAAAACAAGGGCAAATTGAAAGAAATTTCCGTTTTGTTGAAGGGCCACAGACGTGGCCTTCGTCTGGAGTAAATCAGTCACCGATCAACATCAACACGGATTTGGTTGAGATGTGGAACATTCGGGAGCCTTTGATGTGGAATCACTACAATGAAATGCCGGCAAACGTCACCTTGGAGAACAATGGACACACAGGTGGACAGAAAAATATGCAGATCTGCTTGTTTTCATTTCAAATTTGCATTTTTAGTTATTTTGCGAGCAGCATTTGCTGGTAATTCGCCAACAATCAGCGGAGCGGATCTCCTACAAAGTTACACCTTCGAATCGCTTTGTTTTCGCTGGAGCTTCTGGAACACAGAGGGATCGGAACACTCCATCGATTATCGCAAATATCCACTTGAAGTACAAGTGAGTGCCGCACATAGTCGCCACATGGCAAGCCATACTCGCTTTCTTCTTGCAGGCCACTCACAAGACGGGATCTGTGCTGACGTGTGCGCCACCTCATGATAGTCTCATCGTGGCTTACCTCTTCGAGGTTGTTGTTCGATTGTCGGTTGCCCTTCTGTCTCTTATTTGATATGCTCTAGATTGCGGCGCACAATCAATTTTTGGACCCGGTAATCCTTCATCTTCGACGCATTCGAAAAGCTGGGACTGTTGTAGAGATTCCACCATTTCCCTTGGCATGGTTGTGTTATCCGTTCAAATCTGGATTTTATAGCTATGGCGGATCGAAAAGTGTACCTCCTTGCGACGAGGGCGTTGAATGGTTCATTTGCTCTGAACCGCTGAGTATCAGTGAGAATCAGGTGAGTTGAATGTTGTCGTTTCGACAACTGCTGTTATCCACCATCGGAATTTGTTTGAATCACTTCAAAATTATCGAAATCACATCTTGAAAGACAAATGATAAAAATAATCACCCGTAAAACAATCTGTTTGTTCGCTAATCAGGCGTCCTCAAGTCTTTGCGAATCACGCACGTGAAAGGGAGCGACTAACCAACTGTCATAGTTCACTTTTTATGTGTGCAACCCAGTTTCACTCCATTTTTCACTTCGTATCCAATTGAAAATTAAGATAAACCTTCAGCAATGAGATAAGAGAGAACAAGCTACGTTCGATAGAAAACAGATTCCTTCCCCAAGAACTGTGTGGTTTACACCACAAGCACTGATTGGTGGCTGTCTGGAATTATTAAAACAATGTTCTTCTTACGTCTCAAAAGGCACCAAATTGAAGGGGAAACTTGAACTGTGTAAAGAGTTCTCACTCGGCAATAAGCCACGACTTGTTTGTTATTTCAAGTATAAACAATAACAACGCCTTTAACATTGCGTCAATTGTTGATAACTTATCTTAGTGAGCCTACTTCAGTTATCTTCAACCCCATCATTGAACGATGTTTTTATCTGTAATACGCCAAAGTCCATACAGAAAATATTAAATTCTCAAACTCTGATGAGTTTAGAAGTGATTTTTAATTAGAAACAGCGATTTTCAATTCGTAACATTTTGACATATGGAGTTCTGAAGATTAAGACAAAGTCTGAAATTTTTGTGTGCAAGTAAGAAAGGGCACCTTTTTTGCGTCACTGTCATTTAGAAAATCAAGTCCCCGATAGTTTCTAGACCTCTCTGAAGCTTGATGTTATCGCCTATAACTGTTCAAAAATAATCTGATTGACCCTTAGCCACGCAAATTAAGTGAAAATACTTTATAATAATTGTTGGCGCGACAGTCCACAGGGAGACAAGGGCCTAGCTTGCTCATCAACTACTCGTGTTGTGCGCGCTACTATTCTCTCACGAATAAAAAGGATCTACAGTTCATTGCCAACTTCGAACGGCGAAGTTTGAGAAGCTTTTTCTTAGACAGTATTACTTGTTGGGTATTATCAGCGGCTCGAAAGAGGTGGTCCCTTGAAAAATTCGAGGGAATGGAACCTAGAACCTTCAGTTTGTGAGCGTCGCACTCTACCTACTACGACACGGCGGCCACGGAAATACTTTACTGGATAGATTTCATATAAAACCGAGGAATGCAATTCTGAATACAGCCCATTTTTGATAAATTTGACGCCGCTTGTCACAACCTGCATGGAGATACGCCCTAGTGTCGTGCCAAATTTTAACTTTCGTTTATAATTCGCCAGTTGAAGACGAAAAAGCATTTTTTCTGAACCATCGAGGTTGGTTCAGAGCTCGCCTAGACCTTATAAAGAGGTTTAAGATGCACTGATTTTTTCAGAGTCATTCCCGAAAAGATCTTACGAAAGTAAGACAATGAGGTGGCAACCACTGACTCAAGCGAATTGACACGGTTAAACAAACGCAGTCTTCAAGTGAAGCTTTTACTTAAATATTTTGACCCCGCAATACAAAAAAAGCGGCAACATAACCTTAAATCCGCTCCTGTCACTCACAATTTGTAGGGAACATAACCTTAAACCAGCTCTTGTCACTCACAATTTACTGTCCTGAAGAGAAGCATTAACTTTAATATTTGGACCCCGCAGTGAAAAAAAGCGACAACATAACCTTAAATCCGCTCCTGTCACTAACAATTTACAGGGAACATAACCTTAAACCAGCTCTTGTCACTCACAATTTGCAGTCCTCAAGTGAAACATTAACTTTAATATTTGGACCCCGCAGTGAAAAAAGCGACAACATAACCTTAAATCCGCTCCTGCGGCTCACAATTTACAGTCCTCAAGTGAAGCATTAACTTAAATATTTGGATCCCACAGTAAAAAAAAAACAGGGACAACATAACCTTAAATCCGCTCCTGTCACTCACAATTTGCAGGCAACATAACCTTGAATCCGCTCCTGTCACACACAATTTGCAGTCCTCAAGTGAAGCATTAACTTAAATATTTGGACCTCGCAGTAAAAAAAAACGACAACATAACCTTAAGTCCGCTCCTGCAACTCACAATTTTTTTATTGCTTGGGGGAGAAAAATGGAGACATGACTGCCACTTCAGTGGTATTACATTACGGATACAAGTTTTTAAAAGCGAACCTAAAAGACTTTGAGGCGTCTTTTAAAAGTAAACCTCTTTGATCGGTTTCTGGTTCCGTCCGCGAGTACCATATTTGAAGGGAACAAAAAACGGCGAACAATACCGTAGTAAGCGTTAATTTTTAGACAAAATGCTTACGTTCAAGAAATTTATTACAATATGTGCTACACAGCTTTGGTTTGAAGAATTGTAGTGCCGTTGAAATAAATATGCAACAGATGCTTATAATGGGGTTTCATATGCAAATAAAAAAAAACAACTTTTTTATGTGTTTTTAGTGGAGGAAGCTGACAACAACTCGATCTGTTCGGCAATTTGGTAGAAGACCACTTCCACCTCAAAGCATAATGCCACTCAAAGTGAAATATTATTGGAGAGCCCTCCTTGGCAATGGTTTGCACACTTTTAACTTTAACTTCAAACTCGAGTAACTTTTTCGTCGCTTCCTTTAGTTTCGCCATCTGTTTTAAACCGTTCAATTTGCATGCACCATGAGGAACGTTTAACTCTTGCCTGATTCTTTGTTAAAAAATCTTTTCCAAATGTCTGGAAAATTTGACTTTTTGTAAGCGAACATTTTGCTTTAAATTGAATTATCGTTATAGTTTGTATTGAACTAGGGTTGCCACCTTTTTCTCTATAGGTAAAAAAAATGTAAGTTGTATTCGCCATTTTTTTTTAGCAATTTGCATAAAAGACCTGTGCTGCAAAGTGCTCATTTAAAGTATTAAACTTTACTTTTTTTATATATATAATTGACGCGTGCAAAAGGGGTTGCGAGTACCCTTAAGTGACCGGATCAAGTCACAGCACGGGCCGAAGGTATAGAGGAAGAGAGGGAGATTAGGTACCGATGCGCATTGGTTTTAAATGCCTGTGGATTGTAATGAGGAGGAAAAATCGAGCTGGGAAGAGCATTCCAGATTCGTGTGGTGCGGCTAAAGAACGAGTCTCTGAATTTGACTGTACGTCCGAAAGAGGGCTCGAGGGTGAATTGGTGGGCATTCCTAGCGAGGCGTGTATTGCGGGTGAATTCTTGAAGCTAACATCTGAGCATTTCTTGTTAAAATAAAAATTATATATTTTGAATTCCTGCGCGTTAACAATTCAAATCAAAGTTTGAACGTTTTTTTTGGCTTTAGGGCCATTGCAACTTCTGTAGGGTGTAAATTAATTGTACTGTTCTATTTTGTATCCCTCTTCTGGTAAACAGAAACAAAAAACTTCCACATATTCTATTCAGTATTAAAAATGTAGATTTTATGTGAATTTGCACGGCTATGTTTCTGTCTGTACTTTGCGCATATTAGTCTCTGCATATCAGAGTAACTGCATTTTCTACACAACATAAGCATCACTGGGGAATTAAACTATGAATTGCACCACAATCACAGCAATCACTGTCAACTAAATGAAACTACGGTCAATGCGGAACTTGCACATAAAACTGAAAACGAATATTCAAAAAAGAACGATGACATAAGTGACTTCCTTCAGTTCATGGCTCTAATGACCGATAAGATCTGATAACCTATAATTTTATCATTCAGATATTAAAACTCATCTTTTTGAACAAACTTTTGTGGTTGTGAAAAAGAACATTAGCCATTCTGGATCATTCTGTGAAACCATAATTTAGATCCACTCATCAATGAATCAAAACAACCGCGAAACAGAAGTTATTGACAATAAACATATTTTCATTTAATGTTGCAAAGTCATATCACTTCTCCTGATTTGAACAACATTTTACCCGTTCTAGTTCACAAACAACACCTTTTCGACTGATCTAAACATTTTTGATGGAATCTCCAACTACTTGTGACACCTTTTTCCAAATCACTCCAAAACTCAAATGCTCGTGATTGGGAAAAACAACCCCACCACTTCCCTTCGGAACCAACAGCTGTGCAGTGTGAAGTTTGTAACAATTTGCCGCACCTAATACATCGCGCTTCACGCCTCTCTGCCTGTCACACTGGGGAGAGTTCAAACTTTATCAGTCTTCTCACTAAAATTCAAGGACGGTCGAAATGCCATATTACCGCCTTATCACCCGACCGGCACGCGACTTCAATGCTTCAACTTGTTTTTCCACTCGTTTTCCATTATTCTGCTTCACTTAGCAGCGCCTCCGTCGAACCATACGTTAGATAACCACTTGTAACCAGACACAGATTACAAACTCACACACACACTTTCACGATTTCTAACATGTATCGCTAATTAACCATACATTCGACTACTTTTTTCCCCCGCGGTGGGGTGTGCTGCCTTACACTATATTTTGCTTACATTTACCTTGTTTGTGTCTGTTCACAGCTGAGGGAGTTCAGGACGCTGCTCTCAAGCGATGGCCAAACGAAAATTGTCAGAAATGCAAGACCCGTTCAAGCTTTAACGACCAACCGCCAAGTCAACTTCAACCGATATGACACCGGTACCAACGGCTGCAGCACTGCCAGAGGTGCCCCATCTCCCTCCCCCTGCCTGTCCGAAGTCTTCGATAATCGCGACGACTAAGTACGGGCACCGATTAATCAAACAGCCGATAACCCTAATAAAACCAAATTAATAAATTCAAATGAAAACATGTTTCTTATCGCTGCGGCAGGCGGTGACATCTAATCGATCAGAGATATTCAAAACGTTAAATCGCAAGTGATCCTGCTCCACTTGTAAGCGGATTAGGAAGCTACTTAACGGTTCAATGAGCGTCAACACTTGAGTGTTGGCCACTAGATGAACGTATCGCTTTGCTAGATCTGTTGATCGGTGACGGGACGGATATTTCCCTAAACTGATCGAAAGGAATTTGTTTCTCTGACGTACATTCGCTCCGCTTTATCGATAATGTCGCGCGGCTCAAGTAGAGGGTGCATCAAGACAAGCATCACCGTTGTTGACGGCGTCAATCAAATCGAACAATCTTAACTATTACCTTGGATAGAGATTGATGTGTGGCGCGATGCTCGGCAGAGTTAAGCCAAGTCACGTTTGGGCACTGAAGGCCGTGTGCGTAATTTGTCTTATCACATCGTCGGATTAAATTTTGTTTTCGCTCGGTTACTGATAAAGGTCAGACAGTAAAGATCGCTTATCGAAATTGAACGAAAAAAAAAGCGACATGTATTTACGAGCGTAACAATTCATGAATATGGATCGTTTTGGGAGTGCCGCTCGACGGCGTTCGTAAATTGGGAAATTTTTTTCGAACATTTTTTTTTCTGCAAACAGAGCATTGACTGGAATCTGATAATTGATTGACGTCGGAGGTAGTTGTCGAATTAAAAGTGATCTGCAGAGTATTTTTTTGGAAGAGCGTTCAGTTCGCAAAATTGCAAACATAAATAAAGAAGACTGCGCGAGAATTAAGGTCCGAAAAGAAATATTCCATGTGCAGATTGACAGTTTCTTCAACAACTTCCTGTTGAAGTTACAGGCTAAGGTTTTCGACAATCTTAAAATAGCTCCTTTAAGAAGAAGTTCAATTTTTTAGGACAACTTTTGTCACAATCGTTTAATCGATGTTCGCTATCTTTGCGATGGAATCTGTAGTACAATTAATCAGAAATGACAAGTTTTATGACAGCTTTTATTGACTTCTGTCATAAAACTAAAAAGCGCTTGTTTTTATATTTTTAGTGACAAATTCTAAATTTATGATTGACCCGTATTTTCCCCCATTTAACATTTTTGATATGCACACAATCAAAAAGCTCTTGCTAACAACTCGACCAGTGTGCTACAAAGGCTTGCTTCATTAAATGCACACTGACGCGTAATTTATGACAAGCTATGACCAGCAAAAATGCTGTTGATTAAAATAAGGTAGCTTCAAACAGGATGTACATTCGAGATTGTGTACAATCAAAGTGTGAGGCACTTTAAGGTTTATTTGCTTAGTTGTGCTTTAAAATTTCTAGATGTTACCCACAATAAATGCAGAGCTTGAGGAATACTTCAAAAGAGTCTGAACTTGATACAAATCTTTTCTATCTATAAATAAAACCCACCACTTTGACTCAGAAAATCAATACTGCACAAACAAATTATTTCAAGCCTCAATCACATACCTGTTTCTTCTGAACCCTAATCCTTTCACTTGGACGATTTCCACACCACTGATCAAAAATGAAGAAACTGCAGTTCTGGGTTACTGAATAAAAATTCAATTCAGACATTTATGCAACAAATTATCGATGAAATGATTAGAACTAATTGTAAAGAACAACTTAAGCGCGTGGTTCTGTTCGATTTAAACAATTTCACAAACAAACATCTCGTGATCTCCAGGAAAGTGCTAAATGTTTTTTTTTTCAATTCTCTGTATATTATGTTAATTCAATTAACAATTGTTTATTTAAATAATTGATAACATTGTGTGTATTCATAATAATTAAAAAATCAGTCTTTAGTTAATTATTGACTTTACTTATTAAGATGCTATAAAACAATTCCTTGTTTTAATTAGTTTCTTCAGTTGTTTATAAAGAGTTCGGTAAATTTCTGAATAGTTAGTTTAGCAAATATTTACGCAGGCAAACAAACATTTTTATCTAATCATTAATCATTGTGCATGAGGTTTTAATAACTCCTGGGTACAACATTCCAACTAACTTCTGCTGATTAAGTGATTGAGAATTTGTTTTTTTTTTGTTCCTTAAAAGTTTGCAGCAATTTTTTTTATTTGCTGCTGAACCTTTAAAAAATAAACTACAATGTGTATACACAGCACCTGTTTATCAAACAACTGAACAGACTTTTTCAAACTTCTCCACTGAAGAAGAAGTTTATCATTGTGACACTTTGCTTAGTGCCTGGCTCTCAATAATTGAAATTGTTCTCTATAATAAAGCAGTTTCAACTTAATGTTATTTTAATATGTAAGTGAATATGAGTCCAATGAATCTTATTTTGAAACATAGGACAGTTTTTCGAAAAAGAAAAAGTGAGGTTACATTTTTTCTTCAACGTCGTTTTTGAAAAGATCTTCCAAGTGGTTTCGACTTAAGGTTATTTTCATATGCAAGAAGTGTATATGAGTCCAATGAATCTTATTTTGAAACATTGGACAGTTTTTCGAAAAAGAAGAAGTGAGGTTAGATTTTTTCTTCAACGTCGTTTTTGAAAAAATCTTCCAGGTGGTTTCGACTTAAGGTTATTTTCATATGCAAGAAGTAAATATGAGTCCAATGAATCTTATTTTGAAACAGAGGACAGTTTTTCGAAAAAGAAAAAGTGAGGTTAGATTTGTTCTTCAACGTCGTTTTTGAAAAAATCTTCCAGGTGGTTTCGACTTAAGGTTATTTTCATATGCAAGAAGTGAATATGAGTCCAATGAACCTTATTTTGAAACAGAGGACAGTTTTTCGAAAAAGAAAAAGTGAGGTTAGATTTTTTCTTCAATGTCGTTTTTGAAAAGATCTTCCAAGTGGTTTCGACTTAAGGTTATTTTCATATGCAAGAAGTAAATATGAGTCCAATGAATTTTATTTTGAAACAGAGGACAGTTTTTCGAAAAAGAAAAAGTGAGGTTAAATTTTTTCTTCGACGTCGTTTTTGAAATGAACCTCCAAAACACACTTCCGAAAATCCGTACAATTGTTATCACACAAAGGCGTGTTCGTCGTCGAATACAACTTCCCTTCAATGGAGTGTTAGTTGGTAGCAGAGACGGCCAACTGTGTTCAACGGTGAACGAGCTGTAATCAAGAGAGACTTCGATGACCTGGCGGGAACCTCATCATGAGCACCTATAGAGGTAGCGAAGAACTTTGTCTACCACGTTAAAAGTGCTACCAAGTTTAAAGCACGAAATATATTAGTACCCTTGCCTATCGCTGTTTCTTAAGGCTCAAGACAAAGTAGAGTAGTGAGCGCCTCTCATAAAATGACAAAGCTAAAGTTTTACAGCACAATAATCATTCCTGGGGCAGAAACCTGGATTATTTCAAACGCAGATGAAGTAGCGCATGCGGCTTTTCGAGAAAAAAGTTTTGCGTTCAATCTTGGGCATGTATTGCGTTGATGGATTTCTATTGGAAAAGATTTTATCGCGAATGCAGCTAATAATTAATTGTTGGCGCGACAGTCCACAGGGGGACCAGGACCTAGCTTGCCAGTCAACTACTCGTGTTGTGCGCGTTACTGTTCTTTGACGAATTGAAGGGACCTACAGTTTTTTGCCGACTCAGAACGGCGAAACTTGAGAAGCTTTCTTAGACAGTTAGTACTCTTTGTGTGTTGTCAGCAGCTCGAAAGAGGTGGTGCCGTGAAAAATTCGAGGTGTTCAGCCGGGAATCGAACCAAGACCCTTCGGTGTGTGAGCGTCGCACTCTACCCACCACTCCACCCACCACTCCACGGCGGCGTTATGTGTTTTTTTTTTTTTTGATTAAGGTTTTTAAGCACCACACGCACATGAACGTAAAGTTGTGACACTCAGTGTATGTCGTGGTTATGATACAAGTGCAATGCGTTTATGGTCTGAAGACTAAGACTAAGGTCCTAGTTACATCCCAAATACTTGTCAATAGCTGCACATCTGTGAAGATAGGCAGAAGCTTATTCTCACAAGAAAGACTTAAACATTGATGCGTTGCACCTCTTTTCAAACAGAACGCAACCATTCAACCGACATAGTTCTATTCCACGAGCCCCCTTCCTCAAATGTTCATGCTCTGCGCATTCAATAGAATTGATAATTTATTACCTGACTCGCTGCTTCGCTTTTTTCCCTTATCAAAGAGACACACAATGGGCTGCATACTAAGGCGGATGTGTTCATCAACCCCATTCCGCCACACAAAGGCCAGAGATACATCACCATTTCCGTATTAAATTGCATTGGTAATGCGATTGGCCATTGGAGGTGTCCGTAATTTTCATTAAAACCCTATCACATAACAATGGAGAACGCATTCGCCGCCGCACCTTGAATTACGTCTATTTGTGGATAGATTAAAAATAAATTACAACCAAACGAGAAGAAAAAACCGACCGCTTGAGTGCGTTCACGAAGACGGTGACATTCAGAGTTTCTTAAGCGCCATCCCACTCCCGCTTTATCATGCCTCGCGTGTCTGCATCCTTCTCTGTGTAATTAAAGGAAGAACACGGAACAACGAAAAACGACAAAGGAGTCACACGAAGCATTCAAATACAACCTTAACTGAATTAAATTTACTCTCCAAACCCCCATCGAGGGGGCGATCATGCAACGACAACCCGACCAGCAACCGACCGACCAAGACAGCGTTGTATCACGGGTCAGGGCGCGCTCGCGGATGACATTGCCCCGGACTGTCCATCCATACTTGTGCGGGAATTATAAATAAACGCGTTGCCGAATTTGTTTAAACAAAGCTTCGGAGTAAATCGTACATGGGGAAGTTGAAAGCGGATGGAAATGATGCCCGTCTGCGGATGCACCTGCAGGTGCGTGTGACGCGTCAAATGACTCAGGTCTACAAATGTGGCCATGCCAATTTGTCCTCAAACCAGAAACAATTTCGTGCGACATTGACATCGATCTCTGATCGAATTGAACGTCTTTTCCTTTCGCTGATCCGAATCGGGAAGTAAGCGAACTTTAACCGAGGATCAATCACCCTCAGTCTGGGGTTGTGCTAAATGATTTTAAATGGTTGCCAGCGTGATAATTTATAGGCAGCAGTAAACTCCGCAGATTGTGGGTAGTTGGCGGACGTCACACGGAAACACTGACATTTCGAGTAAATTTCTGCCCTCCAGCGAATTGACTGCGCTCACTGGCAATGCCAGTAAGTACAGGTTGGATGAATCATACGTTGTGTCGGCTGACAGTTGATGTGATAATCTCTCCTAACCGATATTTGTTTGCGTGTGAAAATCACGTTTCAAATGGAAGGGGGAAAGAGCTTAAATTTGTGACTCGATTATCTCCCCCTCAATTGGGAGCTTTACTTGAATGACTTGCAGGAGCAAACAGAATTCATCCAACCGCAACAATGTCTGGTACGCTCTCACGTCTAAACTTGCAAATGTGTGAACTCTGTGTATGCACACTTGTTATTTCAAATCAAATCATTAATTTTGATCGGCGTAAAATGTCACAAGCAGTTGAGACAAAAGCGAAATTTCTACAGTACACGGGCTGAGAATAAAATTTCACTGGATTAGGATTGATGAATTTAGGTATGGATGCGATCCGATTGGAGTGTATTTTATGTGCGCCCGGAAAGTTCTGCAAACCGCCATTGTGTTCACAAGTCACATTTACTAAGTGTTCTTACATTCTGAAAAGCAGTGAGGTTAACGGAAGCCGCACCGAATCATTATAAACTGTCCAAAGATCAACAATGAATCAGTCCACAGTTTTCTCTGTAGAATGGTAGTCCCCTGGCTTGTTCGTGCTTATCTTCGAAACTCCTAGATCGTAGATTTGGCAGAGATTTTTTTTAACTTGAAGTTTTGAAGGGTGCTCAAATTTTCTTTCGACAAGAACGGGAAGGAAGTCAATTGTTTTTACATTTTCTCTTACACTTCATCTCATGTTTAGTTGGCACGTGGAGAAGTACACGCTTGATCAACGTTTGCAAGTTATTCAAATTTATTTCCAAATTGAAATTACTTGAAATTGAATGTAAGGTCTCCCTTCCGCCTTTTATCTTTTGAATTTTCTGACTATGTACAAAGCGCTCGTATCTGGCAATACTATACATCATTTGGGTCTTGAACAACCTACAAAACAAAAAAACGTATTGACATAACCTACAAAACGACGCTATGCATGATTAGCTTGGATACTGCGTTCAACAGTTATAGACGTGTAAACATGGAGTTCAGTTGCACCGAAATTCGCTCTATTTTAAAGTTTTGCTTCGTTAAAGACAAATCCGCTAGAGAAATGTTCCGTGAGATTTATGGTATTTTGTGGGGAAGGTACTCTATCACTTCGAGCCGCGGAAGAATGGTTTCGACGATTTAGAGCCGGTAAAAACGACACTATGGATAAGCCAGCCGGCGGAAGACCTGTGACTACGTATACCGAACGAATCATAGAAATCATCGAGTTAGGCCGGCATGTGACATCGCCCAGGAGATGGGAGTTAGTCACCAAACAATATTAAACCATCTGCATAAGGCTGGATATAAAGAAAGCTTGATGTTTGGTTGCCGCATGATTTGACGCAAAAAACCTTCTGGACCGAATCAACGCCTGTGAAATGCTATTGAAACGGAACCAACTCGACCCGTTTTTGAAGCGGATGGTGACTGGCGACGAAAAATGGATCACATACGACAATATCAAGCGGAAACGCTCTTGGTTGAAAGCCGGTGAATTGTCCCAAACAGTGGCCAAGTCGGAACTGACGGCCAGGAAGGTTTTGCTGTGTGTTTGGTGGGATTGGAAGGGAATCATCCACTATAAGTTGCTATCATATGACCAGGCGCCTTATTCTACAATCTGCTGCGAACAACTGGACCTCTTGAAGCTGGCGATCGACCAGAAGCGTCCAGAGTTGACCGCTTGAAGCAGACGATCGACCATAAGCGTCCAGAGTTGACCGCTTGAAGCAGACGATCGACCATAAGCGTTCAGAATTGGCCAACAGGAAGGGTGTAGTGTTCCACCAGGACAACGCCAGACCACACACTTCTTTGATGACTCGCCAGAAGCTACAAGAGCTCGGATGGAAGGTTTTATCGCATCCACCATATAGCCCGGACTTAGCGGCAAGTGATTACCACCTGTTCCTGTGGTTCCATGGCAAACGCCCTTGGTGGTATGAAGTTGAACTCAAAGGAGGCTTGTGAAAAGTGGCTGTCCGAGCTCTTCGCAAATAAGGAGGAGGGCTTCTATAAGAGGGTGTTATGAAGTTGTCGTCTAGATAGAAACAGATTATCGAACAAAACGGCGCATATCTGAACTAAATCCGATCACTGAAACACTTTTTATGAAGCATTGAGTGAAGAGCACAAACGCGGAAGGGAGATATTTGACAACCTTATATCTTGATCGATGAGGATTATATAGCAAAATATGCGTCATTGGGCAGACAGCAATTCACATGTGTTTCATCCTGCAGCATTACATGGCGCAAATATCATTGTTTAATATGGATTACATGCCGGTGGTCAGAGGTTTTTTGTTGATGATGACACTACGAGGGGAGCATGGGCCCGTCCACGTTGCTGATTGCGCTCAACAAAGCGAGCTACCAACACTATCCTCGTTAGTGCACAGGTCAAGTTGACATACAGCCTCCTAGCGGCGCCCCCTGGATAGCCATCATAACACCTGTTGTAATGTGAACCAATGTATGCAGCGAACCCCTTTGCCCGAGGGTTTAAATAATGGGCCTGGCCTACCAGTCTGTGGGTTGTGCGTGAGGGTAACTTCCTCACCACGTAAAACAAAACTAGTTCAGAGAAAGCCTTGGATAAGGATGGATTAACTGTTGATGACCTCAGAAAACGTTTTAAGGACAACGATTTTCGATTTTGCACGTGGAAAGTGAGGTCCCTTAACAGGCCACGTGCAGCCGAGAAACTTGAAAAGGCCCTTGATTGCTATAAAGCAGACATTACCGCCATCCAGGATGTGCGATAGGGTGGGCCCGACAAAAAAGCGATGAAGAGCTGCGATACATACTACAGCGATTGCTATAAAGAGAGAAGGCCGGGCTTATTCAGAAGCGGTTTTATTGCTCGAGGCAGACTTGGGCAAAAAGTCTTGAGCTACGACTTGAGTTGTCTGCACGACAACACATCCGGAAACGGACTCAGGCTTCGCTCGGGGCGTAACCTCTCTGTTCCTAGCACACGGTTCCCACACCTGGATATTCACAAAGGGACCTGGCGATCTCCTGATCAATCCACCGTCAACCAGATTAATCTAGTTGCGATCGACGTCAGACACTCCTCCAGTGTTCTCGACGTCCGAACCTTCCAAGGTGCCAACATAAACTCGGATCATCACCTTTTTGTAGCCAAGGTAAGAAATAATAAGATAAGATATCGAGAGATCAAAGAAGTCGAGATAGACCAAAACGGTTTGACTTCGGAAAGCTACAATTGCAACAAGTCGCTGGGAACTTGCTGACCGAGTCTACTTAAAACTCGCTCAGAGTTCGACGTTGCCTGCACTAAACATAGAAGAAGACTGGAAACGTTGTCAAGAAGCCACCAAAGAAGCTACTACTGATATGCTGGGTTCCACGTCACCACCCAGAAGGAGCTCATGGTTTGACGACGAATGCAGGCAAGCGCATGCAGCCATACAAGACGTCTATAAGGCTGTATCGAACAACTAGGGCTGTTCGTGAGCTCTACGTACAGAGAAGAAGGAAAGAGCACCGGCATCTCAGAAGGAAAAATAAAGCAGCATGGGAAACGCCTTGTAGAGGAAATAGAAAGGTGCTATGGCAGGAAGTCCCAAAATTTTCCGAAAGGTAAAACAGTTATCGGCTCGGACCAAGGTCAGCCGGGAACAAAACGGACAACTCGTAGTATAGTCGCGGTCTGTGCTGAGAATCTGGAAGGATAATTTCTGCAGACTCCTTAACAGCGATGACGGCCCAAATACCGCTGTTAGGCAGAATGTTCCACTCAATTTGGACGATGATAGACAAGGATACCGTCCTCCCGACTTAGGCGACGTGAAGATAGCAATACCCAAGTTGAAGTCGAACAAAGCTGCTGTAGCGGACGGACTGTCCGCAGAACTATTTAAAGCAGCTGGAGATGACCTGGTTGGGCGCATGCACCAGCTTATCTGTAAGATATGGTCGGAGAAAAGCATGCCCGATAAGTGGAATCTCAGCGTCGTTTGCCCGGTCCACAAGAAGACCTTTGACTGGGCCAATTATCGAGGGATCAGCCTTCTTAACATCGCATACAAGATCCTCTCTGCGGTATAGTGTGAGCGTTTTATTTTTAACTTTTAATACGTTTTTATTTCAAATTCATTGCAGACTTATGTACTAGACAAAAAATGCGTAAAACTAGTTGGACTCTATTGTCTTTCGACCTAACTTTACATTTCATATATTTATGGAGTTCACTATCATTATGTTTACTACTTATTATTAAGAAAAATTTTAAGGAAAAAACTTAATGACTGAACCTTTTGTGTGACCGTCTGAAACCGTTTGTTCATAATCTGATAGGTCTCTAACAGTGTAGTTTCAGGCCAGAAAAGTCCACAATAGGCCAGATCTTCAGATTACGGCAAATCCTGGAAAAGACCCAAGAAATGCAAATTGACACTCACCACCTACTCGTCGATTTTAAGGCCCCATATGACAGTGTGCATAGAGACGAGCTAAACAGTGTCATGTCTAGTTTTGGCATTCCTACCAAACTCGTCAGATTGTGTAGAATGACGATGAAGAACTCTCGCTGCTCCGTCAAGGTCGGTAACTAACTCACCGAGACCTTCAATGTCAAAAAAAGTTTTAGACAAGGCGACGCACTGTCATGTGGCTTCTTTAACATCATCCTTAAGAAGATCGTGCGTAACTCACAAGTCAACACCAGAGGCACGATTTTCCAGAAGTGAGTTCAATTGGTGGTGAAGATAGCAATATCCAAACTGAAGTCGAACAAAGCTAGCTAGCTTACGCTGATGACATTGACGTGATTGGACGAACACAGTGAGCCGTCAATGAGGCGTTTGCTGGCATTGAAGCGGAAGCGGCTAAAATGGGTCTTGCGGTAAATGAGGGCAAAACTAAGTACATGCTGTCATCAAGGAAGGACACACAACATCGATATCTCGGACAGGGCGTCACACTAGGCAGCAGAAACTACGAGGTAGTCAAGGACTTCGTCTATCTCGGCTCCGCGGTAAATAGGGACAACAACATCAGTACCGAAATCAAACGCAGAATCACTCTTGCCAATCGCTGTTTCTTTGGGCTCAAGAGGCAATTGAGTAATAAAGCCCTCTCTCGAAAGACGAAGCTCACTTTATATAACAGCTTGATCATCCCCGTCCTACTTTATGGCGCGGAATCTTGGACGTTAGCAAAGGCGGATGAGGAAGCCCTTAGTCTCTTCGAGAGAAAAGTTCTGCGTGCGATTTTTGGTCCTGTTTGCGTTGATGGCATCTGGAGGAGAAGATTTAATGACGAACTCTATGGGCTGTATAGCGACATGCGCCTGGTCAAGCGTCTACGGATACAACGCTTAAGGTGGCTAGGCCATGTAGAGCGTACGGATACCACTGCTCCGGCCCGAAAAGTCTTCAAATCTGAGCCATTGGGACAAAGCAACAGAGGACACCTAGGCTACCTTAAGGTGGCACACACAAGTGGAGAAGGACCTCAACCAACTAGGAGTGCGCAACTAGAGACAGCTGGCGAAAGATGGTACTGGCTGGAAAAGCATGTTGGTTGAGGCTCAGGTCCACCCCGGACTGTAGCGTCATAAGAAGAAGAAGAAGATGGCACTACGAATGGGGTCACAATTTTAAAATAGATAGACAGATATTTTTAATTCGCTCAAAAGGACAACATATTACAATGTAGTATCACGCATTTTACAGAGATTTAATATATTTTTCTTCTAAAACAATATTTAGTTTAATGATGAGATGAGTATAAAGAAAATGGACAAAAATTAAGAAGGAAAACACGAAAAACCAAAAACCTTCTTGAGCCTTAATTATAAAATATAGACTCGGCTAATCCGTTATTTCAGGAGGCCACAAATTACACATTACATGTTACAATCGAGTTACTGAAAAGTAAGTCGGTGAGCACTTCTTTGGGACAAGGCATTAACGTATATAAACAAAGTGACGTCGATAGATAGACTAGATAAGCCAATATTGATCGTGAAAGAGCTCGGCTTCGTCAAATTGGCCAAAAAGTGATCGAAAATTGAGCAGAACGACTGGATTTCTGTTCAGCTGAAGTTGAATTTCTTGCATAACTGTCAATGAATGTTCTTGAACACATAACATAATCTTTTGGATATCAGAGTCAATTTTGGATTTCCCATAAAAAGGTATTTAAGGGCCCTAACCGAGCACCCTTTGGATTTCATTTCACTCAGATTGTAGTAATGTCAAGTGAAACTAATAGGAGGCGAGGCATGTTATTTTCGAATACCAACATTACGGAGAGCTTTCGAAAATCCTTAATATCATCCACCTCAAATCGCATGAACAAACCTGTTGAATAAACAGAAGGAATGAAAAATCGTCATTTACGAGTACATTTACATGCTATGCACTTGTCACTGGCACGGGATATTTCCAATCGATCGATTTGAATGTTGCCTTCGAATTGCAATTGAAATGATACAATTAGTTCGGATATCGATGAGTCAATGACTAGATGATGGGGAGAAACCAACGCTTAAATTCGAAATCAGCTTCAAGAGTAGTCGAAGCTAAACAACGACAGAAACATATTTCGTATCCCAAAAAGGGACCATTTTCTTGATAATAATAATTGGATGGCACGACAGTCCATAGTAGAACAGGACTCATCAACGCATCAACTACTCGTGTTGTGCGCGCTACTGTTCTTTAACGAGTAGAAGGGACCTACAGTTTTTGACAACTCCGAACGGCGAACTTTTAAGAAGCGTATTCTTAGACAGTTATAACTCTGAGTGTTGTCAGCAGGTCGAAAGAAGTGGCGCCGTTAAAAATTCGAGGTGTTCGGCCGGGAATCGAACCTAGACCTTCGGCGTGTGAGCGTTGAATTCCAACCATTACGCCACGGCAGCCTTGATTGTTTGACTGATTATTCCAATCGCTGTAAACCTTACAATTCACAGGTGTTACACTACTACCAGATATACCGGTATGAAGTGAGCATCAAGAAACAAATGTCTCGATAGGGAACATTTGTTGTGAACGAGCCCTTATTTGTTTTTGACATCTGTGAAAAATATTTAGTATACATAAAGTCAACAGACAACAGACAGACAACAACAGACAACATCATATTTTTTAATCGTGTTAATAATGTCAAATTTTGTACCAGAAAGTGATGATTTGCGAAAAGCATTCATTTCTTGTTTTCATTTGAAGAAACGTGCTGCAGAGTCGCATCGAATGCTTGTCGAGGCATATGGTGATCATCCTCTATCAGAAGCCACACAAGCGATGGTTTCAACGGTTCAGAAATAATGATTTTGATGTGACAAGTGAAGAACGTGGAAGACCACCAAAAAAGTTTGAAGGCGCCGATATTGGATGGAGATGACACTTTGAGTCAAAAGCAAATGGCAGCAATGTTAAATGTTGCACAACAAACAATTTCTGACCGTTTAAAAGCTATGGGAAAAATCCAAAAGTGTGGAAAATGGGTGCCACATGAATTGAATGAAAGACAGAGGGAAAACCGAAAAAACACTTTTGGAATTTAGCTTGAAAGACACGAAAGAAAATCGGTTTTGCATCGGATTGTTACTGGCGATGAAAAATGGATTTATTTTAAGATTCCTAAACGGAAAAAAATCATGGGTTAATCTGGGACAACCATCAACATCGACTGCAAAGCCAGATCGATTCGGCAAGAAGACAATGATGTGTGTTTGGTGGGAGCAGAAAGGTGTGCTGTACCTCGAGCTCCTAAAACTTGGTGAAACCGTTAATACTCATCGCTTCCGATAACAAATGGTCAATTTGAACACGGCAAGGTAATTTTGCTCCCTGACAATGCACCTGCACACTAAGCAAAACCGGTTCAGGATACAATTGAAACACTTGGCTGGGAGCAGCTACCCCACCCGCCGTATACACTAGACTTGGCTCCTTCCGACTACCATTTGTTTTCATCAATGGGACACGCACTGGCTGAGCAGCACTTTGATTCCTACGAGGAGGTCGAAAATTGAGTGTCTGATTAATAATAATAATAATTATTGGCGCTATGGTCCAGAGAAGGACCAGGGCCTGGCTTGATCATCAACTACTCGTGTCATGCGCGCTACTGTTCTCTAGATGTGACCTACAATTTTTTGCCGGAAATCGGACCTAGACCCTTCGACGTGTGAGCGTCACACTCTACCTACTACGCCACGGCGGGTGTCTGATTGGTTTGCTTTAAAAGACAAAAAATTTTATTGGCGTGGTATTCACAAATTGCCAGAATGGTGGTCAAAATGTGTAGAAAACAATGGCCATAATATGTTGAAGAAAATGTTTTTACTTTCCTATTAATAATTAGTGTTTTATTTTCAAAAATTTCATGCCGATAAATGACTAGGTCATGGGGAGAAACCAACGCTTAGATTCGAAACCAGCTACAAGAGTAATCCAAGCTAAACAACGACAGAAACATATTTCGTATCCCAAAAAGGGACCATTTTCTTGATAATAATAATTGAATGGCACGACAGTCCATAAGGAAACAGGGCCTAGCTTGCTCATCAACTACTCGTGTTGTGCGCGCTTCTGTTCTTTAACGAGTAGGAGGGACCTACAGTTTTTTGCCAAATCCGAACGGCCAAGTTTTGAGAAGCGTTTTCTTAGACAGTTATAACTCTTTGAGTGTTGTCAGCAGCTCGAAAGAGGTGGTGCCGTGAAAAATTCGAGGTGTTCAGCCGGAAATCGAACCTAGACCCTTCGGCGGGTGAGCGTCGCACTCCACCCACTTCGCCACGACGGCCTTGATTGTTTGACTTATTATTCCAATCGATGTAAACCTTACAATTCACAGATGTAACACTACTATATCATTCAGGCTTTCAAGATTAAGTTTTCTTAAGATGGCCGCTTAGCTCAACACCTCGTTCACTGTTTAAGCTGTTGTTGTGATGGCGCTTGATCGGCGTTCAATCGAAGTGCTCCAAATTCCATACTTCCTCTTCATAGTTTTGATATTGTTCCTTACTTCTTTTA
Source organism: Eristalinus aeneus (assembly GCA_955652365.1). Classification (NCBI taxonomy): domain Eukaryota; kingdom Metazoa; phylum Arthropoda; class Insecta; order Diptera; family Syrphidae; genus Eristalinus; species Eristalinus aeneus. The sequence continues at coordinate 58,221,385 of OY019132.1, forward strand.
GTCTAGTCTGCTGATTTAGTCTTCTCTGCTCCTTTTTTTCTAACAATTAAAAGAGAAAAGTGGTTTTCGAGGTAATGAAGAAAGGTTTTTACATCTTCCTGGTTTCCATAGCACCTGTAGGAGTCATTGTAGGGGATACCAAACCTTCTCGCATGGTTGCCGATCGGACATTGAGAATTCTCGTATTTAGGCGTATATCAATTTCGCCAGTCCGATTTAGTTTTTTTTTCTCTTTCTAAATGTGACTGTCTTAAAATGTGTTCAGGTTCTTCAATCTACGGTTAAGACTTTGGCCTCTCTGGGTAGTTGAGAATTTACAGCTTGAATAGTGTTGCCTAATTTTCCATTAATGACTGGCCCCCAGAATTCGTCTATGCCCAGGAACACAGCATACGGTGGGGTTGCTGTCAACTACTCTTAAAGTTGTTTGTTGAAAAAAGCCGACAAAGGAAACGAAGGACAGTTTCCCCTGCATAATAGTCAACTGCTATATTTCTGACATGATAATCGGCAGAGTTTAATTTATTCACGACATGTTCGCGTTGACTAAACAAATAACTGTAACATTGATGACTTCATACAAGAGTTGTATCCATTAAATCTGCGCAATGATGGTCAAAAACTAAGACACCACTTGACGCATCATTCAATAAAAACACGAAAATACGCGTCCTTAGGTCAATTAAGATGGCTTTCGAGAATCAAATTCGAGCTAAATTTGGAACAGACTTCAAAGAATCCCCCAAACGACAACGTTTAAGTGTAACGTTATGAAATCGAATATAGCTTTCTCAGAAGGCAAATCCATTCGATGACGTCTGCATACCTGAACGTTTACCTCATGTTCTTTCGAACTCGAAAAACTGGGAATGGCGAACGCACCACCGCACTGCTACATCACGTTTCATCTGAAACCTCAAGTTAAACGACTTCTGTGGATTTGCCAACGGCCACAAGTGAATGCGACTATTTTCGATAAAATTTAATTTTCACAGCCATTACTGCGGTTTTTCCGCAAACCTCAGAGAACAGTAGAATCACCTCCCCGCAGTGAGACCACAGTTTAAGCCGTCACGTGATTTACTCAAAGCTCACAACCATCATGCAAACCAATCTAGACTAGTCGAGAGGTTAACGGCCGTCCTTGTTAAAAATCACTTAGCATGGCTAACCCGTAAACAATTGGAAATTTTGCAAACAAACAAAAGTCACCCACACAGGTGTGTGTTTTCCGCAAAACAAATAGAAATTGAAGCGAATATGACAACTGCAATGCCGCGGCATCAGACAGATAGGTTGTTGCATTCCGCACGGTATCGGTACGTGGTGCTTGACAAGGTCAAATGCAAGTTGTTAGTCATTACGGTCACACGACAAAGCCCGCGATTAACTAAACAATAGTAAAATTCAAGTGCGCGGAGAGGAGCGAAAATCAGCAGAAAAAATCTCATGATTGGATCCACTTCGGGCAACTAAGTGCCCCCGCAAATCATCGTGGCCGGGTGCACTCATATGATTAAATAATACGCAGAATAATCAGCAGCACTCCGCTGCACTTGAAGTCATTCGGCGCACATTAAGCTATCGCTTGAAAGCATTTTTTTCGAAACCGAGTCACCGGTATTTCACGTTCCCCCTGGCGGGGTGGCGTGCAAAGGTAACGAGTCAAAATGCCTGTTTCTAAACGTGCTGTGGGCGGTCTTTCAAATTGCATTGCAGTGCACCAGACACGTTCGTTTAAATTGATGGAAATTGAATTGATTAACGTGTAAACAAACGATTGAAAGGGCTCGAGAAAATTCAATTTGCAGGAATGAACCTCTCGGGACTGAGGTGAAGAGAAAGTGAGAATGTGGGAACGAAATTTTGGAAAAAAATTAGAAGGAACTTTGGTGACCTGAGATTTGTGTCGTCTAACCACTCTGCATAGGATATACAATAGAGCATTTTTTACCGTAAAAGTTAAGCATGAGTTCAATTGCAAGTTTGTGAACATGTGCAATGTAATGCGCTATTTCCGAGGAGTACTTTGCAAAAAAAGCCGGAAGAGACATATTAAGCAAGACGACGTATGCGAAACCCGACGAGGCATATACTCGTGGAGTTTGAAAGAGCCTTTGCAGCCTTTCAGAAGCAGAAGTATGTAAGACTTAAAGGGGCTTTGAAACCCGAGGAAGCGTGTGAAATCCGAAGAAGCATATGAAACCCAAAGAGGCTTTGAAACCCAAAGAAACGTGTGAAGCCCGAAGAAGCATATGAAGCCTAAAGAGGCTTTGAACTCCGAAAAGGCATGCGAAGGCCGACGAGTATTTGAAGCCCAAAGAAGCATATGAAGCTCAAGGAGGCTTTGTAGCCCAAAGAAGCATGTGAAACCGAAGAAGCATGTGAAGCCCGAAGAAATATATGAAGCCGAAAGAGGCTTTGAAGCCCGAAGAAGCATGTGAAGCCCGAAAAGCATATGAAACTCAAAAAAACTTTGAAGCCCGAGGAAGCATGTGAAGCCCAAAAGGGCTTTGAAGCACGAAGAAGCATGTGAAGCCCAAAAGGGCTTTGAAGCACGAAGAAGCATGTGAAGCCAAAAGAGGCTTTAAAACCCGAAGAAGCATGTATGGCCCAAAGAGGCTTTGAAGCCCGAAGGAGCATGTGAAGCTCGAAGAGATGTTGAAGCCCGTAGCAGCATGTGAATCCCAAAGAGGGTTTGATGCCCGAAGAAGCATGTGAAGGCCAAAGAGGCTTTGAAACCCAAAGAAGCATGTGAAGCCCAAAGAGGCTTTGGAGCCCAAAGAAGCATGTGAAGCCAGAAGAAGCATGCGAGGCTCAAAGAAGATTTGACACCCGAAGAAGCCTATGAAACCCAAAGAGGCTTTGAAACCCAAAGAAACGTGTGAAGCCCGAAGAAGCATAAGAAGCCCAAAGAGGCTTTGAAACCCCAAAAAAACATGTAAGGCCAAAGAGGTTTTAAAGCCCGAAGAAGCATGTGAAGCCTAAAAAAGCTTTGAACCCCGAAAAGGCATGCGAAGGCCGACGAGTATTTGAAGCCCAAAGAAGCATATGAAGCTCAAGGAGGCTTTGTAGCCCAAAGAAGCATGTGAAACCGAAGAAGCATGTGAAGCCCGAAGAAGTATATTAACCCCAAAGAGGCTTTGAAGCCCGAAGAAGCATGTGAAGCCAATAGATGCTTTGGAGCCCGCAAAAACATGTGAAACTCGAAGAGGCTTTGAAGCTCGAAGAAGCATGTGAAGCCCAAAGAAGCTTTGGAGCCCAAAGAAGCATGTGAAGCCAGAAGAAGCATGCGAGGCTCAAAGAAGATTTGACACCCGAAGAAGCCTATGAAACCCAAAGAGGCTTTGAAACCCAAAGAAACGTGTGAAGCCCGAAGAAGCATAAGGAGCCCAAAGAGGATTTGAAACCCCAAAAAAGCATGTGAAGCCCAAAGAGGCTTTAAAGCCCGAAGAAGCATGTGAAGCCTAAAAAAGCTTTGAACCCCGAAAAGGCATGCGAAGGCCGACGAGTATTTGAAGCCCAAAGAAGCATATGAACCTCAAGGAGGCTTTGTAGCCCAAAGAAGCATGTGAAACCGAAGAAGCATGTAAAGCCCGAAGAAGTATATGAACCCCAAAGAGGCTTTGAAGCCCGAAGAAGCATGTGAAGCCAATAGAGGCTTTGGAGCCCGCAAAAGCATGTGAAACTCGAAGAGGCTTTGAAGCTCGAAGAAGCATGTGAAGCCCAAAGAAGCTTTGGAGCCCAAAGAAGCATGTGAAGCCAGAAGAAGCATGCGAGGCTCAAAGAAGATTTGACACCCGAAGAAGCCTATGAAACCCAAAGAGGCTTTGAAACCCAAAGAAACGTGTGAAGCCCGAAGAAGCATAAGGAGCCCAAAGAGGCTTTGAAACCCCAAAAAAGCATGTAAGGCCAAAGAGACTTTAAAGCCCGAAGAAGCATGTGAAGCCTAAAAAAGCTTTGAACCCCGAAAAGGCATGCGAAGGCCGACGAGTATTTGAAGCCCAAAGAAGCATATGAAGCTCAAGGAGGCTTTGTAGCCCAAAGAAGCATGTGAAACCGAAGAAGCATGTAAAGCCCGAAGAAGTATATGAACCCCAAAGAGGCTTTAAAGCCCGAAGAAGCATGTGAAGCCCGAAAAGCATATGAAGCTCAAAGAGACTTTGAAGCCCGAGGAAGCATGTGAAGCCCAAAAGGGCTTTGAAGCACGAAGAAGCATGTGAAGCCCAAAAGGGCTTTGAAGCACGAAGAAGCATATGAAGCCCAAAGAGGGTTTGATGCCCGAAGAAGCATGTGAAGGCCAAAGAGGCTTTGAAGCCCAAAGAAGCTTGTGAAGCCAAAAGAGGCTTTGGAGCCCGCAAAAAGATGTGAAGCCCGAAGAGGCTTTGAAGCTCGAAGAAGCATGTGAAGCTCAAAGAGGCTTTGCAGCCCAAAGAAGCACGTGAAGCCAGAAGAAGCATGCGAGGCTAAAAGAGGATTTGACACCCGAAGAAGCATGTGAAGCCCACAGAAACATAAGAAGCCGGAAAAGACTTCAAGTTCAAGTTATTTGAACAATCTAACATTGGACGAAAATACTTGGCACGTTGATTGCGACCCTTATCCATTCCGGTCTCTAATAATTACATTTTTATAATATAATATATAAATTGCTAATGTTATATAATGTATGTTGTTATAATAATGTATAATTTGCTTGATTTGAAGAAAATAATTGCAACGTGTTTATGCTACAACAAGAAGTGGTAATTTTTGGTGCATAATGAATCCGCGAAATGTTCTTCTACAAGAAAGAGTTCAACTGTATGTCATAGAAGGATATGAGATACTAGTTGAATAAAGTACTTAAAACGTTTACTAAGAAAGTTTTCAACCAATCCAATGTTTCTTATTGCTTCCAAGTGCTTAACTATACAGTTTTGTTTTCTAAAGAGATCAATTAGTGGCATTCTAAAATGGAGTGCTCAATGGGATCAATCTTCTCCTTATTTCTTGTTTAATTGCTTTTCCATGAAATATTAATCACGAACGCCGGTAATCATTTTATAGCTGCGGTCACGAAGCAATAAAAAATATATTCCACAGCGGTTAGCCTGGGGGCAGAGAATCCAATGGTCTGCAATTGTTGCCGACTATAAATAAACCCCCGCCAAACAACTCCATTTAATAGTTGTCAACAGTTTTACGTTCGTTGCGCGTTAATCAGCTGATTGCCTAGGCAGTACGATGTGTATCACATGTTGGTACAAAATGTGAATTGATGCCTTTTTCGGTTTTATTACCAGTCCGAGCCAATGGAAATTTTTTTTGTTCGCGTTCAAGTTTTACTGTCTCTTGTTTTGCAAGATAAAGAAAGTTTTCCATTGAGCATCGAATTGCCAAGGTCTAGGTTGGAATTTTATTGTGATCACATGCACATGGAATATTACTTGAAATCCTTTTCCGGTGCATATTTGCCTGGGCACAGATGAAAATCAGGGAGAAGACAAACTCTGCAGACAGTTTTTCTTTCACAGGTTGCCGTGGTCGTAGTGAATTGAATTGTAATCACCTAGTCGAACCACTTTAATTTAAAAAATGTTGATAGGTTATGTTCAAGTTGCAGTTTTTGAATTTTTCGATTTCTAAACGACTACAATCAACAAAGGTGTAAAAAATTGTGTCTTTTAAACAATAAGAATGATACTGGACATTCCTTTCGAATTTCTCGTCCAGTATTTTTTGGGAAAATACAATTTATAAAGATTGTTCTTTTAGAGGTGTGGAATTAAAATGGAAAAAACGAAAGATGATTCTTTTTTTAATTGACTTGAATTACGCTTTATTCGAAAGACAATCTTTCGGCAACATAATTTAAATTTGATTTTTGAACCGCGACAACAGCTGGGTCGAACGTAGTTTAATCTCGGGGTCCAATTTTCGACCCTTTTTCAACGTGTGTAACCGTATATCGGCACTAACGCAGCTAATCTTGTCCTCCATGTTGTCATTTGTTTTGGATTTATCGATGTATACTAGCTAGTTCCCATAGAAAATAATCAAGCAGCGTTAAGTTGCGCGACCATGATGGCTAACTCAAGAGTACATTAAGTCCGGTTACGAATTGTTTTTTTTTTTTTTTTCAAAAAATCAATTGTAGCGTTAACTGTGTGGCATGTTGTGCTATGTAGCCGAAACCACGGCTCCTGCACACTGATAAACGACTGAATAACAGTCACCATTGGCTATTAAGGTTCTGGTAATCATCTTTTTTTAAAAAAAAGTTCGGACCAATAAATTTAGAAAGCCAAATATTCAGTTTTTGTGGATGAAACAGTGTCTCAACACAAACTTAAGGATTATCATCACTTTCAATGCTGTACTGCTCTTTATTTGCGAATTCATTTAAACAAACTTGAGATTCCTTGCTTAGCAAAATAAGCTTGTAAAAATTGGGTAGCGTGCCCATTTAACTTATCTACGCCTTGCCACGTGATCCTTCCAATCTTAAAATAAATCATTGAACAGCTGCCAAAATGGCTGCCAGTTAAGAGTTTTGCCAACTTATAGTTCAAAAACAAAATAAATACTCTTCAGTACCGCAAGTTTGCTGTTCTCTTTGAACTGAAAAGTTTTGCGTGCGATTGTTGGTCCTGTTTACGCTGATGGCATCTGAAGGATAAGATTTAACGACGAAGTCTGTGGGCTGTACAGAGAAACACGCCTGGTCAAATGTACCTTGTAGAGCGTATGGACACCACTGCTTCGGCTCGAATAGTCTTCGAATCTGACATTAGGACAACGCAACAGAGGACGGCCTAGGCAAAGGTGGTGGACACAAGTGTAGAAGGACCTCAACCAACTTGGAGTGCGCAACTGGAGGCAGCTAGCGAAAGATCGTGGTGGCTTAAGAGGCATGTTGGTTGAGGCCCAGGTCCACTGGTAGAGCGCCACCAGAGGAAAAAGAAGAAGTACTGCAAGTTTGAAGTCCCTTTGCATAGCTTCAAAGAAGTACATGCCAATTAACCTCGTATTTGCTTTATTCGTTTATTCGTGATAGCAATTCGGTCTAAGTTAATTTTATTTCCTTCTGCGTCATGTTAAGCTTCAGTGAGCAACGCTGCCAACTCAACACGGACTGATAGAAACTGACACTCGCCTTGAAAATGCCAATTGCCTGTTTGACTGAGGTCAGAAAAGAAGGGCATAAGTGTCCTGAGTAAATATACGAGCACATTTCTTCAAAAATGAGGTTATTGCAACAGACTATGTGCATTGCGTGATACAGTGGGCTCGTTGAGAAACCATTTTTTGTGGGTACATCGCGTTTTGGTACCGACAACTGGTCGACTATATTGAACTTTATTATAACGTTGGACTAGTTTCTCTAGAGATGTGCAAAGTTTAATCTCTTCTGTTTTAGTCCAGTAGCGACTAAGGCTTTAGTCGCTCAAAATTGAACCGCCTAAAACTTAATCCTTGCCAACTCATACGTGATATCATTTTCAAAGAAACGGAGATGTCATGATTTCTTTTCCAATCGATTTTCAAAAATTTAAGTTCACTTTCTAATTCATGTATAATAATAACAATAATAATAATAATAATAATAATAATAATTGTTGGCGCTACAGTCCAAAGGGGGACCAGGGCCTAGCTTGCTCATCAACTACTCGTGTTGTGCGCGCTACTGTTCTCTCACGAGTAGAAGGGACCTACAGTTTTTTGCCGACTCCGAACGGCGAAATTTGAGAAGCTTTCTTAGACAGTTATTACTCTTTGAGTGTTGTCAGCAGCTCGAAAGAGGTGGTGCCGTGAAAAATTCGAAAAATTGGTGTCGAGCTGGGAATCGAACCTAGACCCTTCGGCGTGTGAGCGTCGCACTCTACCCACTACGCCACGGCGACCACTAATTCATGTATAAGATTGTCAAATACCTTCCACTTTTTTGCTCTTCATTCAATGCTTCATAAAAAGTGTTACAGTGATCGGATTCAGTTCAAATATGCGCCGTTTTTTCGATAATCTGTTTCCATCTAGACGTCAACTTCATAATACCTCCTCGTAGAAGCCCCCTCCTTATTTGCGAAGAACTCAGACAGCCACTTTTCACAAGCCTCTTTTGAGTTCAACTTCATACCAGCAAGGGCGTTCGCTATGGACAGGAACAGGTGGTAATCACTTGCCGCTAAGTCCGGGCTATATGGTGGATGCGATAAAACCTCCCATCCGAGCTCCCGTAGCTTCTGGCGAGTCATCAACGAAGTGTGTGGTCTGGCGTTGTCCTGGTGGAACACTACACCCTTCCTGTTGGCCAATTCTGAACGCTTATGGTCGATCGTCTGCTTCAAGCGGTCAACTCTGGACGCTTATGGTCGATCGTCTGCTTCAAGCGGTCAACTCTGGACGCTTCTGGTCGATCGCCAGCTTCAAGAGGTCCAGTTGTTCGCAGCAGATTGTAGAATAAGGCGCCTGGTCATATGATAGCAACTTATAGTGGATGATTCCCTTCCAGTCTCACCAATCACACAGCAAAACCTTCCTGGCCATGAATCCCGGCTTGGCCACTGTTTGGGACGATTCACTGGCCTTCAACCACGACCATTTTCGCTTGATATTGTTGTATGTGATCCATTTTTCGTCGCCAGTTACCATCCGCTTCAAAAATGGGTCGAGTTGGTTCCGTTTCAGTAGCATTTCGCAGGCGTTGATTCGGTCCAGAAGATTTTTTTGCGTCAAATCATGCGGCACCCAAACATCAATCTTCTTTTTGTATCCAGCATTCTGCTGATGGTTTAAAATGGTTTGGTGACTAACTCCCATCTCCTGGGCAATGTCACGGTCTAACTCGGTCCCGGTCTAACTCGACCCCGTTCTAACTCGATGATTTCCATGATTCGATCGGTATTCGTCGTCACAGGTCTCCCGCCGGCTGGCTTATCCATAGTGTCGTTTTCACCGGCTCTGATTCGTCGAAACCATTCCTCCGCGGGTCGAAGTGATAGAGTACCATCCCCCAAAACACCATTAACCCACGGAACGTTTCTCTAGCGGATTTGCCTTTAACGAAGGAACTCTTTAAAATAGCGCGAATTTCGGCGTTAGTGAACTCCATGTTTACACGTCTATAACTGTTGAACGCAATATCCAAACTAATCATGCATAGCGTCGTTTTGTAGATTATGTCAAGACCTTTCAAATGATGTAAAGTATTGCCAGATACGAGCTGTGTAGACAAAAATGCGGAAGGGGGATATTTGACAACCTTATATATTTAAATTACGATTAGTCTTCAGACTTAAATGGAAGCTGCTGCAAGTAGTTAACAATAACAAGTCCTACAAGATTCAACTATAGACACAGGATGCCGACTATAACTTTTGGGGAGTGAACAGGAACAACATTTGGGCGGACTGCCACCGGATCAACAAAATTTGATTTTATTGGATGGTTGAGCAAAAGTTAATTCTGATTTTGAACCAGCAAGCGGAAATTCTTCGTTTTGATCAGAGGAAGCGTCTATTTTTCATACTTGAAGGAAAATAATTCAGTGCAACAGTATGATTGAAATGTCTGCGTGCAGAAGGGGCAGTGGAAATTAAATACCGTCAAACTAAGCATTTTTGTAAAGGAACAATAACATTTAAAACATAACACAACCTTTAAGGCTTACCTAGGAAAACCTGACTACCTGAGGAAATAAGTCTCTCATGCGTAATGTAAAAACTTCTGTTTGCAAACAAAATTTGGGCAAATTCCAAGCACGGCCTAAATTAAGGGTAAGTGGTCATTTCTATTATTTTTTCCTTTCATAAAAAACAGTGTTAATAAATGACGAGCAATCGTTGTATTTGTCTAAATGACCCATTTTTTAATAAGCGAGAAAAAAGTAACAGTCAATGAGAGAAGAATGAACATCACAAGTAAATATTAAAATTCACTTGGGTAGGGTCAGTGATTCAATCTAAAGTACGTCAGTGAATCGTATGAAAAGAGTGTAAAAATCATTCACTGGAAAACATTCCTCAACCTATTCTTTCCCACTCAAAAGCTATAAAACTCAAAAAACAAAATAAACAAATAAACACATTTAACACTGAAAGTAGGAAAAACAAGGAAAGTAAAATTGAAGTTAATTGCAGCAATAATCGACAATTTGCTATGGCACAGTGTCACTGCGAAAAGCTAAGTCGCAGTATAGGCTCAATCCACATTATCACCGAGCCCCAAAATGAGTCACACAGTATTACACTCAGAACAACAAATTAAGAGTTCAGTACTTTACCCAAATCGACCAACCTACGTCACTGGCGCTCATCTCAATTTTAACTCAATCGTACACGCTAATCATTTGCGAACCGTTTCAAATACACGATAAGTGTGATAATAAATGTTTATCGAACGAATTAAAGACGGATTTACGGACAAAAGTACACAGAACCATTCAAAAGTCCGTTTCCTCCGACCAGAGTATGACTTCATCAAAATTTAAATTTCTGCAAATTGTGCGATCAGATGACAAAACTAATCAAATAATGAAAACCCGCCTTCTTCCGTCATTGCAGTGATCGTTAAAAATTGATCCAAGAGGTAGAATGTTGTAATTTAAGTCAGTTTATCGCTCCCTTTAGCTAAGTTGTTGTAATGAAAAATGACATTATCTTGACCCTTGGCTTTTGTATGGAGAGTGTTAATTATCTCCGCTTTCTTTGTTTTCAGCTAACAATGAACTGGGGCTGAATTTCTGGACTTATTAAACAGTATTTGGTAAATAATTGTAGCTGGTGCTCTAACCTTGTCGCAAAAATATTTAAGCGTGTGAACAAACAGATTCTGGCAATGTTTTCCAAACAGTTGAATAGAATTGGAGGGATTGAAAACTACTGGGAGACCAGATAGAAGTTATAGGAAGACGACTTAAGACAGCAACCGTGCGTGATATTAAACCAATTTTGTCCTCACTCATGTACTTATTTGAAGTGTATGTATACTGAATGGAACGGCAGTCAACAGAAAACAGAAAAACCGAGGCAGTCAACAGAAATCAGAAAAACCGAGGCAGTCAACAGAAAAACCAGGCCTTGCTCATCAACTACTCATGTTGTGCACGCTACTTTTCTTAGACGGTTTTGCCAACTCCGAATAGCAAAGTTTAAAAATTTGTTTTTATTGTCATAGACAATTATTACTCTTTAACTGTTGGTAGCAACTCAAAAGATGATGATGCCGTGAAAATGCGAGATGTCCTGTCCGGGAATCGAACATGAAGTTTCGGCATGTGAATTCCGCACTCTACCCACTACACTTTGGCGGCCACATTCGAAGAGTACAAAATACAATGCTTCTGACACTGGTAAATATGCAAAATGCAGCAATATCTTTTACCAGAAGAATGGAAACAAAATACCGGCTGTATACTTTAGGTTAATGATATATCCTTCTTCGTTGATAAAAAAAAGAGGTTTGGAATCCCGCCTTCTGCCATAAGCGACACATTCGCTCTTAAGGAATGCTTACGAAGGTTACCATTTATATTTTGGGATTGGGCAACCCTAATGTTGCAATCTGGCAACTTCCAGCTCTATCGTAAAGTTTGACATTTTTGAGGTTATGCGTACTCAGAACGTTTTGACATACGAGCACTCTTTGTGTTGTTTACAGTAACTAAGATTCATCTCGCCCAAAAAATGGAATTAAATCGTGAAAATTTTCGTACGATTAGTTTTTACAACTTTCGACTTGGATTAACTCAACAACACTTCATCGATGAACTTAATTAATTTTTTGGCGATGAAGCTCCATCAAGGACCAGTGTTTATCGATGGTATGGTGAATTAAACCGAGGTCGTAGTTCACTTCAAGACGAATTTCGTGAAGGTCGTCCAAAATCAGTTGTTGTTCCGGAAACCATTGATGCTGTGCGCCATTTGATATTGCAAGATCGTCATGTGACCTATCGTGAGATTCAGACAACCTTAGGCATTATTGGGACCAGCATACATTCAATATTGCATGAACATTTGACCGTCAAAAAAATTTGTTCGCGTTGGATTCAACACAATTTGTCAATCGCTCAAAAATCGATTGGTCGAAAGAAATACTTCAAAAATACGATCGCGGTACTTCGAAACACGTCTATGACATCGTGACAGGTTATGAATCATGGATTTATGCGTATGAGCTCGAAAGGAAACAGCAGTCGACTGTATGGGTGGGTGTTCCAAATTGAGCCAAATCCAACAAAAGTTGCTCGCGCACGAATCACTTCCAAGCAAATGGTAGGCCGTTTTTTTCGGAAAAACTGGACATGCCGCAACCGCACGACTAGAACAACGCAGAATAGTCAATTCTGAGTGTTACACAACCATTTATTTGCCAGTTGTCTTCCAAGGAATCAGGAAAACCAACCGCCGAGGACGGATCACTCCTCACCACGACAATGCGAGCTCTCACACATCGGCTCAAGCAACTGCATTGTTGAGCGCTCTAAACATCGATTTGGTTAGTCATCCGCCGTATAGGCCTGACTTGGCACCGAATGACATCTTTTTATTTCCGTACGTAAAAAATAAAATGAGAGGTCAATGTTTTTCGACACCTGAAGAAGCGGTTGATGCGATCAGAATGCATGTTTTGGAGATACCTCAATTAGAGTGGCAAAAGTGCTTCGACAATTGGTTCAAACGCATGCAAAGTGTATAGATCTTAATGGGGAATATTTTGAAAAGCAATAAAACTATTTTCTATTATTAATATTTGTTTTTGTTCTCTAATCCTCTAATTTTCGATGATTAATATTTGTTTTTGTTCTCTATTCCCGAAAAATAAAAGATAACCCTCGTATAAACGTTGTAAATTATTCGCTTAGAAAGCGGCCAAATTTACTGACAGACTCTATAGAAGCAGCGAAATGAAATATTTGACATTTAATAATAATTGTTGGCACTACTGTCCAAAGGGGAACCAGGGCCTAGCTTGCTCATCAACTACTCGTGTTGTGCGCGCTAATGATCTCTCACGAGTAGAAGGGACCTACAGTTTTTTGCCGACTCCGAAACGGTGAAATTTGAGAACCTTTCTCTTAGACAATGACTACTCTTTGAATGTTGTCAGCAGTTCGATATAGGTGGTGCCGTGAAAAGTTCGAGGTGCACAGCCGGGGATCGAACTTAGACATGCTGCGTGTGAGTGTCGCACTCTACCCACGACAAGGCGGCCACATATATATTTGCCTTGAATAAATAGGTAGACAAAAGTGGAAATACAATCCACCTGGACCATTTTGATGTAACGTCCTCTCCTACAAACTACTTATAAGACCAGGAGGAATTTTTTAAAATACCGATGAACTTTAGTTTGCTTAATGTTTTGTTAAAAGCAGAAGGCACCCATTACGGTTGCTTTGTAAAGAGAGATCTTCGCTTTCACAGGGGACATGATGCACATTCTACTTGTTCCACGTCCCTTAACTGGTTGTGTGGAATATCCTATCATGTGCGTCCCTACATGAGTGCTCAAATCTACACATACTTTTTAGAAATGAAAGTTACCCAAGATTTTGCAAGGTAAAGATTAATTTGGGGAAACTGTAAGTGGCGTTTGCGGTGGAATTAATCGTGTCGGGGCGATGCATGTGAACAGGTTTAATTGGTGCGGTAAAACCCAACTCAAGGTGTCGAAAGCAAAGTCTAAGGCTGACTTTATCGGCATAGTAATTTTTGGGGGGAATCACCAAAGCATCCATTTGAGATAAACGTTACAATTGTCTTGAAAGATTGTTGAGTTTAAAGCAAGACACATTTCAAAAGTTTTCCTATTTAGAGGATGTAATTAACAACAACGTTGACTTTACTTTTACAAGGAGTGAGCCGCCTCAATAGTCACACTTTCAGCCCAAAATTAGCAAGATTTCATTGGGAGATCGAAAGATACAGCCGAGTCTTGTATAAATATCAATCGCGATTTTCACACAGGAGGATTTCCTTTGTGTATCTCACATTAATCGATTTCAAGCCCAATATTGCTGTTCTCAGTTTCTTTAAAGTGTCTAGAAATCAAATGCTTCAAATAATCTCGGCAGCACACCTTATAAAGTTGCAAAATTTAGCCAGTAGCCTAAAGAGTGTCACTATTGTACTCTCGTAAGTTGATGGGAATACAGTTCAATGCGAGCTAAAATATTGTTGACAACTTCGGAAGACAGGGGATGAGCTACAAAGCGTAAAGTATGTATTTTTTTTTATTTGTTTACAATCTTGTCCACGGAATGAACGCCGCTCACTGCACTAACTAAGCGTTTATGGCGCTTAGAAAAAGTGGGTACCCACATCTAGCTTTACGCTGATTTAATTTTTCGTTTCATAACTTTGGCCGCCGTGTCGTAGTGTGTAGAGTGCGACGCTCACACGCAGCAGGCCTAGGTTCGATCCCCGGCTGTGCACCTCGAACTTCTCACGGCACCACATATATCGAGCTGCTGACAACATTCAAGGAATAATCACTGTCTAAGAGAAAGCTTGTAAAATTTCACCGTTTCGGAGTCGGCAAAAAACTGTAGGTACCTTCTACTTCGTGAGAGAACAGTAACGCGTACAACACGAGTAGTTGATGAGCAAGCTAGGTCTTTGTGGACTGTCGCGCCATCCAATTATTATTAAGTTTTTTTCGAACGATTCTGTCTGATAAGGTTGTTCCGGTCATAAGAAACAACGACCGGAATTAGTTTCAAAATAATGATCCGGAAGTCACTTGACAGGCTTACGGAATGCAATGACTGTATTTTTAAGTTTAATAAAAATACCTAAACGGAAGCCCAATTCGTCACAAAAAAAGAGCAAAATAAAACGAAAAGAAATGCAAACATTGATTTGGCTCGTTGCTCCATTTTGAACAACTGCATGCATAATGAATTTTTAAGAGGCTGATTCTTTGGAATTCCTTGGTTATTTTTATGGTAGTGCAGTGAAAAGTGCAGTGACTTTATGCAAAATGCGTTATTTTAATTTCATTAAACGGTGTATAAACGGCAGTTTGAAACGCAATTGTTGTACCAGGTTTGGTGCTTCTACTTCTAATAAAACAGATCCGGAAGGGTACATGTTAAGGTTCAATATCCTCCTTTTTCGATTTAAATAATGAAAGCAAAAATGTTCTAGTAGTGAAACAACTTCACTTGTAGGTTCTAAAGCTTCCTGGAACTGATATAAAATAAGATAGTGTGTAGAGTGACTTTTTATTTTTGAAAATAGAGAGGAAGAAAGTCTTCGCACTTATATATATGTCGACGGCAAGGGTGTAAGCCTATCTTGTTTAGGATCTGTTACTGTTTTGGCTTTGTCCAAATGGACGTATTACACAGAATCAACTTTCTTTCCGGGCCACAGATTAAGCTTTATCTTCTCTCTGATCTTAACCGTTGAATCTATGAGAATTTAAGAAACGAATTCACAGGAATATTAAGGACATAGATAACACTATCAAATTCCGAATATATTGTAGTAGATTCGGTAATTAAAATATAAGTTCATTCCAACTGCTCTGAATTGCTACGAATGTATACAAATTTGCCCGAAAAATTACGAAAAAGCGTTACATTAGCTGATTTTTTTTCCGTAGAAAAGAGAGCTCATGAGAGAATGAGAGAATTTCTGCCGAAGAAAAAACTGTGGACAGCAGATGGCTGTCAAATCAAAAATAAAAAAAAACTCTGAACTTTCATATGTCTGCTAGCTGTTTACGAATTTCTACGAAAAGTCGTTTCTCAAAATTCGGTAGAGTTAGTCTCTGGAAGAGAGATTTTTACCCAAAGTACACAACTACGAATTTCTGTACACAAATCAATTGGAACAGACCTTACGACTCATACTCTAAGGTAGACAATATTTATCCTGGGTGACGGGTGACGACTATCGTACGACGATATCGTTGAAACCAGAGTTTTGCATCGCGTAAGCATAAAAAACGGTATCGACAAAACGATATAATTTTGGTTGTTTCATGTACTCTCAAAACTGCCAATCGCTATCGTCTTGACGACCGGTTTTTGACGATAGCCCTTTTCACTATCGTTTTGCATTAGGCTGGCATGCAGGTGGTGAAAATTTGATGAAAAAGTAAGAAAAAAAATTGTAAGGAGTAATTACAAAATATTTTGGATCTATTCTTCAGCTTACGGAAGTGTAAATGTACATCCAAAATTATTTAAAATATATTCCCTGAAATCAAAGTTCATACATTTTAGAGCACCACTCACACAGTCCTTCGCTCACTCGTTAAGTGTACACACACAACAAAATAATGAACACTATCAAGTTGTCGTTATTCATTTTTTTTTTGTGTGTGTTCAATTATGACAAGAAATATGTTGAGTTTAGTAGCACTCAAACTATAAAATAGACCGTAGACGAGACGATAGTGGCTGCGTTATGTAATGCAAATTATCGACGATATCGTTTTGGTAGATCGTCAAGACGACAGTCGACCGAAAAGTTATGTGATTTCAGCCCTGTTCATGGCAAATGCATATTTTAGTGAGCCATTGTCAGACGGAGAACCTGTCAACAGCTAGGTCAACATATCAGCGATTTCTAAAAGAGGTAAATATTTATTGGAGGAGAAAGATGTTACGACTTATACCCTCCATTGACTCCAATAATATACTAACAATTGCTAAGAAAGTTAGTTCTGGTAATTCTTGAACAGCTACGCCACTCCATCTACAACAGGCAGTGGGAGCAGTCTATAAACAGAACTTTTGCATCAGAAAAGATAAAAGAAACAAGGTAGCAAAAGACCCTGTCGCATTCCTGATTGGTTTCACCGATTTCACTTTGCTTAGTATGTTGCTTAGTCTGGTTCCTACTTAGTTTAGAGGTACCCTTGAAAATCCCGCACGAGGAATAATTAAAAGGACAAAATATAACACATTTGTTATATGTAATGATTGTGAGCACAAAACACAAATCAGTTTCGGGTAAATGTTTACTTTTCCACCCCTTCAAAAAGCAACACCGTACAATTCTGTGGCAGGAGTCAAACAACTGCTGCGCAGATTCAACAAAAATAAACAAATGTTTTAATTGCTAGTGTGGCACGGCAGCGGTAAGCATGACCTTCAAGTTTTGTTGAAAATATTTTGTGACCCATCTCAGCCGCACATTTAACGTGACTTCAAACCTTGTCTTTTTTCCAAGTGCGCCTTAATTGACCATGAAGACATTTCATAAGTCTAATTGACACTCTAAAGAGATCATCACTCTGTCGAACCAACACTATAGATGTAATCAATAGAACTATATTGGCTTCCATCCAGTCGTGAGGCACGCCAGCTTAAACAACAAACTTAACGACCAAATCGTCACTACAATTTTTGTTTTTACATGTTTAGAGCAATTAAAGCGATTTGTATTAGACAGAAGGAATTGTTTTTACTTCTCTCAACGCCATATGCTCGACATTTGATGATCAAAAACAGTACGAACACAAAAAGTGTGACGACGAGGAAAACAAAAAAGAGGGAAATGTATCAAAACATTTATTCTATAAAAAGCACGCTGCACGCAGAATTATGTTCGAAACACCTTTTGAACTTTATTGTCTTCCCCACACAGAACTAGGAGAAATCCACGAACGACATTGTTTTTGCGGTTCTTACCTAATCAATTTCGGTGTGATGTCACCAACAGTCCGCACGCACCACACAAGTCTGTGTTAGGCAGGTTGTGCCTGTCTCGCAACGGCAAAATTCCTCAGCCAAGCCAGAACCCAACTAACAAACTGATTATTGATTCGCTATTTGTTCCAGGGAGTTGACATGGAACTGTACAGAGCGGGAGAGCTTTTAGTAACAGCAACTAAATCCATCGCATAATGGTATGCCGCCCGTCAGCCGGCCGTGAGTTGCAATTTAAACAACGAACAAGTCACGCGAAATCTTCTTGCCGAATGTTTACATCAGTCACTCAGCCAGCCAATAATTAACTTGATCTCAGACCAGACTAAAACAACTGTTCAAACCGCAAACGCAAAAGCTGCGCGAAAACAACTGAAAATTCTAAAGTTTGCAAGAGCACAAATATTATCAGGTTGCCTCGCGGCAACGACACAGTTCCTCAGATCTCGTGACCTTTGGTATGCAACTAATGAAATGAGAGATCCGCTCAAGCTTTCATTTGATGACGTTTTTTCTTTTAATTTCTCGGCGAAGCCAAACTTCCAAAATTCGACAATTACCAGTGGAAAAGTACCTGATTCAATTCGAAGAAAAGAAAAACTTGTTTGTAACAGACATCGATTGCATTAGTCAGACAGTCGCGGGAGTGTCGACCAATGTTCACATATCGGAACAGACCAATCACGGATGAGATTCAAGCGATTTGACAACGCTTCCGATAAGATTCCCACCTAGCCCGTGGTCATCCTATATCGCATCATGGACTGGAAACTTCCACGCACAATCGAACAAAGTGAACTTGGGATGACATTTGCAGGAAGCGATCATTGAACGTCGACCCCCCTCTTCAGATTGTTTACATTTTGCCCAACACCTGTCTGTTGTAATTGTAAATAGAAAATATCTCAAGAAAGATTTTGTGATTCTTGTTTTAATTTCGCCACAAAAAAGCTCTATTTCACGACACTTTGACTGGGATTTCTTGATAGTCGGGTAGAACGAAGTCTACGTCTCAAAGCAGAGGCAAAATTTCACTTTAAGCACTTGACATTGCTGATTGGATTAAAGTTGAGGAGGAAGAAAATAGATAAATCGACATAAACTCCAATTTTCCTTGGCACGGTTACACCGATAGCTTAATTTAATTCATATAAAGACCGGCCTCGGCACTCACCTGTTGAATGGAAATCGTACTTGAGTTTTGTATATTGTGGGATACAGAAAAAAAAATATTGGCTAAATTATTCTCTGGGCAAATGACTTGGATTATTTACAACACTTCGCGCGACTCAGCACAGAGATGTCTCTCGGTCAATTGACTTTTCGAATTTGACTGATAGGGATGGTCTGGTGAGTGTGGATGACGGCAGCAGTTCTGTTCGAGTTCGCTGAATGGGATGAGTCCGTAGCGATAACATTCATTTTGACAGTTGCAGGTTGAAGAAATATAACAAGTGACTTGGGTAAAATTGTGTCGGCATTGTCAGCTGGAAATCCGGAGTGTGTTATCGAAACGAAGGTCTTAAGCGATTAAATTCAAATGAGTTATGTAATTTCAGTGTGAGTTAAGAGGGCGTAAAGAGGCACAATAAACACGCATGTAACGTTCTGTCTATCCACTTAGACAATTCTATAGTTGAAAAACAAAAAGGAATATGTAAGTATAACCCAAAAAGAAAACTAAAAATGTTCAAACAACGTGGAATTTGTTAAGCCTTTTTATAAAAAACAAAACGAAAAAAAATCCTTTCAAGAGAATTAGTTTACTGAGGTTGCCATTTCATTATGCTTGCGATTAACTCTCTGCGTCGGCTTGACAGTTGTTACTTCACAATGGGCCCAGTCAGATTTTTACTGAGTTAAGCTTTATCTTATCTGGCTTAAACAGTACAGTGCAACGATTCAGAATAAAACTTTAAGCTGGTCATATCCTTAAGAGGACTTTTTCAGTTTCAGTTGACATATAACTTCTCACCACGAATTACATTAACATGGCAAATTTCTCTTGAATTTTGCAGAAATGACTTAGAGCCACTGACTACAGATAGGAGTAATATTATGAAACAAACGGCTCATGCGAGTAAAACTTAATCATGAACATCGTTTCACCTCGACGTTTAAAGCATATTTTATTTAAGAAAATCGACAATAACGTCTGAGCACACTCATCGGCTATATTCAGCTGCACAAACACATTTCATTTTTAACTCTCAATGTTGGCTGCATTGCGTCGAATTGAATAAATGAAGGTAAAACCGCTGACGTATGTATGCGTATGTGTGTGTGTGTTGTGTCTTCCTCACGGATACGCGAAATTCTCTTTAAACATTTTTTTTCATTTTTAACATTTTCAACAGTAATTCCAGTTTTATTAAATTTCATTTCCACTTTAATCAAATGTGCGCATTAATTCTATATCGAATGCAATGTGAATTTTTCAAAATGCTCGCCACAACAGTGTGATTTCCATCTCAAAAGTCCGAACCAAGAAAAAAAATCCATTTTCCACAAGCAGAAGAAGAAAAAAAATCGGTTTCTGTGTGTTTTAGGTTTTTTTTTCTCTTCTTTTCTTCCCTTCTCTACTTCTTTACATTTACACCACACACTCATTCGCTCATTCTCGTTCGCTCTTCCTCGTCGTCGTATAATTTTTTTTCCTTTGTCGCCCGCATTTACACTCGAAAACGAAAAAAAAGGAATAAACGTCGAAAAAGTCTCGTCGCGAGTAAGACCCACCTTGCCAAATAGTTTCCAGAAATATTCGTAATTTCTGTGGGCAGTTAAATAAAAGTGGACCAGAAATTAGTTATATTTTTCACTCAGGAGGCGTGCGAATCCACGCTCCTTGGATGTGTAGTCGCCCCGCAGGCGCCGCGGTTATAGCCAGATCATCTCGAATCCGGGAGGCGCTCCGCTGTGCCCATCATCGTACATAGTCGCGTTGCAAAAATGTTGAATTGTGCAGAGGAACCCTTCTCACAGAAGTGAAATTTTTTTTACTATGCTTGAGGGGTTAATAGCGAGACTGCTGAAAGCGAAAAAATAGAAAACACAAAATAGAAACAGAAAAGAGGAAAGAACACACGAAGAAAAAATTGATGAAAATTGCATTTTTAATGTTTTTTACGCGATTCCCGTAAAAGGAATTTTCAATATTCCATCCCAAAATTACGTACCACCTCCACCGATCGACGTATACGACGAAGACGGTAACAACAACGAGCAGGGAGTAGCAGTGGCAGCAGAGTTTTGTTGGAGACCACCCGACCTGAAGCAGGACAGGAAGAAAGGTGAAAATGTCTGGCATACTAGACGAAGACCGCAAAAGAAGGTAAATTCTAATGGAATTCATTATGCTTTGCGAATTTGGAACCACTTACATAATTGTTTTGCATTGCAACTGACAACCATTTAAATTGCACGCGTGGACGTAATTGAAAGAATTTATCAAATGAAACCGTGAAATTGAAATTAGAACCCATTACCCGGTGAAGGGGAGTCACCGCCACACCGTACACAGAGGAGACTTAATGGATTGGCTTATCGCAGTGCGGTGTGTTCGTCTCATTAAGCATACGGGGATGATATTTGTCGGTATTATTTTGATGGGTTAGGGTAGGAAACTATCGTGGGACATTTTCGTTAGATGTCTTCAGTGTTAATTCACTTGCCAACACCTAGACATCCCTGTTTTTCAGGCGAGGGTGAAAATAGGCGCAGACAGCAGCAAATCAAGCCTAAATAAACTTTCTGAGTGCAGTGCAGTTTGCAGATCCCCTTCCCTTTCCTTGCTGCGGATTATCGATTTTTTTCCTGTCTTCCTCATATCCTTGTCGCGTTGCTGTACATGTGTCTGCGAAGTGCCGGCAGTGTATTCGCACATTGTGGGTGGAGAATATTGTTTGAAAGTAATAAAGGGATTTTATGTAGTTCTAGTTGTGCCAAAATCAATGCACCCGTGCAGAAGTAATTTCTACTGATTATTTCAATGTGGCCTTAGGGCTCTGATTGTGAACAGTTTGATGTGGGAGGTGGCTGCAAATCAATATAAATGCTGGTGAACGCCCAAAACATTTAAACCGGCCGGCTAGTACGAATGTTTTTAGTTGTCTGCTAAGAAAGAGACAACTGCTAGAGGGTACGAAGGACAAAGAATGCCTTTCTAAAGAAGAAAAAGTTATGTGTGTCCACAGGATTTATCTTGCCATTAAAGATTGTGTTATTTAAGAAATATGTGTTGAATGCTTAGTCTGTCATTCTCTGTATTACTAGTCGAGAAAGAATAATTTTGCACACTACATGATCTTATCTACGTCAGCCTCTAGGTCTGACTCACTCCAAGCGGAACTTGTTTCATTTATGCATGTTGTCAAACAAGACTGATATCGTCTCGTAAATGTAGCATAAAATCAAGGATTTATTGAGTGCTGGATGACAGTGAAGTTTGTTAAGGTTATGTCGGTTAGCAGTTTGGCAAACACAAGGTCCGGCGAAATAATTTCTTTTCGAACTTATACAATACAAATCGAGGGTGTGTACATTTGCCGGTGTTCCACCTTTCTGTAGCTAGACACGTTTTGAAATCATAAATATTCATGGTTTTTTTTAAAGGCTTGATGAGTGATTAATGATGCTGAGGATTTGTTGAGCTAATTATGCTTTCCTTTTGAAGTCTTTCAAACTATTTTTCCAGGTATTTTGAGACTAGAAGCACGGTTGACATAAGCTCTTTACTGAAAGATTGCAAACTGTAACCTTTCAAGCGACATTGTTCAAAAAATGTTTTGAAATCGAATGGTCCAGCAAAAGAGTAAAACGTTTTCAGTGACCTCTCAAGATTCAACGAGCACTTCAAGAATATCGAGAAATATTTGAATATCATCTTCATTCGTAGAACAAATTAGTAGCACTGTCTATTCACAGAATGTCGTGGAAATTCATTTACAGAACGGTTTAGGCTGAGGAATTTTCGACTCCGTTTTCTAATTATATTTTTTCAACTATCGTGTATTGCTGAAGAAACCCGCAACACTTTAGAGAGTTTATTGCCTGCTGTTAATTATGCATCTTTAAAACCATTGTTGCTAAGGCGCAGTTGAGGCGATTCGATTCCTTTATACAGCTTATCCTTTTGAAGTCGTCTTTGATGATAATGGTCTCGTTGTCTTAGAAATTTGGAATAAGCAAGTTTTGGTCCTTTACATAATGCGCGCAAACCACACTGTTTTAGCGTACAAACCACATTTATTTTTGATTTCATGCAACCTTAATGGAAAAGTTTCTGATTTCATCATTTCGTAGAAGCTTTGCTCTGCACTCTCGGAAAAATTTGTCGTTTTAATCCTATGGATTTCTGCGAGATTCTTGTACTCTGTTTTGAATCAGTGAACAATTGGCATGTAGTAAAATTGTTGTTTTATAAAGGTGGAATAAAGAAACCAATCTACAGTGAATTAAAAATGTTAAGGTCCTGATCGACGTGAGTCTTATTTTACCAGTGTACCGGATGTTACGCTTTTTTAAATTCCAAAAATGTATTCTGTTTCTTCTCCTTCAATACAAGCAGAGCCGACTATTTAAAAAATCGAATTTCTAAGTTCAAAAAGAATTAGTGTTTATCCTGTCAGGAAGTGCATCAACGCTGTGCCGAACAACAAGCCATTCATCCTGAGAAATGCAGTACACAATATGCAAAATAGAGCAAGTTGAAGATTATTTATAGAAATTAAGGTGGCCAGAGACTCTACATGTGCGCATATGAATCAGCTAAATATAAATTGACCACGTATATTTTTAATGCTTCCCTCAAAATATTTACAATAATACTTGCTTGGTATTTCAGCGGCACTTTCGCCGCCGTTGCCGCAATTAAGAAAATACCCAAAAATGCATTCTCGTGCGTAATAATTCGGTTTGTAGGCAGTACGGTTGGGGATGCGAGCGCGCTTTGCCTTTGTCTTGCAGGAAGGTCGTTTCGAAAA
Source organism: Eristalinus aeneus (assembly GCA_955652365.1). NCBI lineage: Eukaryota > Metazoa > Arthropoda > Insecta > Diptera > Syrphidae > Eristalinus > Eristalinus aeneus. The sequence continues at coordinate 58,245,016 of OY019132.1, forward strand.
TTGAATTCCCGCAGATTTATTTGTTTTCACTTGCTCATGGTTGCTTGCAGAATGTTTTGACGGAATGGTTCAGTTGTTTTGGTGGCGACGGTGTTGAAAATTAACAATGCAATTTTCCTCTTCCTGATTCTCTGTTTATCAGCGGAGTTTTCTTTTTTGTGGGGGATCTGATTTTCAAGAAGGAAGGTAGAAATTCGGTTTCCTTTTGCAAAGGAATTCGTCATAAAAAGAGAAATAAATTGACAGATTATGGAAGGATAGATAAACCCTAAGCAACAATTATGCACGTATTAGGTGCAAAGTCTTTTAATTCAAAATTTCAAATACTCGAAATATTAATATAACTATAATCCTATTTGAATCAGTTTTAGACCTATTTGCACCCATTATTGTTGATGGTGATGACCTCTTCATGTAAGTCACACCATTATGGATGCAGTAGGAAAAAATGCGACCTGAATACAAAAGCCTGAATACAAATTTTTTTCTCAAACTCTGGAACCTGTGCAGTAAATAATGACATTTTAAGATGTCTAGAGTATACAGCTTGCACTTTTTTGGCAAGTTTTATTTAGGAATCGTTTAAAAAATATTTTAATAATTTAATAATAATAACAGTTGGGTGGCGCTACAGTCCACAGGGGGACCAGGGCATAGCTTGGTCATCTCGTATTGTGCGCGCTACTGTTTTCTCACGAGTAGAAGGTACCTACAGTTTTTTGCCGACTCCGAACGGCGAAATTTGAGAAGCGTTTTCTTAGACAGGTATTACTCTTTGAGTGTTGTCAGCACCACGAAAGAGGTGGTGCCGTGAAAAATTCGAGGTGTTCAACCGGGAATCGAATCCGGATTTTCGGCGTGTAGGTGTCGCACTCTACCCACTAAGCCAAGAGGGCTCACAGTCTTCAATAATTTGTTATTTTATTATTTTCTCAATTGTTTGTTCTGCAAGAAAATTTATTTTTCATATTTCGGGACTTTGCATCCAACACGTGCATAATTCTTCGCTCAGGATTTATCTATCCTTCTTTGTAATTGTAGAGCTGTCATTTTTTTAACCAATTTATTGTTGTCAAAAGGCACAATTTAAATTGCAACAAATGCTTTCAGAAATATTTTCATTGATTGATCATTGAGTGCAGAACGTTGTGTAGGTGTATTGAATCAGCTTTATCAGTATGAGGCGTGAAGCAGAGTTTACTAGCTCTTATCTTTCAATCCCTCCAAAAGTCTTTCTCCGAAAACCTCTGTTTACAATTGGGCTTGGTATTTTTACATATATGTTCTAAAAACTAATGGAAACTTGTCAATTGTTACCGGTCATACGCCGAGGATCACAGGTTCTATTACAGGGCTAGATTGGTTGATCCTCTTCATTCATAAAAGAGCCAAATAGATTGATTCTGTCTGTTTTTCAAAAATTGAAATTGGATTCATGTATTTTACAACAAATTGCTGATAAAAGTTTTTGGTCAAAGCCAAGCTGGGTTATATGCCAATGTGTGAACAGATGTGGGATTTGGTTTTACGTGACCACCTGCCTAAACGGGTTATATCACGGGGAACCTTTTTCCCAAGAGTCGTAAGTAACGCAAGACTAGACGCCTTAGTTACCCAAGTACCAAACTGGGATCATGCTTGAGAGGCAATCACCCCACCTTGGTTTGATGCGAAGCCTTTCTAAAACCTCTTCCGCTCTCTGGGTCGCAGCGCCCGGTTGAGAATGCAACTCCACACTGAGAAGGGATAGTCTCCTAACCGCCTTGCCTAGTTGTTGGTGAACAATCAACTAGACAAGTCAGCACAGTACACTATCCTCGACTTTACCCGCGATGTTAGGTGGTAAACCACAGTCACCACGATACTCCCACAAGGGGGCCTACTCCACGGTCAGGCTGGAACCGAAGTTCCAGGGGCCCCTGACCTCCCGTGGCACCAGAATATAGCCTCTGGTCAAGCTGTCACTACCAGTCAGGTTCCCTCAAAGCCTGGGTCTGTTAGCCGCCATCCGTAGATGGTCTTTTCTCCATCAGTGATTCCGTTGACACTATAAATAGTGATACGAATGTGATTTTGAATCATGTGATTCATAAATCCTGTCACATCATCTGGGCCACTGTGTGAACAGTCAACAGCAGAATATCTCTAGAAAGAAAGTAAGGACTATAATGATAGGCTTTAAACACACATCACCTCTCTCATCAAATCGCTTACTCTAATTAAAAGCTTTAAAAATCTCACATTTTTCAGTGGTACAATTCTTCAAAACTTCTTCTAAATTTTTTATCATGAAAATATTTACAAATAATAATAATAATTGTTGGCGCTACAGTCCAAAGGGGGACCAGGGCCTAGCTTGCTCATCAACTACTCGTGTTGTGCGCGCTACTGTTCTCTCACGAGTAGAAGGGACCTACAGTTTTTTGCCGACTCCGAGCGGCGAAATTTGAGAAGCTTACCTAGACAGTTATTACTCTTTGAGTGTTGTCAGCAGCTCGAAAGAGGTGGTGCCGTGAAATATTACAAAAATTGGTGTTGAACTGGGAGTCGAACCTAGACCCTTCGGCGTGTGAGCGTCGCACTCTACCCACTACTCCACGGCGACCACCAAACTGAGGCTTATTAATTGGCTAAGAACATCGCCTACCCCGTATTTACATAAAACAGTATTAAATTCAGCAGTAACATGTTAACCATAGATGACAGGTGCTACAGGACTTCAACCAACTTATATACTCCGATATACATATACATATATTGGGGGATCAGGGCGTAGCGTGCTCACCAATTACTCGTGTTGTTGAATCTTTCCCACGCGTAGAGGGGACCAACAGTTTTTAGTCGGCTCCGATCGACTTGGTTTTAAGGGTTTATTGGACTGTTATTGCTCTTTGAGTGTTGTCAATTGTGCCGTTAAAAATTCGAGATGTTCAGTCGGGAATCGAACTTGGACATTGGGCGTTTGTGTCGCATTCTACCCTCTAACCCACGGCGGTTACACCTCCACCAATTTTGTATGCCTTATAAGAGACAAATGGCAATATGTTGTGTCAAGAGGAGTATTTCGTTAGTAAACGCTCAGGCACATTAGGGTCCATAGGGCTTCCTAAAGGGCAAGAGGTTGATTGTATCCTCTACAGAGTGGTTATTGGTATATAATCGTGTCGACATTCCACGAGCGAAAAGTGTTTCCTTCTTGCCCACACTTCGTGCAGTGTCTGAAAGCTGCAAGTGATTTCTGTGCCAAAAAAATGCATCATACTCTAAAATCAATTTAACTATTATTATTTGAAAAATTTCAATCCCATGACATTCCAAGGAATATCGACTGTTCACCGTAGATACTCAACAAAATCGTGGCACCGCTATGAAGGTCTTGTCCTTACATATATACTGAAGAAGAGGTGCGTATTTTCATGCATAACACACAACACATCCTGTCAGTCAAAACTGGCACAAAACACGAGAGTTTTGATAAAAGTCAACCACCAAAAATTGAGATCATTGGACCAGAATAATGCCGCAGAATTATTTAAAGACTGCCAGTATGTGCGTCTCTCTTTCGGTATAGATCAGTTCGAGTATATTTAGCTTCGCTGACATTTAAATACAATAACTCGTGACGTGCAACCGTTAGAGTTCATTTCCAGTGATCACAAATCGCCCAAATCGATTTCAAAACCTGAAGAAATGAATTACCGAGGCGACACAAGTCGACAGAATTCAAGATCACTTATTGAAATCTAATGCGCCCCAAAAATAAATACAAACAAATTCTTTTCCCACTATCCGCCAAGTGATCCGTGTCCGTATCGGAGGAATGTGTGTTTGTCTTCTCGTTCGTTTTGCCTTTTCGTCAATCTTTTTGGCAACCGTAAGCAGAAAAGAAATAATACCCACGACATTAGAGGGAGAGAGAATGCAAAGCCGAAATTAGCGTGATAGTGGAAGCGTTTTCCCGACTAAAAAGAAGTGAAGGCAAAATTGGTTCCAGATTGAGTGGCCGGTCGCCGCTTTATTTACTCTCTGCGTGCGGCATGACTCACCCACCACCGACGAGAACAACAATGCATTTCTTTCATAACGTGCCAGGAGCGATGAAGTGTACACCCATGCCGCACACAATGTTGAGATAAATAAAAATAATCTCTGTTCGCAAAACTATCAGTCACTCAGGTGGCGGCTGCAGGCAGGCGGCAGACGAGAGGCTCCCAATTTCATATTTTCAATCTTGCACTAGGGACAGCTCTGGTCCGGTTGGCGCTTTTGGACATTTTCCAACGCTATTTACGTTTCCGAGACGCGTCTCTGTGTTGTGAACAGGAAAACTCCACCCCGCCAGCGCCACCATATCTGCGGCGAAAGTATTAGCTCCATTCGACCAGCTTGTGGACGTCCGTGACAGAAATTCTGTTGCAAAATCAATAGCATTGATTTTCTTTGTAAAAAAAAAGTGGAAAACAAATCGATTGAACGACTCAAATATCGTCCAGTCGGAGCGGTGGTATTTTTGGGGTCGGAACTTGAAAAGTCATTAGAGAGCGGACGACTTAACATATTTGCTATTTGGAATCACGGTTTATTTAAAAATATCTACATCCACCGACTTGGTCACAAGAAATTCGCTCGGACGCCACCATCAAAGCGAATTAAATGAAAGGCGAAATAAGCAAGAATTTGGAACAGAATTTTTACCAAGTACGTGTGGGCTGTGCGATAGCACAACTTTTGTTTGTCACAAATCAAAATCACGGAATTTGCTTAATTTTTCCTCAAGGCATTCATTAATTTTCAATTAAACGGCGGCGGACGATCTGCTTGAGGGAGGTAGATGTCGGCGGGCGTTTATGTACTTTTAAGTGCTTTGTCTGGTATGTCTAGGATGTTGACTTCTTCGCAGATGGGCAAGACGAGGTATATTCGAAGTATCATGGTCAGATGTCGTGTTTGTGTTGACATTGCTTTGCCAGTGTTTTGACATTGAGACTAGTTTGCCTTTTATATTTCGGGATTAGAGAACAAAAACAAATATTTATCATTGAAAATAGTTTTATTGTTCTTCAAAATATTCTCCATTAAGATCTATACACTTTTGCATACGTTTGAACCAATTGTCGAAGCACTTTTGCCACTCTGATTGAGGTATCTCCAAAACATGCATTCTGAACGCATCAACCGCTTCTTCAGGTGTCTAAAAACATTGACCTCTCATTTTATTTTTTACGTACGGAAATAAAAAGATGTCATTCGGTGCCAAGTCAGGCCTATACGGCGGATGACTAATCAAATCGATGTTTTGAGTGCTCAAAAATGCAGTTGCTTGAGCCGATGTGTGAGAGCTCGCATTGTCGTGGTGAAGAGTGATCCGTCTTCGATGGTTGGTTTTCCTGATTTCTTGGAAGACAACTGGCAAATAAATGGTTGTCTACCACTTCGAATTGACTGTTTTGTGTTGTGCTAGGTTGCAGCATGTCCAGTTTTTCCGAAAAACTGCTTCGTACGCGAGCAACTTTTGTTGGATTTGGCTCAATTTGGAACACCCATACAGTCGACTGCTGTTTCTTTTCGAGCTCATACGCATAAATCCACGATTCATCACCTGTCACGATATCATAGACGCGTTTCGTAGCATTGCGATCGTATTTTTAAAGCATTTCTTTCGACCAATAGACACGAGTCTTTTTTTGAGCGATTGATAAATTGTGTGGGATCCAACGCGAACAATTTTTGTTGAATGTCAAATGTTCATGGAATATTGAATGTATGCTGGTCCCACTAATGCCTAAAGTTGTCTCAATCTCACGATAGGTCACATGACGATCTTGCAATATCAGTTGGCGCACAGCATCAATGGTTTCCGGAATAACAACTGATTTTTCACTACCGAAATTCATCTTGGACTTCGGTTAAATTCACCACCATCGATAAACACTGGTCCTTGATGGAGCTTCATCGCCAAAAAATTAATTAAGTTCATCGATGCAGTGTTGTTGAGTAAATCCATGTCGAAAGTTGTAAAAACTAATCGTACAAAAATTTTCACGATTTAATTCCATTTTTTTTTGGCGAAATGAATCTTTTAAGTTACTGTAAACAACACAAATAGCGCTCGTATGTCAAAACGTTCTGAGTACGTATAACCTGAAAAATTTTAAACTTTTCGATAGAGCTGGCAGTTACCAGATTGCAACAGTAGGGTTGCCCAACCCCCAATAAAAGGTAACCTTCGTAGGGCTGCCTTGACATCTTTGATTCTGTATCTCACTATGCATCTTACACACGGTTTGCTATTGCCAAACACCTCCTTAAAGTTGAGAAACTTCATCACGGCGCGGTTAAAAAGAAAATGGAAACGTGTTTTGGAGCATATTCTAAAAACCTTTTAGAACGTAGATATATAGTTCTGTGAACCTACTGCGATTGCCTCAACAATTGTAGTAGGTTCACGCAAAAATTCGGTAGTTTTTCCACTTTGTCAATAGTTGTTGTTTGTTGAAGAAAAAGCATTCATTTGGATTTTTACTCTGTTTTATTGTTTACCTTTGTGCTTTGGAACCTATGGCTTGAAAAGGAGAGAACCATTTGAAATTTGAACTGTTTTGGATTCCCGAACCTTCAACGTTCCAAGTCTATATATTTTCAAAATTTAGAATTTTAGAATTTAGAAATTTAGAATTTAGAAATTAGGAATTTTTTACTTAAGACCCAATTAATTTTTGGCTCTTAAAGTCTGTGGATATTTTAATCTTTTCAGGTGTACGATATTTGGGATTTATTGGGAGTTATGGTCGCCTTGTTTTATTAGGGTTCGGAATGTGGAATTTAGAGCTTTAATTTTAATTCTAGAACTATGAGCTTTCGAATTTTTTTGTGTTCGTCTTTCTCGTTAATTGCTGATTACGAAACTGCGGCATATTTAATTTTTGAGATTGCGATTTGAAAGCTTGTCACGTTTTAGAATTTAGCAAAATTTGCTTTTTGGTTGTTCGAAGTTTAAATTTCTGGTCCTATTCTTCTGAGCAAACTGGGTCTTTGATCAGGTTGTGCACTAAAAGGTTTTCAAAGTCCTTTCGGATAAAATTACATTTCCAATCGCCTGAGAAGAAATAGGGAGTCAACTAAGTGACAATAGACAGGATATCAAAAAATAATTATATTTCGAGAAGATAGACAATAGATTTTCTAGAAGATTGATACATAAATTGTACGGTTATTCAAAAAAACTGCTTCTCAAAAACCTCCAAAGCATCGTTCATAATCGTCAAATTGTCGTTCGAAAAATCAGCAAAAAAAGAAGTAGAACCCGAAAAGCTTTGGTTTTACGATAAATAAAAAAATCAAACAAAACTAGGAAGCAATTACATCGCCCTGAAAAACTCAAAACTAACACACATAGATGTCACAAGATGCATAAATTCGTCACCAGTGTATGAGCCAATTGTGTATACACATGAATCACGCTCCCGCAATCAAATCTCTGTCAGAATCGTTGAACTGAATGCGTGTCTTTTTCTCTTATTTCTTGAAGAAGATTATGCTGACGATAAATAAATTCCGATTTGGCACAGTTTTTATTAAATCACAATCGCTGACTTCCCCAGATAAATCATGAAACCGTTCTCATCGATCACCCAAAAATACCCAAAGACACGCAAGGCACAAAGACACACACGCTCTGGCTGACTACATTTGTGCCTCAGGTTTGTCAAGCAATGACTTCATCAAAGTGTAAGTCTGTCCGCACGTTTTTCTTTCACCCATCCGAAAAAAAAAATTGCCAAGGTGTATCATCGAAAAAGAAAAGACTCGCAACCCAGAAGCAGCGACTGGGTGCGATGATAAGCGAAAGGCAATGAATTCTCATAAAAGAAACGAACAACGACAAAGTTTTTGATTTTCCTCTTGATTTTTCACACCGGCTGCCACACGGCGGTGTAGGCGCAGCGCCAGTCAACTAATCATGCAATGCATATGTTCATATGAATTTTGTAGTGTTTTGAATTTGAATTCATATTTCGCACCACGCAGCCGGCCAGCCCCATCGGTCGTTGCGATTGTGATCGTTATTATGGTTTGTTCATCGCCGGAGAGACCATTAGGAAGACTGCTAGAGCTCTAAATCAAAAATCTCAATTCCAATCGACGCAAGGTGGAATTCACGAGAATTCAAATGATGTAATTATGGCAAAGAGAGCGGCGTGTGTGCTGCTGCGTGTGTGTGCGCGCGCGCCCGTTTGTATGGTCGCGCCAATAGAGTGACCGACCCCAGCAGAAGTCACGCTATGGTTTAGGTAGTTCGGCCGGGTTGTGTTGCGTTGTGATCGCGTTTAATTGTTTTGCTTATCGCGCGCCAAAGCACTGTTTCGGTGGTGCTTTTGAACTAATGCTTGGTGCTGGCTAGTGCCGATCCGTAGCAGCTCTATGAGCGTTTCATTTACAATTTATATGTCAGACAAACTGAAATCGAAATGATGAATCTCTAGTATTTGTTTTGGATAGGAAATGTTTGCGTTAAGGGGATCGTATAATGCACGACAGTCTTGAGTCTGGTTGATTATCTTTCTTTTTTCGGAATTTTCCAAGCATATGGTGCTGGAATGCAAATGTCATCTTTTGAGTGACAGCGAACAATGACGAGTCACTTATTACCTTTAAAAGTGCATACGGTTGGTGGTTGTTTGTGAGCAATTTAAAACTCTACACACCCTGAAACACTCTCCAATATCGAAATGTTAGAAATGCACTCTAGGTAATGGTAGACACAGAGCATACACTTAACTTCAACAATTCCAACGTTTAAAGAATGTTTTCAAAAATTATGTTCTCGTTCAATCTATTTCAGAGCGGCAATACTCGAAGAGAGGATGCGCGATCCCTTCAGCCATGCCAACGTCGACTGTCTGTTGGACACAGTCACAGCACTCGTTGCAGACTGTGACCACGAGTCGCTCCGAATTCTGAAGAACATAGAATCATATGCCTCGCGATGTAAGTACACCTTCCAAAACCCTGTTTTGCTTAACCTCAAATCTAAACAAATTTCTTCTGTTTTTTTGTTTTACAGACAAAGATCTGGCCAAAGAGATTACTGAACTGCGCATGAACGTAGATGATTTTCATTTTATCAAACTCATCGGTGCGGGAGCATTTGGAGAAGTGCAACTGGTGCGGCACAAGTCCTCTAAGCAAGTGTATGCGATGAAGCGACTCTCCAAGTTTGATATGATGAAACGGCCAGACTCAGCGTTCTTTTGGGAGGAGCGGCACATAATGGCGCATGCCAACTCTGAATGGATTGTGCAATTGCACTATGCATTTCAGGACTCAAAATATCTCTACATGGTGATGGATTACATGCCGGGCGGCGACATAGTCAGTCTGATGTCCCTGTATGAGATCCCAGAGAAGTGGGCGATCTTCTATACGATGGAGGTAGCCCTAGCTGTAGACACAATACACAACATGGGTTTCGTGCACCGGGATGTCAAGCCTGACAACATGCTGCTAGACAAAAATGGTCATCTGAAGCTTGCTGACTTCGGAACCTGCATGCGGATGGGACCGAATGGACTAGTGGTGTCCAGCAATGCAGTGGGCACACCGGACTACATCAGCCCCGAAGTCCTGCAGTCGCAGGGAGTGGACAATGAATACGGTCGGGAATGTGATTGGTGGTCTGTTGGAATATTCCTATATGAAATGCTGGTGGGAGACACTCCCTTCTACGCAGACAGTCTGGTTGGGACCTACGGAAAAATAATGGACCACAAGAATTCGCTCTCTTTCCCGGCGGAAGTGGAGATCAGTGAGAATGCCAAGTCGTTGATACGAGGCTTTCTCACCGACCGATTGCATAGACTGGGCCGGAACGGTATCGAAGAGATAAAGCCACACCCATTCTTTCAAAACGACACATGGACTTTTGAGAATATCAGGGAATCTGTTCCACCAGTCGTCCCAGAACTGAGCAGCGACGACGACACACGGAACTTCGAAGACATCGAACGCGACGAGACTGCCGAGGAAGTGTTCCCTGTTCCCAAAACATTTGACGGCAATCACTTGCCGTTCATCGGCTTCACTTACAGTGGCGACTATCAATTACTAAGCGCCGACACTGTAGACACGAAAACCGTGATCACAAACAACAACATTCATCGTCACCGTCCGTCAAACTCCAACGAAATCAAACGACTCGAAGCGCTGCTAGAGCGCGAACGTAACCATTCCGACACACTGGAGAAACAGGACAATGCTTTGCGCCAGCAGATCGAGTTGATAACCAAGCGAGAGGCTGAGCTGCAACGGACTGTAAGTGAATACGAAAAGGACCTGGCCATTCGAAAGCACAACTACAAGATGGCCATGCAGAAGGTGGAACAAGAAATGGAGCTACGCAAGAAAACAGAGGCTTTGCTCGCCGAAACCCAAAAGAATCTCGACGATGAGCAAAAAATTCGCACCCGGGAAATGAACAACAACCAGCACCACAACGATAAGATCAATACTCTAGAAAAGCAGCTAGCAGAAATGCAGGAAAACTTAAAGAGTGAAACGGAGAACAGCCAAAAGCTGAAGAAGCAGGCGGCCGAATTGCGCCTGGCAAAGACCGAGGTTGAGCAGAAGGTAAATCAGTTGCAGACTATGATAGCCGGTCTCCAGACGCAGCGGGACACTCTGCAGCAAGAAGTGGCCGAGTTACAGACGCGTCTGATTCAGGAAAAGAACGCCCGCACACAAATAAAGGAGATCCAAAAAGAACTGGAAAACAAGTTGCAAACGGTCAGCACTGACCTAGACCGGTGCCTGAATCGGGAACACCAAGCAATCGAAGACAACCGAACCTTAAGCGAGAGGATCTCAGACTTGGAGAAATCAAATGCCAGTTTAGATTTAGAGCTGAAAGCCGCACAAGGGAGGTACCAGCAGGAGGTGAAGGCCCACCAAGAGACGGAAAAATCTAGGATGCTGAGTCGCGAGGAGGCCAACATGCAGGAAGTGAAGGCACTGCAAACGAAACTCAACGAGGAAAAGTCAGCACGCATTAAGGCTGACCACAGTTCACAGGAGAAGGAACGACAAATAACGATGCTCTCGGTGGACTACAGACAAATCCAACAGAGGCTGCAAAAACTGGAAGGTGAGTGGCGACAAGAGAACGAGAAGGCCCTCGTACTCCAGAGTCAGTTAGACCAGGAGCAGACCAAAAAGAACAACTTGTTGTCCGAACTGAATCTGCAAAGCTCCGAAGTGGCCCACTTGAAATCTCGCGAGGGTCAGTTGCTGAAAGAAGTTAATCAGCTGCGGGAGACGAAGCGGAAATTCGAAGAGGACATTCTGCAGATCAAAAACGCCCACAACAAAGACATCCTTCTAATGAAGGAACTCCAAGATCAGCTGGAGGCCGAACAGTACTTCTCTCGATTGTACAAAACACAAAGCAACGAGCACCGAGAGGAGATTAACGAACGGTGTCGGGAAATTCAAGAACTCAAAGAGGAGCGCGTCTCACTCAAGCATCAAGTTCAAGTGGCCGTTGCGAGAGCAGACTCCGAAGCCCTCGCCAGATCGATTGCGGAGGAAACGGTGGCCGACTTGGAGAAGGAGAAAACCATCAAAGAACTTGAGCTGAAGGACTTCATGACGAAGCATCGCAATGAAATCGCAGCAAAGGAAGCCGCTCTAGCGGCCATCAAAGAATCTGAGGCTGATTTCCTTAAGAAGCTGAACTCACAGATAGCCGAATGCGAAAAGATGCTGCAGCAAAATAAGACATTGCAGGAGGAGATGACGCAAGTTAAGACCGACAAAGACAACGAAATTGTAAAACTTAAAGAAAAATGGAAGACTGAGATGTTACTTAAGCAAGTGGCTGTCAACAAGCTGGCCGAAGTGATGAATCGCAAAGATACTGATTTGCAGAGTAAGTCAAATGCGAACGCTAAGTCGCATTCTTATCTAATCCAACTAAATTTCAGGTAAACAAAAGGCAAAGGTTCGCTCCTCAGCTGACCTACGTAAGAAGGAGAAAGAGAGTAGGCGATTGCAACAAGAGCTAACTCAGGAACGTGATAAATACAACCAACTGCTGCTTAAATTCCAAGATCTTCAAAGTCAACTCATTGAAGAGAGTCATGTGAGTTTCAAGGCTTTAGTTTGTATAAATTTGAACTGAATTTTTCCCTTCCTCTTCCCATAGCAACGAACTAAACTTCAAATGGAAATCGACTGCAAAGCAACAGAAATTGAACAGCTGCAATCGAAATTGAATGAAACAGCTTCACTGTCATCTGCCGACAATGATCCGGAGGATAATCAAGTAAGTCATTTCCAAGAGTTTGCAAACAGCTACCTAATCGATATTTGTACAAAGTGAGACCAAAAAAAAAAAAACAATCAAAATTTAAAGTAACCCCTGACCTAATTTTTGGATTTATCTGAGTGACGTTTTGCGGAAAATAATTCGAGTTTCGCTTTCTTGCAAAATAACGTCATAGCCCTCATGTGTAATGCCTTGTGAGATGAAATTCCCCACACAATTGGTACAAAACTACAATCAAAATTCTTTTAATTTTCTGTGGAATTCCATCCGAGTCCTTCGCATGTGTGAAGTGGAAATGATTCGCGCTCGATGACTGTGCCGCTTATCATTCTTGGTCAATTTGTATATTTTTTAAGATAACTAATAGAGTTTGCGTTTATTGTGTTGTGATGTGATTTATCCTGGAATTTTGTAACTTAAAAACGGAGAGAAATTTTGTTGTTAATGCTTCTACCAATTTCCTTTTCTGTTTTCCTTTTTTTTCTGGTGCAAATTTCAAACAACAGACGTTGTATACACGATAAGGAGAGTTGACTACTGAAATTTGCTTTTACATTAATGGCTTATACATTTTGACTTTTTTATTAGTTGCGCTTGTCGAGGTTCGAAAAACAAAAACAGCCATCCCTTACGTCCACTGGACTAGGGTTTTGGTTCTTAAGTCACCACTTGAGCTGTATTGGTTTTCTTGTCCTCCCAACGGGCAAATCTACAGCTTACTGCCCTGCCGACTCAAAAATTTAAACACAGACACAGTAGCAGCTTTGTAGGGCTGTCAGCGGGGCGTAAAAATGCGTTTTTGTCGCACAAGTTCAGATCAGGAATTAAATATAAAAGACAGCCGTATGAAAAGCGAGGCTGTTTTAGCCACTCCAAAAACTGAGGACGATGCTTTTCACAATCGTTGTCACATTGTAGTTTAATATTGAACAATGCAAATATATTGATGTATGGAAATGTCTATTCGACTCATATTGCTGGTCATAAATCAGGAAGAAAGGAAGGAAGTTCAATTAAAGTACAAGAATTTTTCATTAGTTAACCTTTTGAGTTTTTGGCGTATGCATTCTGTTCGGTAAGACATTTTAAATGCATAAAAAAACGAACTAAAAGGCTTAGAGAACTAGTCAAGTGTAAAAACATTCAAAATTCCTAAATTCAACGCAGGGGAAAACGGTATGCCAAGGTCACGATTATTAATATTTTCACTTTCTGGAAAAATTTACTTCGGTTGACTAAATTTTTGTGACAGTGAATCAAGAGACTGTTATCGTACCTGCTACGAGCATGTTTATAATAATAATAATAATTGTTGGCGCTACAGTCCAAAGGGGGACCAGGGCCTAGCTTGCTCATCAACTACTCGTGTTGTGCGCGCTACTGTTCTCTCACGAGTAAAAGGGGCCTACAGTTTCTTGCCGACTCCGAACGGCGAAATTTGAGAAGCTTTCTTAGACAGTTATTACTCTTTGAGTGTTGTCAGCAGCTCGAAAGAGGTGGTGCCGTAAAAAATTCGAAAAATAGGTGTCGAGCTGGGTATCGAACCTAGACCCGTGTGTTAGCGTCGAACTCTACCCACTACACCATCGCGACCATACAAGCATGTTTACACCTCATAAAAACTCGGGATAATTGTCAGCATATTAAAAGCGCACAATCTCGATATAATATCTTGCTTTCATGTGGATATAGGATACTACTGAAATAGGAGCACTATCTATTACTGTAACTTCTTTAACATAAAGCAATAAGCCATGCCATGTCGAAAAACAATTCCCCTTATCGTGTATCGAAGCACAACACCGTTAAAATCGTGGAGAAAAAATGTTGGTGATTTAAAAAAAATGCGCACAGACAGAAAATGCAGAGTTCTCGTATGTAGTAAGTAAGTGATTGCTTTGTGATACATCACAACTCGGCAGTTAGTATACACAACAAGAGATTTAAAGCTTCCAAAAGATCGTGATATATGTTATTCTAAAGTATTCATAAAAAAGTGCAAAGTCCAAGCGCTAAGACAACTAGTAAGTACTCAAAATTCCGCCAAAAAAAAACACGATATATTTAAACGGAAACAGAACTAATTTTTTGTTTTTCAGACTAGTAACACACTACTACAAAATACTTTTCATTCGCGTCATTCATCACCTCTGCTTGTTCTGCGCACTTTTAAAATCCAATCAGATACGCATTCTGCTACGCTTTCTGTCTGTGCGCGAGCGTTATCATTGAATTGCACCAACAGAGGTGAAACCATTATTTAAAGGCCAACAAAAATATATGTACACAAACATAAGATATACATAAGTAAATCTATTAACAGTCTTGAAGCTTTAACGATTGTGCGTGCAACCAGCGTGTTAACCCGTCACATCTGAAACAATCAAAAATTATTTAAAAAAAGCATTTCCTCAGAATGTTCCTAAGCTTCCTGGGTTGGAAGTAGATGAGACCGAGATGCAGTCGCCAGTAGACACCACCTCAAAAGTGGCGGACGACAACGATGAGAGCATGAATTGTGATTCAAGTCCTGAATGTGACGCTGAACCCGAACCCGAACCTGGAACTTCGAAGGAAGTAGTGCTGCAGAGACTCCGAATACATCAGCCCGCATTGACAACAAATGATGGAAGTGATGTTGATAACGACGTTTTTAACGATTGCAAAGAAAGTGATGGTGATGACAATGATGAAAGTGATTGTAGTAGTGATGATGATGATGATGATGATGATGATGATGACATCCCCCTAACCAAAGAAAATAGTATACAACCCTCGCGTGAAGATGCCTTTTCTGCTTTAACAACTCTAAGACGTTTTTTCTTTGTTTGTAAAGCCGATATGACGCATATAGATGCGATCGAAATTCAACTTATGGAGCTGACAGTTCGATTTTTGAATTTTACATTTCTACACACTCTATTGATTCTTATGTATTTGTTTTTATAAATATTTTATTAATTTATCGAAACAACATTGTTAAGTTTGTGCATTACCATTTTTTATTATTGTATTTGTTTTATGATTTTAAATAAACTTAAGGTTATTCTTTTTTATTATATGCGACAACGATTTTTGAACGGGTGGATTATTTTGCGTGATTTTGGAGAAGTTCTAGATTAGAACTGAAAAGCAAAAGTTTTAATTAAAACACATTTTTACGTACATAATTTTTAATATTTAAAAACTGCAGAACTCTGCTAAGTAGCATCCGTTTGAGTAAGTTAGATCTTGTTTTTCCCTTGCGTGGACGCTATTCTCGACCTTTACTATATAAAGACATTTATTAAAAACAGCTCAACTGTTGACAAGCAATTCTGAATTATAAGTTTATAAAATGCTCTTCACAAGATGCTAACGATATTCGTTTATTTAAAGAATGTATTTAAAGCGATTAAACGTTACGTGTCTTTATCAATCTTATGACAATAAAATAAATAGGAAATCTGTTTTTTTGTTATCGCAGGTCATTGCAACCGCATTCTCTTACCTCCTTTACTCTTTGAACAAGTTACAAAACCGTACAAATAACTTTCCTCTAAAAACAGAAATAATCTACTTAAAATCACACCTATTGCAGATCTATTAAATGGCTTATCTCAACGTGCGTATACGCATACGCATACGGGTCTGTTCTTTACTTGCCAGAAGGTAGTAAAAAGTAAAGAAAGAAAAAGTAAAAAGCAAAAGGAGTTTACATTTATTTGTAATCCTTTAGATTTTCTCCTTTTTGAAGCGCCGCTACGATTCCGGATGGAACAACTGTCCTGTCGAAAATTCTCTAGCTCTTGCAACATTTTTCTCTTTTTAAAGAAAAGAAATACATAAAAAAACTTTAAACAACTTCAATGGAGAAGAATGAAGTCGGTTGATTCGTATACCGAGCACGAAGAATGAAGAGAAGGCTCTCGTCGTTACGGTCACATAAGCCCACATGAACTGTTACGAGTTATCCAGCGTACCTGCCCTCTTTTTCTGCAAAATTCGATAAAAACCAAATTACTTTCCACTTCAAAGGAGGAGGTTCCGTATACAATATTGACTGTAGCTCAACAACTTACAAAACTTTATCGTTTTCATTTGAATTAAAAAAAGAAGTTTGAGTTGAGGAGCGGTCAATATCACTCTTCCAAATCTACAGCTATGAAAATGGTTTGAATAGGTTGAAAGAACACAGATGAGGGTTCTGCTAAAAAATATCTTGGTGCATTGTTTTAAGGTCTCATCAAAAGATTTCGCCACGTTCAAGAAATTTAATAGAAACTGATGTGATGATTGCTATTGACAACGTCATTTCTGCATTGAAACTGTCCCAATATATTTGGAGTGTCGTCAAAATAAGATTAAAAAAAAATAAGTGTTTTTGTTCTTCATTATAACCGTGTGACTTTAAATTAATGCCAATTTTCTTTTTGCAGGATTCAGTCTTTGAGGGCTGGTTAAGTGTGCCAAATAAACAGAACATTCGCCGACACGGTTGGAAGCGGCAATTCGTAATTGTATCATCAAGAAAAATAATATTTTACAATTCCGAAATAGACAAACAGAATACAATTGATCCTGTGCTTATATTAGACTTAAGGTAAGTTCGCATCTGCATGTTACACAATGAAGCAACGCCTAAAACATTGTTCATTTCATTTGTAAATTTCCAGCAAAGTATTTCATGTACGTTCCGTGACACAAGGTGATGTCATTCGTGCGGATGCCAAAGAAATTCCTCGAATATTTCAACTTCTATACGCTGGTGAAGGTGAGGCTAGACGTCCAGATGGTGAAAATCAGCTAGACATCAGTGTGTTGAGGGGAGGAGGTGGAGATGAGAGACCCGGAACTATTCTGCACAAGGGTGCGTATCCGCGCTATGCAATTCTTTCTTGTTGTTTTTTCTTTATTTTCTATTTTTTTCTTTTTGTTTTGTTTTTTTCCATTTACATATTTTAATGTTCTTATCAGGTCATGAATTTGTTCATATTACATACCATATGCCAACAGCTTGCGAAGTTTGTCCGAGACCGCTCTGGCATATGTTTAAGCCGCCGGCGGCCTACGAATGCAAAAGGTTAGTTGTGTGCTGTTTAGCCACAAAAATTTTCTTCTCAATTTCTGTTAAGTTTTGTTGTTACACACGCTCCCTTTTGTGTCTTTTTGTATTTTGTTTATCAATAGATGCCGCAATAAAATCCATAAGGAGCATGTAGATAATAATGATCCATTGGCCCCATGTAAATTACATCACGACCCTCATAGTGCTAGAGAAATGTTATTGCTAGCTTCAACACCAGATGAGCAAAATCTTTGGGTTACTCGTTTGTCAAAACGTATCCAGAAGAGTGGGTATAAAGCGAATTCATCATCGAACAACAATAGCAGTGGTGATGGTAGTAAAATTTCTCCAAGGTGAGTTCGAAATGTTTTTCTATCTCAAGTTACTATTTATTGTATTTTTAACTAGTTTGCTTTTTATGTTACCGCAAAGTGAATGTGTACGTAATGTAATGTACGATCTCGAAATGTAATATCGATGTCAGTTTTGTACAAGTACTCGAATTAAGTGCAAATGTGCGTTAAATGTCTTTATGTACTGTGGGCATTTTTAATGGACAAGCATATAAGTCGAATTCGAAAGCTTGAAATTTATTTTACCGTTCAGTGGTGAAGAAACTGTTGGAACAAATTTTTCATTGGTGAACAAGTGCAAATTCTTTTTATGAATAGTTTCTTGGTTGTGTTCTATGCACTTTTTTTTTGTTAAGGCATAATACTGGTTAAAATAGACATAATTTGTGAAGAGTTTTACTAATTCAGATTTTTTCAATTAATTTAGTAGTTGAATGGCTACAAAATGTTGATTGGATACAATAGTATTATAAAGTTGTACGTTCATCAATTGTCTTCCCGTTATAAGATTCGCATTAGAAGCAAGGATATTCGAGAGAAACTACTCGTTTGTCTCGATAAGTCTTGATAATCTTTCTATTGTGGCACACGGATTCGAATAAAATTTGCTACACAAAACATTCTCTTCAGACAAATAACTCACAGTGTATGGAAAGATATAATGAAAAGACTTAACCGAGTGTTAGTTTCCAAACAATACTAAAATGGATATATCGGCTTTAAATGCTCTTTATAGACCTGAACAACCTACAAATTATAGAAACCTTATCATCCTAGAGTATGCATTCACTTTCAGGTATTTCTTTACATAGAATAAAATACAATTTAATGCTTCTCTTTAATCAATTAACAATTCAAGCTTAAAAATATTATTGCAAACTTTTCTAACGCATTTCTTTTTCAAATCCAATCAATTGGAACTCCGTTTTTTTATTTAATTTCATGCTTTAATCACACTCGCAAATTGATCCGCTACTACATACTTGTGGATGTGGTAAACAATTTTATTAAAACTAAAATAAAAAATATATATATCAACTATCCACCTTATGCCTGCTCCTCCTGCTGTTTGTTGCAAATAATCCGCGCGTGTCTTCAACAATAAAAACCTACTCGTCATTAATACATCATCAATTAATCAATTCATCACTACCAAATCAAATCATACTTAACAGCCAATCAACTCGTTCCAATTACAAGCCATTTGCAGTCAATGTACAAAGATCAGCGACACTTCCAGCTAATTCATCATTAAAACAGTGATTATCGAAATCCTTCTTTTTTACCACATAAATCAAATCTTATATAAATATATTATATTTTTTTATACAAAATCAGAAAATCATAAATTAGTAATAATAAAAATGCATATATATATAAATAATTTAGTTTTAACATAAACACAAAACAACAACTAAAAACAACAAAATCTAATATATCATATCATTACATAATACATCGTCTTTAAATTAAATTAATCCAATATTTGTTAATTATTTAAAGTCAGCAAAACGATAGTTACACGGAGAGATAGAGGAAGAGGGTTAACTTAGATGAAGGCAAAGTAGAACTGTAACTGTGTGAATATAGCGTGAATCTAGAATGACAATTACATTACGTACAGAAACCATGTTCGAACACGAATTCGAAAAACAACACAACAACTTATCTAAAGTAAATAATAATTCCATCAATGCGTTTAACTTAATTTTTGTTTCACATATTTTCTTTTGTTTATTTTTTTTGTTTTCCTTTTTATTGCTCGTTACTATATGCGTTACACAAATGTACCGTTATTCAAAGTGATGATTACCGTTAAATGAAATAATTCCTTGCTTAAGATATAAACTAACTGAATAAATAATAATAGAAACTAATTTAAAAATAGTTATTCCTTGATGAAAATGGTGAGAAAGACATGAAATACAGTCGCTAGTACAGGCACAGAAATTGAAAGAAAGGAAGAGCGAACAGAGAAAGAGAGAGAGAAAGCATTAAGATGAAGAATTACCTTTTTTATTTTACCGCTAATAATCGTTTTTTTCTTGTTTATTTTCTTTTTAATTATTATTTTCATTTTGCTGTAATTTTATTATTTGTTTATTTTATTTTATTATTATTTTTAAAAATGCATATATATATAATGAAACTATTAATATTAATATTATATGAAAAACAAAGAAACTATTTAAAAAAAACCAACCTCAATTGAATTTTGTTTTATTTCTGTTCCCTTTTTATTCCCGCCTCTACTCATCATTTCTTTATTCATACTAATTGTGTTCAGACTCATTGTTTTTCAGTTTCCTTTGTTTAACGTTTTTAACATTTCCAGTGTTTCAACTACTCCTGAACTGTGTGCTATATGGAAGGGAATATTTAAATAAAAAAATCAAATACTCCTTAACTGTATGCTAAATGGGTGGTGACAGTTGTTTGCTTACGATTTCGGGAAATGGAATATATAATTAAAAGTGTGAAAAGCACATTTCCTCTCTGTTCACGCAAGTTGTTCGAATTGAATCCAATAGAACTTCGTATTGAATTGGAAGCTCTCTTTTTTTAGGATGAGTCGATTAAAAGAGGCAGGTTCCGTATTAAAAAAACTGTTAGCATTTTAAATTTTTAGAAAAACTAGTTACATTCAAGTTTGAGTCGTGAATTTCAAAAACATGCACCTTGCAAGTTATTTCATTAATTGCAATTCTCAAGACAAAGTTTAATAATTTTAAATTTAATTTAAGGACGGCGCAGGTTTTGGTATTAAGTGTCATCTGGCGACAGCAAAAATCAAACGTTACTTTATCGGGCTTCGGCTTGCACAAAAAATATTTAAGTTTTGAAAAAAAGCCACAAATTTTGAGAAGAATGCACACATTAATATCGTGCTGACTCCGTTGTATTCAGAGATAAGATAATAATATTTTTGTCATGTTGCATGTTGGCTCATGTTGCATTCCTGAACAAAATTTTATGGAATGGCAAAATAGTTCACGCCATCAGATAAAACATTTGTGTGTAAGCCACCGGTGATATACGCCGTCCTCAACGTGTTAATTCACTGAGTCCAACGCACAAAAGGTCCGTTCCAATTGCTCTCAATTGCTATGAATGCCTACGAAATTCGCTGAAAAACTGTCAAAAGGCGTTCAATTTGCTGATGTCTTCGTAGAGCTCATGAGGCAGTTAAATATTTTTCCTCCCTACGAATTTTTGCCAAAGAAATATCTGTCAGTAGCAGATGACTGGCAAAGTGAAAATATAAAAAACTCAGACATTTGATATATCTGATAGCTGTTTACTTATAATTTTATTGGACGATTCGTTAATTCTGCGAATTTCTACGAAAAGTTTTACAAGCTTCGGCAAAGCTACTCTCTCTAAGTGAGATTTTTACCTAAACTACTCAACTACGAATTTCTGTACACAGGTGAATTGGAACCGACCTGAAATGAAATTAGTGCCGTTTGAAATAAAATTCGGTATAACTGCTTGCTGTGGCTGCCGTGGCGTAGTGGGTAGAGTGCGACGCTCACACGCCGAAGGGTCTAGGTTCGATTCCCAGTTCAACACCAATTTTTCGATTTTTTTACGGCACCACCTCTTTCGAGCTGCTGACAACACTCAAAGAGTAATAACTGTCTAAGAAAGCTTCTGAAATTTCGCCGTTCAGAGTCGGCAAAAAACTGTAGGTCCCTTCTACTCGTGAGAGAACAGTAGCGCGCACAACACGAGTAGTTGATGAGCAAGCTAGGCCCTGGTCCCCCCTTGGACTGTAGCGCCAACAATTATTATTATTATTATTATAACTGCTTGCACAGGGTACATTTGCCAATGGGACTTGGAATTTGTTTAATAGACCAACTATCTTCTAAACTTCTAAGTCTTAATTGCTTTCTTTAATTTTTACATTTAGTAGTACCTTATGGTGATTTTGTTACTTCAGTAGAATATTTGAGCTAGACATCGAATCTTTTGTGGTCGCCCTGAAATGGTGGAAACTACATTTTCCTGCCGTGCATATGTACATTCAAAAGTTATGTATTTATTGTGTATTTAAAAGAGAAATTCTCATTTGAGCGAAAAATCACCTCAACTCGCGTCCGACGACAAGCGACGTAAGTCTTAACGCTTGTTCTATAAACAATTGTGTCCATTGTAACAGATCATATTTAGTTTTATTCTCTCCTTCGTTCGTTGACTTTTATATAATAACCCTCCTTAATTCAAAAAAATCATGACGCTGTTCTTTCGTGCAAATGTGTAAAAATGCACCATTTTCAAATATTGTGGCGTGGTTTCTGTTTAATACTCTCGCAAAATTTACGTAGGCAAAGGTCTGCTTTAGATTGTTTTATGTTCATGTTAAATTTTGTTTTAAAGCAAAGGTTGTGGACTATATGCAAAATGTTGATTTTGAACATGTAGTAGAATTTGTGCTGTTAACGCTTACAAGTAATGCTTAATTTGGTCAGTTTCATTGTATACACATCTTCTTGGATCTTTGGTTACAAAGGCATATTTTTTGAAACTGAAAACACTGAAAAAGAAAGTTTTAAAATTGCACTTTAAAATGTAGCTCAAAATTTTTTTTTGAGATTCGTTTTGAAAAATTACTTTAATATTGATATTTTAGTTTTTTTTTTTACTAAAATTACACCCATGACTTGCTTTTTTTCAATCAGAGAAATGACATCGTTTCTTTTTTGGTGCCAATCCTTTATTTTTTGCATCATAAATTCTTTAAAACTGTTAATTTAGAATTTGTGAACCATTTCGAATGCCCATGAATGTAACAAAACTGATAAATGAACTGTAAAGAAGAACATGGAATTAGTTACGATTGTACGAAAGTTCCTTTTATCGTTTTCTTTTTTGGACAGTTTGTGCTTTCAACTCAACTTTTGCGTTGGTATTTTGTTTATCTTCAAACTAGGTCATTTGTTTTAAGGGTTTGCTGATTTTGAAAAACGTTTTAAACTTCATGTTGTCATCTGTTAAATTTCCATCAATTTTGCGAATTTTCATTCTATAAACATCTATTCAAAACTAACACTATTCTGAGCCTCTTTTAGTTCTTGAATCAACTAAATACGTAAAATATTTTCAGTCGGGGTGCTGCCAAACAGCAAAATTCATAAATTCAAAGTTGTCCTCAGCATCTTGAGAACATTCGGAGCAGCTAAACAATAATAAATTCAACAAAAAACACACACACACACCCCCTTTTAATCAAATGCGAGGGAGAACAATCACACATGCATAAGTCCTGAAATGAATACCATGCATAGCAAAAAACGAATTTTTTTATTGTATTTTGATATTTCGTAAGTTCACGACATTCCTGAACATAATAAATGTACTACCCCTCCCGTGGCTGAGTCAAGAGAGAGAACACACAAGAGCTTAACAATTGAAGAATTTCATTTTTTTATAAAACAATTTCTACACACAAGAACAATCAGATCTGAGCCCGAACAAGCGGAGTGCCTTAAGTGCTCTTTTGTTTTTTTCTTGTTTTCAATCTAAGCCCAATTGAGATTTATATTCAAGAAAAACAAGAAGAAGAAAAACCAAAAGCAATACACATGTTCAATTGTAAGTAGGAGCGAGACAATTTACTCAAACAATAAAATAAACAAAAAACACCAAGTACTTAGAGCATATAAAAATATATTATTAAATTAAGGACATTTTTTAAGAGACATATACTGTAATACCTACCGCCTTATTTATCCGCATACGTTAGATGATGTAGACGATATCAAATTTTGTATGATTATTTTCCGCGAGTTCTGACTGCGTGCACGTTTTGTGAACATATCTCTGAAATTAGCAATTTTTTTGTATTACGTAGATATTCATGCAATTTAGAGAGAAGAGCAAGCGAAAATTCATAACTCTTAACATTGTGTTCCCTTTGATTGTATTCTAGATTAAATGCAAATAAATTTAAACGTTTTAATTGTATTCATCGTATTTATATTCAAATCTTTTGCACTAACCGACTTATGATACTTGAGATACATGCCGATGTATAAATACTAATAAAACTGATAATTTTTAAGCATTTGGGTAATTTTTTTTAATTGAACACAATGTAAATATGTATAGGACTTGATATAAAGAAACATTTCAATAAAATGCCATTTTTATCTATGAAGACTTCAGTTTGTGTTTCCTTTTTCAGAGAAAGGTAAGTGTAACTTGTAGCAGCAATGTGGCCGTTATGTAAAATGAAAGTTAATAGCCCTGCTGAGCATGATATTGGAGATAAAAATAAAACTTTAACAAATACGCAGAATTCTATCTGCCATCGAGCCGTAAATGTGGCCACCGTGGCGTAGTGCGTAGAGCGCGATGCTCAAACGCCGAAGGGTGTAGGTTCGATTCCCAGCTCAACACCAATTTCTCCAATTTTTCGAGCTGTTGGCAATACTAAAGGAGTAATAACTGTCTAAGAAAGCTTCTCAAATTTTGCCGTTCCGAGTCGGCAAAAATATGTAAGTCCAACGAGTAGTTGATTAGCAAGCTAGGCCCTGGTCCCCATTTGGACTGTAGCGCCAACAATTATTATTTTTATCGAGTCGTTAATTATTATTTCTTTTGTGAAGCAAGAGAAACTTTAGGTGGGCAGTGCTGTATGGTGGAAATTCCTGTCATCCCTTAACAAAAATTTTAAAATTTAAACAATGGTCCTTTTTCGGGTCGAATTCTTCTGGCAAATGAAATTTCATCATATTCATTTAGATTTGGTCTCGTTTTGTAAGTTTAGTTTCATTATAATAACATATTCAGCAGATATGTTTCTGGGTTTTTTTTACTTATTCCAGATGAAGGATATTCCAGTACTTTCTTTACCAAATTGTGAAGTCTGTCACTTGTTAACGAGTGGGGGTAAATCTATTTCAGAAAGAGGCAAAGTACGGAAACGCATCCAAACCAAATGTGTAAAGAATGTCATTAAGAAATGTCAAATTCACTTTTTCGCAACGGGAAACAGAAACAACAACAAAATATGAGACACATACACAAAGATAATGAGTCTATGCTCAATTATCTCTCTACGCACATCAATCAATTTCACATAGAACCAACAATTTACTCTCAAAAATTTCTTGTGTTAAAGTGGGCAAGGTGGAGAAATATTTTATTCTCTCGAGAGAGCGCTCATTTAACGTAAAACCCATTTTTTCGGTAAACGGGAAAGGACTTTGTGTTAGTATGTATTGTTTTGTGTTTTTTATTCGAGCACGGGTACACACCTTGAATCTACTTAAGTCAAAGGAAAGCTTTCTGCCTTCGCAATTTAAATATCATTTCTGGCGAAGGCTGGCTTAGATGTAGTATAATCTAGAGGTCCAATTATCGATGAATTTCGAACATTTGTGGCCATAAATCGGCAATCATTTGGCGAATATTGTCCTTCAAGTGGGTAATGGTTCAATCATTTTGGGTTTATCAACGTAGACCAGTGACTTCGCATAAACTCAAAGATAATAGTCAAATTACTTTAAATCCCATCTTATGGGCCAGTCCACGGGTCCACAACATTTCCTTTCACAAATCAACTCCGGCACATGCTTTTTGACCGCCTTGTAAAAACTACTGCTCCAGTACACCATGGCTTTTCAATTGATATGCAAAATAATCAGTAATCATGGCTCTGTAGCAGTCACCATGAAATGTTCTGGTGTAGAGAAGAAGAAGGACCCATTATTTTACCAACGGTTAATTTGTGTGTATATAACGGTGTCTTAACATACACTTTAGGATTATTATCTAAACGACAGCTTCATGCATTGATCATTCAGCTAAAATTGAAAATGATTCAGCTTCATGCATTGATCATTCAGCTATCCAAAACTGGCTTATGAAAATTAAAAAATCTTGTTTTGAGTCTAGTTTTGACAATTTAGAAACGTTGTTTTGTGTGCCAATCTATTCATGTTCAAAAGTAAATCAGCTGACACTTGGCTGCCCACTGTTAGTGACTCAATAGATGTGTTCCCGTACCCTAAAAAACAACACAAAACAACACTAACCAACACAATATGCGTTCTCGTATTCCGAAAAAAATGGG
The DNA here is from genome assembly GCA_955652365.1 of Eristalinus aeneus. Lineage (NCBI taxonomy): Eukaryota > Metazoa > Arthropoda > Insecta > Diptera > Syrphidae > Eristalinus > Eristalinus aeneus. The sequence goes on from OY019132.1 coordinate 58,270,821, forward strand.
TTTGACGTTTATCAATTCCGCTCTCTCGATAGAGTAAAATATTTCCCCACCCTTCCCATTTCAACACAAGAAATTTTTGTGGGTAGGTTGTTGGCTTTCTGTCAAAAATATATGAAAATTTTAAATTGGTTTGCCGCGCATACGTTATTAACTGATATGGAGAGAAATAACGAAGAAAGTTTGGAATTGGAGTGTTCTCCAAAAACATTTCACCGTTTAGAAACAGGTATTTCAATTTAAATTTTTAATTAATAAATAAATAAATAACAAAATACATTTGTTTGTAAATGAGGAATACCGGGACTTCTTTATACAACAAGTTATGATATCCGAGAACATTGATTTTACACCAAATATTTATTATAATGAGAACAACAAATGAAGCAGTGGTTGAACTACAGAAAGATGTTTGGTTGGAGGCACCAACAAAATTGCTTCTGTCGATGGTGGAAGATCTCCTGCCAAAAGTGGGGAAATAATTAATTCGTTAATAATTGATACTATTACGTCGTCTTCGTCTGCTATCATATGAAAACAATAATCTTTTTGTAACATTTTTTACATTTTCCATTGTTTTCACAATACGCTAAAACTCACAATTGAAATAATTCCAAAGAATGTATCTGACATTTCAGATTTAACATTTTGTTAATGACATACTTTACACATTTGGTTTAGATGCGTTCCCGTACTTTTCCATTTTCTGAAAGAGACTTATCTCCACTCCTTAACAAATGGCAGACTTTAGAGTTTAGCACAGAAAGTACTGGAACAAACCTAATCACAACTCTATCAGTTCAACCTTTTTTATTTAATGTTGTCAAACGTGATCAACTTTGCGACACATTTGCTGACAATGAGAATTGAATTCGTGACGTTTTTCGCCAGAAGCGAGCAGGTGATTCACTCTAATAATAATAATAATTGTTGGCGCGACAGTCCACAGGAGTACCAGAGCCTAGCTTGCTCATCAACTATTCGTGTTGTGCGCGCTACTGTTCTCTCACGAGTAGAAGGGACCTACAGTTTTTTTGCCGACTCCGAACGGCGAAATTTGAAAAGCTTTCTTAGACAGTTATTACTCTTTGAGTGTTCTCAGCAGCTCGAAAGAAGTGGTGCCGTGAAAAGTTCGAAAAATTGGTGTTGAGCTGGGAGTCGAACCTAGACCTGTTGCGTGTGAGCGTCGCACTCTACCCACTACGCCACGGCGACCGCTGATTCACTCTGCGACACCATTAATCAACCGCTTCAAAAAGGAGACGAAAATGCTGGGAACGAGCAGTGTTCGGCAATGGGAATTAAGTTCATGACGTTTTTCGGCAGAAGTCGTGTTACATTCTGTTATCGATCTTTATTTTTTTAGTTTTTCTGTAAACTTTTGAATATTACTATCCAATGTTAAGGTTATAGAAAAAAGAAATAGTCCTTCCGTCACAATCACACTTAAAAAATTGACTGATTATACGAATCAAAAACCAACTGCAAATAATGTACAGTTATAGGAATAACAGCATTATTTATTGAAATAAGGTGTATTCTTGTCAGCTGCTTCCAGTTTTGCACATGAAGTTGTTTACAGTTTTTATCCACATGTTCATTATCCCAATCGTTCCTACTCAAAAACTTTTCGAGTTGCAGCTTTGCTGTTTTAAGAGCCTAGCAAGCATTGTATCATATGCACTGACAAGAGAACCCAATGGTTGCAAAATAAACAACCATTAATTTGTGTACGTTTTTATCTAATAGACAGCATTGATTTACTACCGTTACATCTGCTAACAATAACTAAATGATTGCATTCAACAAAATCTGCCTAAAAATATGTATATTTTCCTTTAGGTCTCTTTCTTTTTTCGGTCAGACTCAATCAAAATATTTGAAATTTTATTTTAATTTCCACCATCAGTTCATTGTCATGTATTCACGTTAAAGTTCTCGGGTTAATTGCATCTACTGACGCAACATGACCGACAGACCACTGTTTGAACTTAGCACATCACTGAAATAGACTCTGCCAAGAGAACGTCTGTCGAGGAAGTGTATTGCTTGTTTTCGCACAGATATCACGGAAATGAAGGGAGAATGATATTTTGCCTAAAAATAGTTGAACGAGTGTATAAACATTTGAATGTGGGATGTATATCTTTAGATTTGAAGCTCACGCTGGGTCAAAGGAAAATTCTGCACTGTGCTCTAGCAAGTGGTATTTTGGAGCTTTGTTTTTTACTCGTTCTTTCGCTTTGCATTTATTCTGGGCTGTTGTACTTGTTGAACTAGGTCCTCAGTGCCCAGCCTCATACCTTGTTCCTCGGCGCTAAAAATAAAAAAACGGTCGCTAATGTGAACTAAATTCATGTTTCTGTATATTACATAGGTAATATCGTACAACTTTCTACCAACTGTACGTTGGGAGATATGATCAAATTTGGTCAACTTTCTTTTGTTTAATAATGACCTTGCTTCAAAGCCACGTGACAGGTCTAGATTTTTAAACTAGTATAGATTGCAGAATAAGAACCGAGAATGGGAAAACAATGGATATGAATCGACTGTTTCTAAAAGAAAATAATATCTTTTGTAAGCTGGAGATAGGATTTTATCTATTCAGCCGCCTTGTATTGTCATAAACACAGTAATTGATAATTATTAATATATTTCGCATTTCTGTGCTTGTGTTACTTTCGGAATACTTACAACATTCTCACTTAGTTTCGTTAAAAATTAATGTGAATTTGAATTGAAATCTTGTTTTTAATATAAGTCTAGTCAAATAAAATTAAATGTCTAGTCAAATAAATAAAATTTCAAAACAAACAGAACTGAACTTTCAGTCAGAACTAATACGAAATGTCTACAAAAACAACCTTCCCCAGCGCAAACGTCAAGCAAATGTTATTCAGACTCTTTCAATTGCCTTCAACAAATTCAATTTATTTCGCTTCTTGTTCCTACTTTACCCCATCGTCGAATCATTCAACAAAAACAATTCCTCCCATCCACTGGGCAAATCAAACAGGCAATCTCTCATTCATTATATCAAATTCAGCAAAACTCTTTGTTTGAAGAAACTAATAGTCCCAAGTGCTCAAAAAAAACTCTATGGTGACACAAACTTTTACTGTGCTTACTGTAATGTACTGCAAAGAAACGAAAACAAATAAAGTGAAACAATAGCCAGGCAGTCTGCCATTAGATGTCGAGGTGTTGCAAATAGAAATCGTTTCAAGTTTAACAAATTATTTAGTGACCCTTAAACACGTCAAAAAAAGTAGTTCAACAAAAATAGAAATTTTAGTTCGTCGCTAATTATATCCCACGACTGAATGTGCATGACCAGAGCTGCAAAATGTAAGTAGACGGGTTCCTTGGTGGACAGAGAAACATGAAAATTATTACATTTTCCACCTTTCACTCCTCCAAACATGAGCCAATTCCACTACTGCGTAATCATTCGAGAGAGTCGAAATTTCGTAATGAAATGTGGAAATGGAAATTCCTTGCACAACTCAAATATTAGACCTTGTTTATTTATTTTGGAATATATTTTTGGTTTTTACAGATTATCGATTCTGGACCAACACAGTGAGATTGTGTGTCGTTTAGGTGCAAGCTTACATATAACCAGCAATTAGTTGGGAAATATTAATTACGCTCTGGTTGTCTGGTGTTAAGTGGTTCTTCTTTGTTTGAGGCGTTATCTGGATAAACCCCTCTTTTGTCAACGACGCAATAATGCCAGCCGACTCTGTTTCAAGGTGAGTGTGGTTTTATCCATTTTTGGAGTGCAGTAAAACGTGTGTGATGTGGTCATTAGACTCAAGCAGGAACTGCAACAAACATTTGTCTAACTGCGAAGACAAGGCAAAGAACAAAGAAATGCATTGTTTATTTACAATGTTCATTTGTGAGGTGTGAAGTGAGTGGTGAGAGGTGGTTAGAGCGGGTGACCACTAGTTGCAAGGTCAGTCAAGGTGTCCGATTCAAAGCTTATTTGAAATAGAGTGTATACCCAAAAACAAAAATAAACCAAAGTCAAGTGCAGAGGATTTTGTGTAAATATTCCTCCGGTTTCCCCCTTTTTTGCTTCTGGAAACGTCTTACGAACTTCGTGCACTTACGATGAACCGAGAGGTGAACCGAATTAAATGATGAGTCAAATGTGGCGAATTCTGGGCAAAAGAGGAAACAGATTTTTTGCTTGATTTTGACGCCGCAAAGCCTATCAAAACCAGTTTTGACATGTTTACATCCAAATAGCTAATGAATCATTTGGTTTGGGTGTTATTTATCAGTTTTCTCTTTGATCTGTGGACTGCAGATTGAAACGTATTGAACAGCAGGAGGGTAGGGGATTGCAAAACTTGGGTTCACAGGGCATATACGCAGTGCATGAATATTTCTTATTCTGACAGTTAATTGAAGTGAAGGTGAGCTCAATCAGATATGGTTTGTGCAATTCTATGGTGTGGGTACGCTTACGTTCCTTTTTATGAGAGTGTGGATTGGGTTCGTTTACATCAAGTGATACTCAATTGCAAATGACACGCAGCTAATAGAGACAAAGAATATGGTCTCCTGGGGAAATAATTTAGTGCAGCATAATAAAAAGAAGTTTCAGTTGTGTTGTTTCAGGAGATCACACCAATGCGGTTTAAATATTGAATGTGCTGCTGTGTCAATAAAATTACATCCCTTAGGTATATACAGCACTGTGCAAAATAATAGAACCATGCTCAACCTTGTCACAATTTTGTCAGTATTTTGCACAATAACTTCTTCCTACCGTCATGTATTATTTATGGCATAACATCCTTATTCTATCAGTGATAAAACCCGTACAGAAGATAAGAAAAGAGTGCATTCTGAACTAAGAAAAAGCCAGTTATCCGGAATAACACCGAATTTGGTGTGTGGAAAATAATAGCACCAAGATTAAAAATTCATGAATATGAAGTAAAAGCCAATGGAATAGTGAAGTTTTTTGTTTTCCTTTTTTTTATTGGGTTAGTACTTGGTCGTATAACCTTTATTTTTAAGTGCAGCTCCATAAGGTCGTGGCATGGAGTCGATTAAGGCTTGACATGGCTGAACAGAGATATTCTTCCACGCAACCTACACAACATTCCAAAGCTGTTTTGTATTTTTGGGATTTGCTTCTATATGGACACATGTAAGGAAAGCTTCTTACATGTGCCCAAAGGTTTTTAATGGGATTAAGGTCCAGTGACTTAGTCGATCACTCCACAACTTGAACTCCATTGGTTTGGAAAAAATTCTTTGGCCAGTTTCGTCGCATGTTTGGGGTCATTGTCTTGCTGTAGAATATTCGTAGCGGCACATTCCACTCTGCCTAAGGTAGCATAGTATCGCTCATTGTACTGACATAAACTCCGCCGGTTATCACCAGTTTTATCCAAAAAATTGGACCATTACCATAATAGGAGAAGCATCCCCACACGTTAATTTTTGCCCCTCCGTGCTTTACAGTCTTGATAGTACACTCCGTTTGGATTTTTCGCTTGCGAACAAATGTCCTGGCTCAAAGAGTATCAAATGAAACTATTTTGGATTCGTCCGTCCATAATATATTGCGCCATTTAGAAGATTCCCAGTTCAGGTGTTGTTTCGCAAATTTAGTTTATTTTAGAAAGTTGATTTGTGATAATAGTGGTACTTTTCTGGGACTTCTGGCAGGTAAATTCTTCTTTAACAAACATCTTCTTACTGCTGATGTCACCACGGGCAATCTTTATTCCTCTTTTAATTTCCTAGCGTTCATAAACGGGTTACGTTTGACTTATATTTGTCGTTCATAGGCTGGGGTTCATTTAGGTTTTCTTCCTATTTTTTCTTCTTGTTGAACATATTTTTTGGCATTTGCGATCATTTTATTTGAATACCCAACAATTTCACTTATAAACTCTCAAGTTTTACTTCCGGAAAGCGATTTTCTTTATCAAGGCACGTTTCTCGGGAGTAAAATGCACACCACTTCGCATATTACTTTGTTAACAACGTTGCACTTTAAAATATTATCTTTTAGTAATTACCCACAGTGTGTACACCACAGACTGGTGTACACTTCAAAAATGACAAGATGCATTTTTTTATTATATTGTTTATGGGTTTTATAACTGATATAATAAAGATGTGCAATAAATATGAGACTCCTGCCTGACCATAGGAAAAAGTAATTAGCATGACAAAGTCAACCATGATGCTATTATTTTGCACAGTGCTGCACGTATGTTACAGGAATCCATTTAAGAGGGATATCGCAACCCTACAGCTTCAAAGTATACCTGGAGTAAAATCTAAAGATCGTTCTTGATGATTTTAATGCAAAATTGCGTTTGGAGAACATATTTGGAGGAGTACTTCGAAAGCATTGACGACCATTTTTACAAACAGCAACTGTTTTCACATCAATGCAAGTCATGGCTCACATTACGGGTTTGGAAGCACTCTGATGTAATGATTTTGTAAACTCGATGCTACACAGACATAAGCTTGGACACCGATGTCGAATATCAGCACGATTTCAAACAATCTGCTAGCATGTTGGTTGAGGCCCAGGTCCAACCCGGACTGTAGCGCCATAACAAGAAGAAGACGAAGAAACAGGTTGTTAAAGTTTAAAGACACGGATGAAACCATACCACTCCAATGCGTGGAGATAGTAAATGTCCATTTCCCAGTTCCATGTTGGCCTTAAGAGCGATAGTTTTCGATAACATTTCTCTTTTAAACGACTCAAGGTCATCAAATTGTTCCTGTCTTCGCAAAGATTCGCTTGAAAGCACGAATTAATTGCGAATTTTCAGTGTCTACGGAAGGCGCTTTGTGTTTTTAACAATCATCATTCATGTATGTATCTGCGCGTTTCTAAATGAGTTTGTCTGATGCAACTCAAAATTCGCAATTACGTTTTCTTCCATCCATCACGACTTGCAATAAAAGAAAATGAAGTCATCGTTTCAGTTGGACGAGAAATTTTCCGAACACTTCAGACGAATAAACATAAACCCGAGTAACCCCAAACGACTCTTATTCATCCTCACGATACATTGCTTTGTTCCCTTCTTTGTCGCATATAAGGCAATCAGATTTTGTGACAGATTTATTTGATGGTTTATACTTAAATATTAAATTTGTTCTTGTAGAATGGATCCCAATGGATCTGGAAATGAGGGGAACTCCATGGAGAACATTCTCAGTTCATCCCCGGGTGCATCAAGCTTGAGATCGAGAACCGACAGTGAAGGTTCAGATATGTACGTCCATAACAATTTTCTCAAAATTCTCTGCTCTAACTTTATATTTCCTCAGACAAGCCAGGTTCATCTTACCCAGCGCCGATGGAAGTCCACCAAAAGTCGTCACTCTGAGCGAACTTGCTCACGTGGTAAGCAACATCGAGAACATGTCTCTGGTACATGAAATCGCTGTCAATCCCGAATTTAAGTTCGAGCCTTATGAACCCCCAGAGAACAGGTAACCGTCCACATTCTTAAACACATTATCCCGAAATTAAATCTGATTTCTCTGTGTACAGCCTCGAACGCCGCATAAAGGAAGTAATGCACAAAGCATTTTGGGATATTCTTCGGGAGCAACTAAGTAGCACACCGCCCAACTACGATTACGCTATTCAATTGCTGGCTGACATAAAGCAGTGTTTCCCCCAAATTATATCATCCAACAACAAGAGGGCATTGGAGCACATCAACGAAGTGCTAGACGCTAGTGTGATTCGTCAACAGGCAGAGCAGGGGGTACTTGACTTCAAGTCTTATGCAAACTTCGTTATAACAATCATGGCGAAGTCATGTGCTCCCGCGCGGGACGAGCAGGTTCAGAAACTCACACTTATTGACGACGTGGTGGACACATTCAAGGGGATCCTTGAGACCATGACTGTCATGAAGTTGGACATGACCAATTACATGCTTAACATGGCCCGCAGTGACATAATGGCCAATTCGGTGGAGTACGAGAAGGCTAAATTCAAGGAATATTTGGAGTACTACAAATGTAAGACATTGCCAAAGACTTACAAGGGTACAGTCTGAGAAAATTGGATTGTTTTCAGTTGGCTTCCCCCACACAGACAGTTGGTTGAGGCGTAATCAAACGCAGCCAAGTACTGGTGCTCTCCTCACCCCGGATCAGACTATTTACAACGCATATATGGAGTTAATGGATTGGTCTGATCCTGAGCAATTTCCCGAGGTGCTTTCCGTCGATAAGGACCGAATTCTGAAACTGGGACAACGTGCTAAGCGACTCTGTGCGTGTGCATCGCTGATCTTAATTTGCTCCGGCATGCCGATTATATCGCAACGCACAGTAAATCGCACAACTTTGGCGCAGCAGATTGAGATCTTGCTCCAAAATGTGACCAACGAACGGTAAGTGTTGCAAGATGCTTCCCCGTCAATATCTTCGAACTCCACTCCTTCTTACAGCGAACTATCAGATGCAATCGAGAACGTTTGGATTCAAATAAAAACTTTTATCAACACCAAGCTTAAAGAAGAGGATCAAAACGAAATGGAAGCCACCACAGAAAATACGCTTAAAACTCAAGTTCTTCAAGTCGGAAACAAGGACTCTCCAGTTCGTAATTTGCTTTGTAAGTATCTATTCGAAATATAAATTTCTTTCACGTGACACGTTCTTATTTCGACATAGGGAAACGAATTCAAGGTTATTTCCGGCTTGTTCTTGGCTCAAAGTCGGCGGCAATGCCACCAATACCACCCGGCTACGCTGATTATCAAGAAGAGTTAAAGGCTTTTGCAGCCGCTTTACGCCGTGTTATCCTGTATAACCATTCGGTCTTTGGTGAATACTTCCTTCAAGTGCTTACCAACCAACGACCGGCAGCTGCCACTACAACTGCCAGCACTTCCAGTGCATCTGGTGAATCACTGCCTAATCCAACAGCAGATCACTTTGCACCCGCGTCATCTTCCTCAGGCGACGCAGAGCCCAAAGAATAGTCTATCAAAGCTTAAACGTTGTCTCCTGTGGATTGTAAGTTTGGTCGGGTTTAGCAAATGACGAAAGAGAAAACAAAAAAATGTTAAGAACCAAGGTGAAAGTCAAGTGATGCTATACTTCCCTATTAAACCCACCCCGAAGTTAAGAGTGGCTTTGCATACTGACTTTTATTACATTAAGTATGAGTGTAAATGTTAAGTGACAACCCTGCCATACTTTCGTAGAGCAAACAGAAAGAGCACCAGGAGTGTCGATGGCACTTCCTTAAACACACAAATAAACACATACACCCACACAACTAACAAAAAAAACTTTCAAACATGCTGACGAATGCAATAGTTAATTGAATGAATCAAAATCTGTAACAACGAATAAATTCAAAATTTATCGATGGACTGTATATGTTAACTTTTCTCAATCAAAGGTTTTAGAGAGCGATTTTTAATATTTTATTTGGCAGAATTGACTGAAAATTGTCAAGAAGCGCGACTGTAGAATTAGAAGCATTTAGATTTAGCAGATTAGTTTACACCTTTATCGTAAGTCGGTTGAGAATTTTTGCGATTTATGGCGTGTAAGTTGAAAAATGTACCACGTTTAGTTATCCTTAGGGCTTACTGCGTTCAATTGCACGAGAGTAAATAAGTAATCATTTGTTTTTGAACACGCACATATACTACTTTGCAATTCCAATTTAATTCACTAGAAAACTGTCCTGAAAACTGCTTAAGTGTACTGAGTTAAGCAGAAAGTGTTGCGTATTTTAAAACGACTTTTCAATTTTTTTGTACACTAAAAACAAAAGATTTCATTTCAAGGAGGTCATAATGTTACCATGCTTTTAGCATTTTATTGGATGAATTTATTTTAGCCATTCTCTTATAGCATATGAAAATCGCGATATCCGGTTATAGAGATTGTGAAGTTGTTTCAGACTTCTCATTTCCGTTGGAATTAGAAATCAGCGCGGCTTTTGCGCATTTAACAAACCCAAAGCATTCAGGGAATCGATTAACTCTGACTTCAGCTTTATGCTCATCGTTTTAAAGCATTTCTTTTCAGTCTTTTGGGGTGGTAAAAATATCTAATTGCCATTTGTTGGTATTTTCTTAAACTTAAGTTAGAAACTTTGCTCGCAGTTTGGATTCAGTGTAGAGAAATCCAAAGTAGCAAAAAGTTAGAAACTAATATTGATGCGTCATAGAAAGAAAATGCTGTGAAGAGCAACTATTAATTAACCGCTTTTATGCCACTTCACTTGGCCGAAAGGGATATATATTCTATTAGAAAAGTGTTAACGTTTTCTTTCTTATTTATAACTATTCGATCTTATGGCCAAAATTGCGATATATATGAAAAAACATAATTAATCAAAAACAGTGGCAGAATCATTAACAAACCTTGAAAATGATGCAAACTGTAGAGCACGAGTTGTTCCCTTTCCATTAGTTGACATATTACTGACGAATAACTCGAATATTTCGCTATTCCTCGTGATTTTTGTACTCTTAATATGCAAAAGCTTATTAATTTAAGCCCTTCGTCTATAACCTGTATCTCAACTAGTGCATACAAATTTTTCTGATTGAAACAATTTAAACAGAAAAGTCACAGAACGCTTTCACTCAAAGACTGAAGTGAAGAAAATTAAATCTAACGAAGATCAGTCCGAAGCGTGGCTATATTTTGATGCAAAAAACTAGTGCAATTCAGTTAGCGTCTGTACAACATCTTACTCACGCATTCCTCATGTAACAGCTTTTTCTCTAAGTTCAATTCAATGTGCCCTCACATTAGCAGGAAATCAAAGTCGATAAAAACAAACGTATTGTTCAGGTTCATGAAATGTATGTGCGTGCTCATTCATGCGTGCATTATGACGTATAATCTGGTATTTTTTTTTTCCTTCGTATGAGATATATTTCAATAATTCCAAGGAGTCTTATGAATCTCGTCTTTCATGTGTTTAAAATTGGAAAATGCGGACTCAAATTTTACTACTCTTCTGTTCGATGTTAATTCATTAATATTAATTAGTTTTGGGCCCCGGTTGTATTAATGAAACCGTTTCGATTATTGATCATTCTCTGTCCTTTAACATCAATTTTTGCCAGAATATGTGAGAGTGTACCACAAACTGCTCTCTCCGTTACAGATAAAAGAGTATAGCATTTTTTCTGAGCATCTATGTAAATCCGAGAAAACCATTTATATTTAACCACCAATAATCATTCTGACAATATGAACATAATGTTTATCCTTTTACCACCACAATTCTTTGTGATATTTTCCACTAAAATGTAAGATTTGGATTTTTTATTTGTGACTCTTTCCTTAATGTGAAGCGCTTAGAACGAGAAGTGATTAACTACATTTGCCCATGATCGTGCTAACCAACCAACTTCAATTTTCATTTAATCGTTGTCACTGCACACAAGTTTGCCCTCAGATACATTCGATTGTGCTATGTTAAACTTTGAATCCTTATAAATCCAGGTCCCTTCTCATTCTAAGCACTTTGTGTATTCTATTCTATGTATTTTGAATTTGTTCTCGAAAATCTAATTATTCTAGGAACAAAAATAACCAAGATAGTGTGTTGTGATATTTGAGAAAAAAACTATTTTACCATTTTGTTTTTATTGTCATTCATACGTGCATACAAAACGGGTACAACGATCGTTTGTACTAAGTTTGAACAACAATTTATTAATATATATACATATATATAGCGTGATATTTAATAAAATAAACTAGTATTTTATGAAAGTTGGTTGCTTTGTTTCATTTTATTCTTTCGCAAAGATTTGTCATGTTTTTCTAGGATATGATGATGAGTTTATATAAATGTCGCACTTAAAGCCATTTGATATTTTCCGAAGTTATGAATGGAAGAACGTAAAACAATTAAGAAGATGTATAATTTGAACCAATTTGGAATGAACCAATTTAAAATGGGCAAGACACAAGTGCTACTTTTAAGCTTAGAGAGCTTGCCGTTCGAAGTCCGCAAAGACTTGTAAGTTCCTTCTACGCACAACATGAGTAGCTGTTGTAGAAGCTTGGGCCCTGGTCTCCTGTTGGAATGTTGCGATACCCAAATATGCATACAAAAGTGGGAGCTTCTTTCATTTGTAGTTCTCGAAACTGAAGAACATCGTCGTCAAAATTCAAAAAACGTCTGCCAAAGCTGGAAAATGCTAATTAATTCTTAATTTATTTAATTTGAGTTATGAACAACAATACTGCTAGTGAAAATCTAATCAAGTCATGTAGGGCACGCACAAAAAGAAAGAAAACAAATTTGTGATATTTATGTAGTAAGAATATTTTTTAATGTTAAAAATTAAATCTCAAGAAGCTGCTACAACAACGGTACTTTCCACTCCTGAAATATAACTGTCATCTTATTCATACGAACTTAAGAGCTGTCAATTCATTGATAGGCAAAATTATGTAGGCTCCGGTAGACTATTTGCGCTAGATTTGCTAGACTTCGTTAGATTCATTAGGCTTCGGCAGACCCTATAGGCTCTCGAAAGTTACAGGCTCCAGCAGACTATATACGCTCTGACAGTCTCTGTTGGCTCCGCCATATTCTAAACGAGCCTATATGCTCTGTCAGACTCCATAGGCTTTTGCTGATTCGAAGTTTTCGGAATATTTTCCTATTTTTATTAAATGTTCAAGTTGTAAATGCAATTGTAAAGAACTAACGAGCTTAGTTAAGGACTTAGGGACTTAGGGACTAAAGAAGATAAAAAAATATTAATGCACATTTACCACCAAGATTTCTTAAAATGGAACACAATGCCTTCGCAGGAGCAACAAGTGGTAAGCTATCCCATTCCGCTAATAACGAGAATTTGTAATTTGCTTCAAGAAAATGTAAAGGTCGTTCAATAAGTACTTACGTCTGCAGACAACAACTAACCTTGTCGAATTTTCCGCGACCAACTTTGCACATAACCGGTTTATCGTTATATATATACAGCTGACTTGTTTAACAAAAAATTGTTAAAATTTTTTGGTATAGTTTTGTTTGGTTTCATTTCGAAGAGTGAAGATTGAAAACATTTTCGGCATATTTTACTATTTTACTAGAAAAACGGGTATAGGTTCGATTCCCGGCTGAGTACCTCGAATTTTTCATGGCGCTACCTCTTTCGAGCTGCTGACGACATTCAAAGAGTAATAACTGTCTAAGAAAGCTTCTCAAACTTCGCCGTTCGGAGTCGGCAAAAAAACTGTAGGTCCCTTCTACTCGTGAGAGAACAGTAGCGCGCACAACACGAGTAGTTGATGAGCAAGCTAGGCCCTGGTCCCCCTTTGGACTGTAGCGCCAAGAATTATTATTAACAAGTTGCCTAGCACACTCTTATGCTAAAGAACTATATTTAGGGAATTTTCCATTTCATCTAAACTCGATCTGATTGTAACATTTTCTGTCCATACTTATTTTTCTTGCGTTTTCCTACCAACAATTTGAAATGGTTTGAATCTACCTTTTGGGTGAAATGCAACATAATTCCAACAGAATGCGCTAAGATCTATTAAAGTGTAGCTCGTTGCCACAAGTATGTCCTACTTGGAGTTAATTAAAAGGCGAGGAGTCGATTTATGTATACAATATTTTATTAAGATAAGTTACCATCGGACAGACACGCAGAATGTCTAGTTTCGATTCCCGGCTGGAATTTTTCACGGCACCACCTCTTTCAAGCTGCTGACAACACCGAAAGTGTAAAGAAGCATATTAAACCTCGCCTTTCGGAGTCGGGAAAAAACTGTAGGTCCCTTCTACTCCTGAGAGAACAATAGCGCGCACAACACAAGTAGTTGATGAGCAAGCTAGACCCTGGTCCACCTGTGAACAATTATTATTATTATTACTAGAAAAACGATAAAGATCTAGTTCAAGCAAGGCGAATATTATGTGAGGTCTACGGAGTACATGTGTTGACCGAAAACCAATGCGAAAGAGGGTTTTCAAAATTTCATTCCGGTAATTTAACCCGGAGTCGTGAGTTGTTAACAATAGGTCTGTTCCAATTCATTCGTGTACAGAAATTCGTAGTTGAGTAGTTTGAGTAAGAATAGGTCTGCTCCAATTGAATTGTGTACAGAAATTCGTAGTTGAGTACTTTGGGTAAAAATCTATCTTGCAGAGAATAGCTCTACCAAAACTTGCGAAACGATTTTTCGTAGAAATTCGTAAACAGCTATCAGACATACGAAAGTTCAGATGGTTTTTTATTTTTGATTTGACAGCCATCTGCTATCCACAGATTTTTCTTCGGCATCAATTCGTAGGAGAGGGGAAATATTTTGCTCTCGCGAGCTCTCTTTTACGGAAAAATTCGCTAATGGAATGCTTTTTCGTAGTCTTTAGGGCAAATTCGTAGACATTCGTAGCAATTCAGCAATTGAAACGGACCTAATGTAAAACGCAAGGAATTACTGAAATATACAGTGTTCTACGAAAGTCTTTAAATAGTTCAAAAAATACATCATAAAATGTTTCACAAAAAACAAAATTTCAGTACATTTCAAATTACTTAAATAGATATTAATAAGGTCAATGTTTTCATTAAACAAATATTGTGTAAATATTTTATTGAAAATTCAAAGGAAAGATATGGTTCATTAAATTGTTTTGGTCATTTTCAACAAGGAAGACAATTTATGCAGGGGAAACTGTCTTCCTTCCTTCGTCGGCTTCGTCAACAGTTTCTCCGTCAAAAACTAGCTGGTCATAAATCAAACATCAACAACAAGAAATCAGTGAAAACAGCATTAGCTCTCACTGCGTCCAGACAAACCATCTACCCGACCTTGATGACGTCAAAATCCTGCAAACGGAAAAACATACTAGCGAAAGGTAAACTCTGGAAACCCTGCACATAATCAAGACCAGCAACAATATGAATAGGAAATAGGACATACACAACATATCTGGCGTATATTCAGCGCTTGTAAGGGTTTAGACATATTGTATTTAAATCAAAATTTAAATTTCACATCATTCTAGACTGATCTTCACAGTGGTGCTCAATATTTTGTTTTATTGTGAATTTAGTTTTTTTTGTGATCATTTTAAACAACATTTAGACTCTAACATCCACATCCACTTGTAACAACAACACAAATAATGTAAGTTTATTGTTCATTTGATAAATTGAATTTTACTATGTATGTATGTAAAGTATTTTGTTTTATTGTTTCAATAAAAAAGATCCCCTGATGAAGGCAGTAATCCCTGCCGAAAGGTTAGGATAATAACAATGATATAACCTGGTTTCATTGAAAAACAACAGTGACCAAAAATGCCGACGAAGGAAAGACAGTTTCCCCTGCACGATATGGTTCGTCTATCAAAAAAAAAAAAAATTTAATTTGCCACATGAAAGGAATTGTACATTTCTTGTAGGAAAAAAACTAAGTTCTCAAAACTCAAACTTTAAGGGTGATTGCCTTTTTAATGCTTTTAATTTATATTTGCACCACAAACAACTAGGTGCCGACAAGAAACCCTATTAACTTTTTACAAGTACTACAAGAACTATTTATAAGTACTATTCTCCTCATACGTTTTTTGTTTTCTTCCTGATTTGCGGTTATGAAAGGACGGTTACTTTGGAATCGCCTTATTTTCCACTGAACGTTTTCTAAGGAATGAGGGGAATTCAACTACAAAAGCTTGTCCGAAAGCTGTAAAAAAAAAACTCAAAGGAAAGAATATCTTACAGAGCTCCTACTTCTGCGAAAAAAAGGAAACAAACCAGATTGTTTTGAAATAACTAAAGCGGATGTTCAAATTTATCGTTGAAGTTTATTAAAACTTGATAACAAAATATGGGAATTCACCCAAAATGTTTTTGACAATAGCTTCTTCTGCTCTAGGTGTTCTTGTTATCTCTCAAGAAAAAGGACCTACAGTTTTCGCCGGTGAATAAATAAGTGATTTTAATGTACAATTAATTTGAGAGGAAACGAATGGTGTTGTATCCTGGTCTGCCAATTGACCAGAAGTGTAATTCAATAAAAAAAATTAATTATTATTTGATTTCCTCTATTCTTTTACTGAAAATGTCCTGTTTTCCTTTTTTCAAAATTCTTTAAATTGTGGTCTGCAAAATGGAACGTATTTCTGAGAGCTTATAATATGTCTATTCCAATTCATTTGTGCACAGAAATTCGCAGTTGAGTAATTTGGGTAAAAATCTCTTCTACAAAAATATCACCAAATGGAACCCTTTTCGACAGTTTTTCGACAAAATTCAGTGGCATTCGATACATTTCAGAGCAATTGGAACCTTTTAATTGTATGTCGCGACAGTCCACAGGGGCACCAGAGCCTAGTTTGCTCATGAACTACTAACTTGCGCTGCTGTTCTCCGGTGAATAAATGCAGACTCCGAACGTCGAAGTTTAAAGAAGATTTCTCTTATTCATTGAGTGTTGTCAGCAGATCGAAAAAAAAGATGGTGCCGTGAAAACATTCGAGGTGTTCAACCGGGAATCAAACATAGACCTTCGGCGTATGAACGTCGCACTCCACACACTTCCCCACCACGGACAGATTCCTGAGACCTACATTCAATTAAATCTCTGTTTCATTTAAAATGTTATTTTACAAAGAAAGAAAAGATGATGATGAGATGTGGAATCAAATTTTGATCGGCATCTTTAATGGCTGCGTTTCATCCAATTAAACGAATCGTTAAAACCACCAATTAAAATTTGTATTTAAAAGAATTTACCAGATGCATTTATTTTATAAATTCGTTTTATTTGTCTTTTGTTTACACATATGCGAATTTTAACAAAAAACAAAATAAAATTTCTCAATACATCATATGATACAAGTGTTAACAACGCCCCAGGTTGCGTTGTTTCGTTTATTGTTTTTATTTCTCCTTCTATTTTGACGGGAAAACTCGCTCCTTACAACTTAAATCTAAGATGAAGAGATTTGAAATGTTTTTGTTTTGTTTTAGTTTATTTCACATAGAATCCACGTTGCTTCCCGCAGACCTGTGGAATGACGCAGCAAAGAATTTTGTTTTATTTAACTTTTCTATATCTCGGTACTATGTATACAATTGGTGATATTTCCGTGGAAGGGAACGAATAATTTTGGGATGTTTTTGACAACTGTCTCACTAAATGTCTTACTGGTCTTGGGTCAGACGAAGAGCTTACGCAATGTGTTTCAGCTGCTTATCTGTGTGGAAACTTTTAGTGACAGGAACTCCTCCTTCTTGGACAAGTATTCATTGTACCGGGTAATGGCATAGCTGCAAAGAGCGGAAAACAGATTGAAATGAAACTGACAAAAGCGGTAAAGACTGTATAATCTTACTCAACAAAGTCAAAGTCGATCGTTGAATATTCGGCCTGTATAAGAGCCCATATTGTCCAAAAGAAGTGCGCTGCCAGAGCGAACTGATTCACCTGAACGTACAGCCGCTCGACTTGTTCGTCGGTGATGTCGGTGGTCTCTAGGTACTGTTCCAGGTAAACTCGTAGCCATTGCAGTTGAAACTCTCGTGTTGGGTAGCGGGAGTAGTCGACTTCGTCGACACCCGCGAACTCGGCAAAGTGATTCCCAATGTCGAATGCCTGGAAATTATAGTCTGCATACTCGTAATCAATGAAGGTTATCTTTTGCAAGGATTCTGTGTAGATTACATTGCCCAGCAAAAGGTCATTGTGAGCAAACACCAGAGGGCTGTCCAGCAGCTGCAAGCGTTTGAACAGATAGTCGAACTCGGTGCGGATCTTCGTAATCGGCAGGAAGGTCTTTTGCAACCTAGAATGAATAAATAAATTAGCATATAAGACGGCTCAAGACTCGCATCTGATTGGGGACAAGGGTTCAATTGTTAGGGAAGTGTATATGGCAAATTACAAGGTTTCGTACACAACAGAATCAGATCACTACCAACAAGAAGAATGACGATTTTCGCAATCTAGTCCTTCTTATGTCCTGCGAATATAGTAATTTGTGTTGAAATGTCATCGAATGTTTGCGTCAAATTACCTGCTATGCTTATCCGCATTAGAAAACCGCTCGGGTACCAGGTTGAAGAAGCTCTGCAGTTTTTTCCACAGCATAGACTCACGCGAAGATGTCGGCAACTTTAGGTTCTCTTGGGTGACTTTATGCATTTCCGCCATGCGACAGGCTATTAAGCGCCAAATCTCAGGTCTAAGGACACTTTCTGGGGTTAGTGTTACTCCTGGCACGTATTCGTATGCGAGTCCGTTTTTGAATGTGGCAAATAGTGAGGGGGCAAAGCCGTATGAGTGCAGGAGTTTTATGTTCCGTGTCTCGGCTTTGCGATTAATGAGGAGATCGGTTTTGTTACCGTATACCCGCACTAGGACTACATTGTTGGCGTCATTGTCGTCTTTGCTTGTTGAGTTGTTGAAACACCCCACCAGTTTGTTGGTGATACCATCTGTGAATATCTGATTTTAATTGAACAAAATAATGTTTTTAATAAGGTTTGCTTTATTCAAGTAAGTGAGAGGCTTGGAGAGCGTTTTTATGTCCTCTAAATTACATGACTCAAAACATCGTATCAATGCTTTGAGATTACAGTATTGATAAGCAGATTGTAAGGTCCAGGTCCACTTCATTTTAAGAATCAATAAACTTTGCTCTTACAATTTTATGTCCAAGAAAAGTGTCATGAAGATGTTATGATTCAATCAAGACAGAAACCAAAGGGATGAACTCTTACACAGACAGATAGGACTGGCAAAAGCCAATTTGATGATCGGTTGAATGCAAGTGGAAGTTTTAACAATCCATTGAACACATTTTTTTATTCAAGGAAAAGTTCATATTAGCAATAATGAAAAACTAGATAAGTTCTCGCGCACTTATGGTTTCGTTTTTCTTCTTTAAGATAATTTAATATTTGCAAACAGATTAAAGATCTCCTAAACGCTAATTTCCCTCTAAACTCTAAAAGGAGATCTCTAAACTCCTTAAAAAAAATATTTCAACCTGTTGAAGATATTTAAGTCAAGAGGGTTAAACAATGTTTTTGTTTTTAAAGTTCTTATCGAACATTTTGTGTTATTTATTCTTAGATTTAAAAAAATCTGGAGGGGGTACGATTAATACCATTTTTAAGCTTCAAACGTATGTAACAGGATGAAGCTAAATCAAGCATAATTAGAGTTTGTAAGCAACAACATTCGGGTCCTTTCACCTTTCAATGATATGCTACGACTAAGCGGAACCGCTTTGGGGAAGGGCGATAACACTGGTTGTTGTTTCGTTTGTTTCAAAACGAAGGCATAATAAAAACGATCCTCAGCAAATTGTGAACTTAATTGGCAAAAACGCGATAAGGTGCGGAAAGTTCGTTTTAATTGATGGCCTCGAATTGAATGGGCAAATGTTTACTTTTTTATTCCGACATCTACGTTTATTATTTCTTATCAGGAGAATGGTGAAAGAATAAGAAATGAAAATAGTGACATCAGCAAATAATTTTGTCATTCAAAAAAAAAAAAAAAAAAAAAAATGTGTAATAAAGTATGTTGTATGCAATAGATGAACATGAAGCCAACATCTTGAATGTTGCCAGCGTATTACAGCAAAACCGTATATATGCCATATTACTATTTTGTTAGTAAATCTCCATACTATTTAAAAGCAGAACTTTCCACTCGCAAATGGACTTCTTTATCTACGTACCCCTCATAGTGCACCATAAAAGATAATAAGCTTGATTTTTGGAAAGATAACTTCAACGCCTAAATTTGTTTCTCTAGTTTCAGAAGAGTTAATAAAGACAAAATTTTGCACTTCCTTAAAGTTTTACTGCTCGCCCAAAACGTCGGGGTTTGTTTGTGTATCCAAATAGAAAACTAAGTGTCTTCCTTTTTAACGTCAGTAATAATCGTATGGCGCGACATTCCACAGGGGACCAGGGCCTAGCTCATCATCATCATCATCAAATACTCGTGTTGTGCGCGCTACTGTTCTCTCACGAGTAGAAGGTACAGTTTTTTCCCGACTCCGAAAGGCGAAGTTTAATATGCTTCTTTACACTTTCGGTGTTGTCAGCAGCTTGCAAATGTTTTTTACGCAACATAGAACGTTCCCCGCCTATGTCAATAGGATTTGCAAAGGTTGATAGACCAGTGAACTTTTAGAAGATTGTGCTGCATGTGTTGCTGTTGTAAAAAATAATGTTTAATAAAGGTGCTGTTCGTTCCGATTCCTGGCGTGACAACAAGAACTCTCCATTGTCATACTGTATAATTTGAAAGTTAACCGTGCCGAAATTAGCCGTGCCACTGTATTTCTCATATCCTTACAATATAAGGCCTGTATGAGGCTTTAAAATAACAAATAGGACGTTGTCGTCGATTTGCAGTCATTCCAATTTAACGCATATACATCGTTATGTGACAATTTGATGGATTTATCTGGCCCCCAGACCGTACATCCATACCACATTGCAGTCGCTTACATCGAGACCAAATGCGGTCTACATGAAATTGAACGCCAAAAGTTGCAAATCATTTTTACAAACTAATGTTGCTACTAAACTGTGCAAAACAGCAGGTTCACTGAAAATAAAATTGCCAAGACATGAGATCGAAGGACCACATATATGTAAGTCCATTTCCTAGTAAAAAAGTTTGTCGACTAAAAAGCACGAGCAATTTTTCTCAGCAACCAGAAAATTAATCAGTCTAAAAGACAAGGGGAAATCTGTTGAGTTTAAAGAATTAACTCCCTGGATAATATGTTTAGCACTCATGTTAACCTCTGGAATCATACGAAGGTTGCCTTTTATATTTCGGAATTGGGCTACCCTAGTGTTGCAATCTGGTGTGAAGGTTGCCTTTTATATTTCGGGATTGGGTGACCCTAGTGTTGCAATTTGGCTACTGCCAGCTCTATCGTAAACTTTCACATTTTTGAGGTTATACGTACTCAAAACGTTTTGACATACGAGCGCTATTTGTGTTGTTTACAGTAACTTAAAAGATTCATCTCGCCCAAAAAATGGAATTAAATCGTGAAAATTTTCGTGCGATTATTTTTTACAACTTTCGACGTGGATTAACTCAACAACAGTGCATCGATGAACTTAATTCAATTTTTGGCGATGAAGCTCTACCACGGACCAGTGTTTATCGATGGTATGGTGAATTCAACCGAGGTCGTAGTTCACTCCAAGACAAATTTCGTGAAGGTCGTCCAAAATCAGTTGTTGTTCCGGAAACCATTGATGCTGTGCGCCAACTGATATTGCAAGATCGTCATGCGACCTATCGTGAGATTGAGACAACTTTAGGCATTAGTGGGACCAGCATACATTCAATATTGCATGAACATTTGACCGTCAAAAAATTTGTTCGCGTTGGATCCCACACAATTTGTCAATCGCTCAAAAAAGGCGTGTGTTGATTGGTCGAAAGAAATGCTACAAAAATACGATCGCAGTGCTTCGAAACGCGTCTGTGATGAATCGTGGATTTACGCGTATGAGCCAGAAAGTAAACAAGAAAACAAGAGTCGACTGTATAGGTGTTGAAACAAATCAACAAATGTTGAGCCAAATCCAAAAGTTCCTCGCGCACGAAGCACTTCCAAGCAAACGGTCGCCTGTGTTTTCGAAAAACTGGACATGTCGCAACCGCACGACTAGAACAACGCAGAACAGTCAATTCTGAGTGGTACACAATCATTTGTTTGGCAATTGTCTTCCAAGAAATCAGGAAAACCAACCGCCGAAGACGGATCACTCCTCACCACGACAAAGCGAGCTCTCACACATCGGCTCAAACAACTGCATTTTTGAGCACTCAAAACATCGATTTTATGAGTCATCCGCCGTATAGTCCTGACTTGACACCGAATTACTTCTTTTTATTCCCGTGCGTACAAAATAATGTGATTGATCAACGTTTTTCGACACCTGAAGAAGCGGTTGATGCGTTCAGAATGCATGTTTTGGAGATACCTCAATCAGAGTGGCAAAAGTGCTTCGACAATTGGTTCAAACGCATGAAAAAGTGTATAGATCTTAATTTTGAAAAACAATAAAGCTATTTTCGATGAGTAATATTGCAACCCTCGTAGCACAACGAGCAGCTTATCAGAAATGGACTGGCATCCGTCTCGAAATGTCACATCAGAAAATGAATACAGGAAAAATTTTGATTGGCCGACGAATCACAGAAGTCCTTTGAAAACAAATCATCGAAGCCCTTGGACCGTCAAATCAATCGTCAATCAGCCAGCAAACAGACAGGATCGCCAGGACAGAAAACAAATTTTAAACAACAAATTTGTACAACAGACAACAAATCTTAACAATAAATAAATACCAGCTTTTTTTTCAAAGATCCATTTTTTTGTTGTTTGTTAAGTTTTACCTTTACAATTTCAAAGGCATCGACGACAGTTTTTTACCGATATCCGACCTAGTTTATAAAAACTAAAACTAAATTATGAAAGGCGCACCCAAGAATATACATTTTTGGAGGTGAAAATGCTAATCCCTACAACCACGTTCAAAATCTTTGGCAATTTCTTTGCCCACAGTTTACAGGTTAAGATTGCAGGTGTATTCTATTCTCTAGTCTGCTAATGACTATCAATTATAGCCTTTATCAAAACCTTCGCAAAAATTTGCTTGTTTTTTGGATTTTCAAAAAAATAAGGCTCGTCACTGAATCTGCCCCGCCCTCTTCCATATATTCATGTACATCAAGTTTATCTTATCAAGAATGTGTACATTTTGTCATCATTTTCGTGAGCTATTGGCGAGGAATTTGCAATTTCTTTATCGCATTCCTTTTCCGCCAACACCTATTGTTTCAACACAATTATCTCCATGCTCGGCTGTGTTTCCACAGCGATTCAAGGCTACCGCATCGATCACAAATTTACTGGGCCAAGCTATTACAGCTCCGTGCACAGCCTAATCGATATTTCAGCAAAGCCCTCGTATCTCTCTTATTGCTGGCATGTAATTCCACCTTGATTTGTGTCACACATCGAGCAACAGAACAGGCAATTTAGTGAACTAGGAAGACTATAATTTCCTCGTCAAACGAAAATGTTTCACATTTGTGGCAAATATACCCCGCAGCGGGTATATTTTTGTTTGCAGCGAAACTGCGCCTTATTCTCAGAAGAAGAGAAATAATCACTTGTTGCATTATGTCACGAAACAATGTCAAAAGCAGCGACACGCAAGCACGTCCGAAGCTTGCGATTCTCGTGAAAATTGCATCCTTTGTTGCGTGATTTATGGCCATCAATGAAAAATCCCTTTTGTTGCATCAGCTAAAAGACCTTGTAAATGCATTAATCTTCTGGCACATGCATTGTGCTTGAAGTTCTTTGTGACCGTTAAATGTGTGTCAATTGAATAAATGTAAGTTGAAATTAGTTTTGTGCCCAATCATCAAATTCGCAATCTAACGATTGTTTGACTGGCATTCATGGCTAATGGAAATTGGTTGCCGCTACATACAGACATATGGGGACGGGTGGGCGGGTGTTTCGCTTTGATTGCAAGTTCACGGCCAACGATAATTTTGTATATACGATTTTGTAAGCGTGTATTTAAGCCGATAGACTGCTAGTAACTTGCTTGAAGGAGGAATACCCCAGAGTGCCATTAGGAGGGACGGAGACGGGGACTGTTATTGATTTGCGAGAATGCATGGAATTGATTGGTGCAGGGGTGTGAAGTAGGAGAAGCGCGGCGCCTATTGGCGCTATAATGAGTGCTTAGTGCGTTCATTAAGGACTTCGGAGGGCTTCTGTGTGTTCATTTGGTTTTGTTTTCCTTTTTAAAGCGGGGATTGTGTCCGTGAGTGCAACATTATCGAAGCTATTAATGAAAAAAATAATATCATCAGGATGTGTTAAGGTTTCAAGAGCTTGAGAAAATAAAACAACATATTTCCGTAGAATATTTACATTTACAGCAGTTGGAAACTGCTGCACTGTTCTCATTTTCCAACTGGTTTTATAGCCATGTCCAGAAACAATAAATGTCTCCACGCGATCGACAAACTGCCACGAGAACAATGTGCATGTGAATGTGTCTTGTTTATTAAAGTACGAAGTGCATAACTACATTTTATTCGCAATCTTTCCGAGACTCCATTGAATAATGCAAAACAAATCGAAAACCAACCTACACTCACAAACACGACCTTTGAAAGAGGCGCAACACCGCGCTGTTGTCTTATCTGCTGCCGCATGCAAATGAGATGAATAATTAGTATAGAATTAATTACGTTTGAAACTTTACCGTGCGGAACAGCGTTAATGAAGGACAGTAACAATAAAATTTGTTTACATTCAGTCCCAGATCAAAGTAAAGCCTATCATGTGTGAACAATACGTCCAAGAGAACAATATCTAATGTTTTAAACAATAGAATAGTCGACCCGAGCATATGGATAAATAATTGTTGTTGGAAAACCTTCATAGCGATTTTTACAGATAACAAAAACTGCATAATTTCGCTGTGTTCACCGGTGAAAGACTATCATAATAATAATTGAATGGCACGATAGTCCACATGAGATCAGGGCTTAGCTTGCTCATCAACTCCTCGTGTTGTACACGCTACTGTTCTCTCACGAGTAGAAGGGACCTACAGTTTTTTGCGACTCCGAATGGCGAAGTTTGAGAAGCTTCCTTAAGCAGTTATTACTCTTTGAGTGTTGTCAGCAACTCGAAAGAGGTGGTGCCGTGAAAAATTCGAGGTGTTCAGCCGGAAATCGAACGCAGACATTTTGCGTGTGAGTGTCGCACTCTACCCATTTCGCCACGGCGGCCCCTACTACAACTAAAATACATTGCCATAACCGGTGTCGTGTTTAACTATAAACAATTAAAATATAGTAAAAAAATTATGCGTTTGTTTAACCATACCATAAGCAACAGAATCCATCCTTCATTAATGGATGAAGGATGAAGAAAATAAACAAAACAAGACCACTTGTTATCACAGACAAAACTTGCTACACCTGAATCCGATTACAAGAAATTCTATCCCAACGAGGTTCTGTATAACGAGGCAAATCTAATTAGGATAGATAATTTCATTATTAAGCTGACTCGTGGGCACATTGCACGAGCGATGACTTCTTCAAACAGTCTGATCTTTTGGGCGTATTACCCCAACTGAAAAGGTGCGCCTGAACGGATTCATACCTCCTGAAGCGTTTCTCTACTTAGACTCGAAAGGGATGATTCAGAACACGGAAGGATGTCCTATCATCTTCCATGTCGTACGCCGAACAGTGGATAGGCGGCTCCAAAGCGAACCGGACGTCGCTCGTAGCCACGAGGAACTTCTTCGATTCAGTAGGGCGATCTCCGCCCGAGATAGGGCGCTGTCCGCCAGAGAACGACACTTCTACTGGTGGTTGCACCAAAACCAGCTCCCGCCAACGCGGGAAAGTAGACTACATTAAATTTAAAGTTCTCCTTGTAGCCAACTGACATAGTTTTTAAGCTAGTACGTAAGGTAATAAAATTATAAAAAAAAAAAAAAACAAAAAAAATTAATTAATAAAAAATAAAAATACAAAAAAAGGTGCACTATGGCGTATTGGCTATATATGTCAAGCATATAAATTCTACATACGCCATGGTACACACGTCCGTACTTTGATATGGGCATAGTTTAGCTAGGTTTTTATTAAGTTTAAATTTAAGGTAGGTTAGGTAAGGCTTAGATTTAGGCTCAGGTCCAAGTTTTTATAACTTTTCTTGGAAAAAAAAGAAAAAAATGTAATTATTACAAACAAAATTTTACTTGCAAGTATGCCCAAAGGCAATTTAAAAAAAAAATCAAGAATAGCTTAGAGCACCTGCTAATGGTCAGTAAGTTAGATTTAAGAAGTACTGTTACGATAAATGTAAGCTAGTTTTAAGTATTTTTCTAGAATTAAAATAAGATAACATTAGATATTTAATAAAATATGCCCAAAAAACAAAACAAACAAAACTTGCTACTGCATTTGTCAATTTGGTGCTTGCATCGAATGGTCTACTTCTGAAGCTATTGCCATTTTCATAGTTCGATGTCTGAGGCACAGGGCTTATACTATAAGATTGTCAAACATCCGCCTTTTTGTCTTTTGAATTTTCCGACTATGTACAAAGCGCTATAGAGCTCGTATCTGGCAATACTATACATCATTTGGAAGGTCTTGACATAACCTACAAAACGACGCTATGCATGATTAGTTTGGAAATTGCGTTCAACAGTTATAGACGTGTAAACATGGAGTTCACTAATGCCGGAATTCGTGCTATTTTAAAGTTTTTCTTCGTTAAAGACAAATCCGTTAGAGAAATGTTCCGTGAGATTAATGGTGTTTTGGGGGATGGTACTCTATCACTTCGAACCGCGGAGGAATGGTTCCGACGATTCAGAGCCGGTGAAAACGACACCATGGATAATCCAGCCGGGGGAAGACCTGTGACTACGAATGCCGACCGAATCATGGAAATCATCGAGTTAGACCGTGATATTGCCCAGGAGATGGGAATTAGTCACCAAACCATTTTAAACCATCTGCATAAGGCTGGATACAAAAAATGCTTGATGTTTGGGTGCCGTATGATTTGACGCAAAAAAATCTTCCTCCGAATCAACGCCTGCGATATCCTACTGAAACGGAACAAACTCGACCCATTTTTGAAGCGGATGTTGACTGTCGACGAAAAATGGATCACATACGACAATATCAAGCGAAAACGGTCCTGGTTGAAGGCCGGTGAATCGTCCCAAACCGTGGCCAAGCCGGAATTGACGGCTGTGTGTTCGGTGGGATTGGACGGGAAACATTCACAATGAGCTGCTCACAAATGGCCAGACGCTTAATTCTACCATCTACTGTGAACAACTGCACCGCTTAAAGCAGGCGATCGACCAGAAGCGTCCAGAATTGGCCAACATGAAGCGTGTAGTGTTCCACCAAGACAACGCCAGACCACACACTTCGTTGATGACTCGTCAGAAGCTACGGGAGCTCGGATGGGAGGTTTTATCGTATCCATCATATAGCCCGGTCATAGCGCCATATTCCTATCCATGGCGAACGCTCTTGGTGGTGTGAAGTTGAACTCAAAAGAGGCTTGTGAAAAGTGGCTGTACGAGTTTTTCTCAAATAAGGAGGGGGCCTTCTACGAGGGGGCCTTCTACGAAGGGGCCTTCTACAAAAGGTATTAGGAAGTTGCCGTCTAGATGGAAAAAGATTATCGAACAAAACTGTGCATATTTGAACTAAATCCGATCACTGTAATACTTTTTATGAAGCATTTAATGAAGAGCAGAAAAGCGGAAGGGAGATATTTGGCAACCTTATATTAATAGGCAACTTTGAATTAAAAAAAAAAAAATCAGCAAATAGTTATTGACCTGGTTTTGGAAAAATGTATCTATAACAAGAAGTTGGCATCTTTGACAAATCCTAAAAGGTTCAGTTTTGAAGCACAGCGCTCAAGAACGCACAACAGCGCGATTCATTCACCTTTGTGCATTTCGTTTCCCCGCGTTTTCGCATTATTATCGTAGAGTAAGCAAATTTGTAGTATTTAAGTGAAATTATTTGTAAATAAAGCGCAGTTCATTAAAGTAACCACCACACATTGACTTCCCCCCACCAGCGGTAAGGAGTCACTTTTTTTTTCTTTTTGACTATTAAAGCAAACACAAGTTTTAGCCATTTGAAGTGAAATCTCTGTAGCAACTCTTAAATTAACCATAAAGTGGACAACTCTCCTCCAGCTCCTTACTTAACGGTTCCATATTAAAATTCGGATTTCAGTGGCCACAACGATTTGGGTTTGGGTCTACTTCTATCGTTACTAACTTCATTGTTGTCAGAAAATAGTTTTTGGCCTCCAAGGTATTAGGTTTACAAGGTTCAAGTATTTCCAACTCAAACGCTTCCTTAAGTTTAAGTCATTACCTCTTAATGGTGCCTAATGTTTCAATGCCATTAAATCCCTGAAATTCGCCGAATTTCGTTTCAATTCATTCCTGTTTCAATTATTGTGGCTGGTTATATCTCTTTGCAACTGTGTTCAAAAATACGAATATATATAAAAAAAACTCACAAACGCGTCGGGAAACCGGGAAAGTTTGTAGAGAAGTGTCATACCTGCTCTTAAAACTCCCTGCTTGGTCATAGATAAGGTTTGGGGTGATGCACGATTATAAACATAATACTATACATGGTGAACTCGCATTGGTGTGGAACGCAAAAGAAATTTAATCAAGGTAATTTTCAGCTAGCTTAAAGATTGTAACCACACGTCACCATTAAGACTATAATGATCCCTTGCTACTAACGAATCGCGTTATTAAAATCTTGCCACCAATAATTCCCAAACAGTTGACGCCATTTAATCACACAAAATTTTGTTAGCCTCGCTAAATGTCAACTTCGAATGGAGCGTGTACTTGAAGGTTATGCAATCTGCTGACTAGCCTTCTCTTTTCGAACGATCTTGAACTTACAGTCTACCTGTTTGATTACCGCAAGTGCTAAATCAATGTTTAAACTCGATTTCATATTACTTTATGAGAGAACTATTGCAGGGTAAATCAATATTTATTTGCCTTCAGTTCTGTGTGTTTAAGTTGCTGTTTGTTTGTGATATATTTTTTTTAGCAAGCTGTCGACGAACACTCCGACTCTCGGAGTGGACGCGTGATTTGAATTAGCAATTATTCCAAGTGGATCAGTGGGTTCGACTGTAAAACGCAATTCGTTTTAATTATTAGCTCTGCGGCATGTCTCAGCCGTCATCTCACCGGTTCAGGTTGGCCGCTTTAAAATAAAAATCACGTTGTCGGAGGGATAGTCTCATTAGATAAGAATTCACATTATTTGTTCTTGTCTATAAGACAAGTGCAACGACAGCCGGCTTTGGAGCTGTTGGAACAGCTGGTTGTTTTGATGATTCATGACTTTGTTGAAAGTTGCGGCTTCTTTAAATACATTTGACATATTCCTTGCACTACATAATTATCAAACTAAAGGTAAAGACAAAAATTCATCTCCTGCGTACACGTTCAGTCTGTCAAAACAAACAAATCAGGAAATTTATGGCAAACACTACCAGTTGCGTGCAAAAAACACAATCAAGAACACACAAAGCTCACCTCGCTCCAGTTAATTGAATAAAATTGAATCGCATCCAAGCGAATTAATGCTTTTGGCAGGCGTCTCGGCTGCCAGAACAGGGATCAAAGTTCGTTTTCGTTATGTCACAAAAAGACACGCTCCAATTTCTTAAGAAAAAACGATTGTTTCTCGTTTGCCGCGAATGACTCACTACATCAACACTGACGTTCACAACGTGTACCAATAGAAAGCTACGCACCAACGTCATAAGTTCAAAATTAGTTTGTTTTGCAATAAAGCGACCGCAATAAAACGAAAGAACGGGTACACGCCTCTCTACGAGATGACGTCTTCCACACTGGTTCTGCAAGCAGTTTGTGCTAGTGGTGGTCATAAGAAATGGGTGAAGGAGCGTGCGTCAGCCTTGAAGTTAAACCCTTTTTGGGAGATAAGGAAATCAGAGCGGCTCGCAAGGTTGCGCAAAGAAACAAATGACTTTATGGCAACCACATGATTAATCACCTGTCAACTAATTAGCACATGAATCGTGGCAGAACAATTTACAGGGGCATGTGCGAAAAACAACAGTGTGGGGTATTCTTGATTCGGTTTCGAGAACGAATTTTTCTGCATGTTTGCGATATGAGCAATTGTGAGTTAATTAATTTTTTGAGTGCTATTTGACGCCAGTCGATTGATAATATCATTTTAGAGGCATTTAACAAGTGTGCCCCTGGTTATCGGGGCCTGATTGCGCTAATGGGCGGATGTTGCTTGAAATGCGATCTGTCGGCGCTTATCGATTGGTCTTGAAAGTACGTAGAAGATTGACGTCTGTTTTCCCATGTGATGGCGGTCTTGTTTGGGTTGCTGATAAGGAAACGTTGAGAAAGGTTAAAATGTGCTTGTATTTATTGACAGTGGAATGTTTTATGGATTTAAGAGTATGAATAAAAAATATTTTGTTTTGCTTTGAAATCGTATTTAAACTGCAACATATGAATCTCTCGAACATAAGATTGGAGGAACACGATTGTTGCATGCTTTGCTTATTAGGGTAGCAGTCAAATTAGCAGAATATATTTCATTTTCAAGGCAGGGACAGGGTGAACAAGTCGAGAGATAAATCAATTTTCGTTGTAGTTGTTTATTTTGCTCTTCCCTTTCCGAAGTTGGTGTTTCAAGGAGAATTATGGAAGGAACAACTTGTTTCCTTATTTGTAAACTTAATAATAATAATAATAATTGTTGGCGCGACAGTCCACAGGAGTACCAGGGCCTAGCTTGCTCATCAACTATTCGTGCTGTGCGAGCTAGTGTTCTCCCAAGAGTAGAAGGGACCTACAGTTTTTTGCCGACTTCGCACGGCGAAATTTGAGAAGCTTTCTTAGACAGTTATTACTCTTTGAGCGTTGTCAGTAGCTCGAAAGAGGTGGTGCCGTGAAAAATTCGAGGTGTTCAGCCGGGAGTCAAACCTAGACCCTTCGGCGTGTGAGCGTCGCACTCTACTCACTACGCCACGGCGGCCACATATTTGCAAACTTACAAAAAGATAAAACTCTTTTCAAGAATACATATTAAAAAATGTATTCAAGTTCAGTTTTGTTTTCCTTGCAGTGCAACTTTTTTATTGCTACGCAATTTATTCTGTGACTAACTTACATACTGACTTATTCCTAGTCTAATCTGTCGATTTCACAGGCGTCTGCCTTAAGAAGAATTATAAGATAATCACAAAGAATTTTTTATTTTATGAAATATTTGTTTACTTCTACTGCATATTTAAATTGATTTCAATTTCTATAAATTTAAAAAAAAACTTGTCTTTAGTTTACATAGAAAACTATAATAAAATGAAGGTTGACGATGACGATGATGATGAGATGTACGATCTTCCAGAAGTTAGTTCAATTGCTAGCTTACGCTGATTACATTGACGTGACTGGACGAACACAGCAAGCCGTCAATGAGGCGTTTACTGGTATTGAAGCAGAAGCGGCTAAAATGGATCTGGCGGTAAATGAGGGCGAAACGAAGTACATGGTGTCATCAAGAAAAGACACATAACATCGACGACTCGGACAGAGCGTCACACTAGGCAGCAGAAACTTCAAGGTAGTCAAGG
Organism: Eristalinus aeneus; assembly: GCA_955652365.1. NCBI lineage: Eukaryota > Metazoa > Arthropoda > Insecta > Diptera > Syrphidae > Eristalinus > Eristalinus aeneus. The sequence goes on from OY019132.1 coordinate 58,302,109, forward strand.
ACTTCGTCTACCTCGGCTCCACGGTAAATAGGGACAACAACATGAGCACCAGAATCAAACGCAAAATCGCCAACCGCTCAAGAGGCAATTGAGCAATAAAGCCCTCTCTCTCGAAGGACTAAGCTCGCTTTATATAACAGCTTGAACATCCCAGTCCTACTGTATGACGCGGAAACCTGGACATTACCAAGGGCGGATGAAGAAGCCCTTAGTCTTTTCGAGAGAAAAGTTTTGCGTGCGATTTTTGGTCCTCATTGCGTTGATGGCATATGGAGCAGAAGATTTAACGACGAACTCTATGGGCTGTACAGCGACATGCGCCTGGTCAAGCGTCTACGCTCTAGGTCATGTAGAGCGTATGGACACCACTGCTCCGGCCCGAAAAGTCTTTGAATTCGAGCCATTGGGACAACGCAACAGAGGACGGCCTAGGTTAAGGTGGCGAACACAAATGGAGAAACTCCTCAGCCAACTTGGAGTGCGCAACTTGAGGCAGCTGGCGAAAGTTGGTTGAGGCCAAGGTCCACCCCGGGCTGTAAGGCCACAAGAAGAAGACGATGACATAGCTGTTTTAGTCACAATGGATAAAGATTGCCATTCATTAGAGATTTGTGATAGATTTCGTTAAGAATTTGTAAGAAAGGAAGGCAAAATAAATTATAAATGATTATCTAAACTTTTTGGGGTAGATCAAATTGTGTGTACTTGATGGAAAAATATAGAGGAAAAGCATTTTAATGAAGGTTTTTGTGGCTTTTCCTTCAAATTAATCTGTGACATATCATTTAAGGACTTGTATTAATATTTTAGTAGTAAGGTAATATGACCGCATCTCTAAAAATGTAAGATTCAAACACATAAATGTAATCTATTGCCAAAATAAAAAAAAAAACTATATCTTAAAAAAAAATCTAAATCTAGAGGAAAAGCAAATGTTTTTAAAAGAATTTTATGTGTAAAATTACAGATTACAGTGGGAAAAATATTTAAAGTTTAGAAGACAGAAGATCAGTCTTGCTTGAGGGAGACTATACCATTATAAACCAATTTCATTACTTTTGTACTTTTAGATTTTTTTTAATTCCTGCCATGGACAATATCTTTCGTTGCAATTCGATATATAACGATTTTTAATTAAACATTTCTATATCGTTTCAAAGTATCCACCCTGGCGTATCGGGAAGAATGCAACATTCACATGCCAAAGCTCCAGGTTCGATTCCCAGACTAAACATCACACATTTTCTCAGCTGCTAATAACACTCAAATAATAATAATCTATGAAAAAACTTCCCAAACTTCGCCGTCCTGAGTATAAAAATCTGGAGGTCTCTTCTACTCGTGTGAGAACAGCACAACACGAGTAGTTGATGAGGAAGCTAGTCCCTGGTTCCCTTGAAGAGTGCCGTGCCTGTATTGTTTCAAAAGTAGCAACTGTGAATACTATTTGAAAACCTAGCAAAATACTTAAGAAAATAATAACAAGAAGAAGAGTAATAAGAAGAAAATAATACACTTTTGGACCCACTAATTGCTTTCGACAATTTATCAACCAATCGCTGCTACTTTAATGATCAAGTGAAATCTGTAGATAACTTATGCTTATAAGTTGTCTGAAAAAAGGGATTTTTTTCTGGATCAGGAAGTCAAAAAGGAGGAAATTGTATTTATTTCTGAATGGTTTATAATTCATATTCTTCAAGCAAAGTTGTCAAATTTATCCAATTTAAGCACGACAGATGTGTTGGCAGTGGACTGTCGCGCCTTTTAATTATAATGATTAATTATTTTTTAAAAATTGAAGTTTTTTTAAAGATTCTCCTTTAAAAATATATTGCATTTTTGGCAAGGTTTGACCGCCAAAAGTCACATGTTCGAAACGTTCTAGAAATATGCGCAATAAAAAAAAACATTCCCTGACAGGCGGTAGTTAATGTGTTGCTTGTCCTAATCTAACAACTCGACATATTCCCTATAGTCGAATTTCAGATTTATTTATTTATGTTTCCTTTCCCGATGTTTATCTCTGCTGTGCCCAACAAATGGCACATTCAAGAGTTTAACATTCAAAGAAGTGTTTATTATTGGCTTCCAGACCACTATCTTCAATAATAGACAACTCAACTAGCCATTCAGTTGTGTTATCATATAAGCACCAACATCTCACCAATGTGTGATCGCCAACACAGAATGAAAAACAGACACCTCTGAACTCCCAGACCATTACCCGAAGTGGAACAGATAAGGATACATATTTAGATCCTTGTGTTAGAGAGGTTATTATTAAAATAGAAATAAAGTCACAATGACGCCTCCTTATCAAACATCACCGAGTGGGTTCGTTTTCGAGCAGTTGACTGGGTCATTGAAATGCGTCATGAATAGAAATCGCGTGATTTTAGTCTAGCTCATGGATTACTTGGCTGAACAAAGTCTACATCGGATGTTTTAACGATTTCGAATTTTTTTTTTCCATTTTTTCTTTCTTCCAATATAGTTAATCTTATCGTAGTTTTTCCGTTATCTGTTCGTGGATTTGTTGCTGTGTTGTCGCTACTGTTGAACTTGTCATGGGATAATGACCATGCGGTTGAAAATATCGCATTGTTACTAAATGAATATTTAACAGCGTTTTTTTTTTTCACAATCATTGCACACAAATCAAATTGGCAAGGAGCGTGTATTGGTCGTGGGATGTGCTACATCTATCATATTTGAAAATAAGATTGAAATTCAAAAATTTAAAAGTGTTCTCTGTTGAATTTTTGAAATATTCGACACATAAACAGTGGCGATTGGACTTTAATATTATTCCACTTATGGCGCACATGATAGCGACCTGAAACTTAGCCTCCGTTAACATCTTTAGTCATAACTGCAGAGATGAAGAGGAAAAAAAAATCATCTTCCACCTCATCTGTTTTTGTGAAACCCTCTATAAATACGGAAAAATTCATGTGGTGCCCATCTTTTACAAGTGAGTGAGTGCAAAACAAGCCAAGCCAACGACACCCCAATTTAATTAAAGACATTAACTTGTTTAACAAAAAAGAAAAGAGAATTCTCGATGATACTTGTTAAACAAAAAAGAAAAGATAATTCTCGGTGATGTGTTATTTTAATCTGTTGCATTGAAATCCAGGGAGGAATGCTATAAATCGCAACCATCAATTGTGCAGTGTTCTTATTTCTCTTCAGATTTCCAGACCAAAATAAGCGTATTTCAACGCGGTAACATATGGAAAAGAAGAGGAAGAACAGAAAACTTCGAACAGCTCATCAAAACCTAACGCCTTGCAATGAAAAAGAACTATTTACGACCAATTTCATCATCTAAGAAAAGCAAGCGACTTTGAAAAATTGCGAGAGACAAACTCAAAACAGAGTCGACTCATTGTACGTCACCATTCGTAAAAGCAGAGATTCCTTCTTTTTTATGCATTAAATGTGCTTCCAATTCATAAACATTTTACTCAATGATTTCGTACAAAAATAGAATATTATCGTGCTTTCCCAATTTTTAGAATCAATGTCATTCATGCAATCTTGAATTACAATATGCCGTTTCAAAATACATATAAACTTTTCTATAGCAAATGAACTTTAATTTTGAGTTGTTTCCGAGGGTGATAAAGGCGATAATTTTAACTAGCGGGAGTCGGTTTCATCACAGAATACTCAAGAAAAAGAAAACCCATATTCACAGTCTAACTCTCCCCACCACAGGACTTGCTACTTGCCGTCAGATCTTTTTAAATGTCTCAAATTTTCGACGTACAAGATCAAATGAATCATTTTTTTTTTTTTTTTGCAACAGACACACACATTCCTGGGTGCAAATATTTCTTTTTCTCACTTTTGCTATGCAGACAAGCTATAAAAAAACACACGTCAAAAACGCAGTCAAACGTTGTGTAAAATTTGGTCATAACAAAGTGGTCTTTCTAAAAAAAACTGTTAAGGAAACCCTCTGTCATTGGCCATCCGAAAAATCGAAGAGCCACAGTACCCCATGTCCAGAGCATTTGAAATGAGACAGTAATTAGAAAACAAGAAATGAGATATCAACAATACAAACCTTATATTCAACTGAGGTCAAATCCCAGCTGGGGCGTATCACTGTTAGAATTTCTTTAGCACCGGATATGACATCGTGTTCATCAACGGTCACCGGTATGAAGGGAACTTCCGTATCTGTCGGGGTGCAGTCATTGATTCTGCAACATCTGTTGTTGCCGACGAATTCATTGCTATCACCATTTGCAACCAGTTTTGATGTTGCTGCACTATCGGTCTGGTGCTTGCAGCAACCTTCGGTTCCCATAATTCCCAGTGCAACCAAGAGCGAGACACACAGTCGAAAAGGAGGCGAAATCAAAGCAAAAACTCAGAAACCAGCCCGACACGATGGTGTAATAGCCAGTCACTGCTGTCGCCGTTTTCTATTTCTGTATCCCCTAGTGTACTTTGGTGTACTTTTCTACGTTTTCTGCAGTAGGCAGCCGCCTTAGAGCCGCTGCAAGTTGCGAGAGCCAATTGATTTTCAGGTCAGTGGCTTAGGCAGCACTACTCCGACTTTGTGTGAGTTTTGTCACCTCACCCAAAATCCTGTTCGGTCCTATGTCACAATCAGGTGATTTTGAGTTTGTCAGGAGTCTGGTTGGCGCCTAACGTTTTGCGGGTTGCAGCAGCGCGCACGCAGGAGTGTCTGATCGTAGGGTGCGGTGGGATGTGGATTTCTATTTTTATCGATTTTTCACTGAATACAAATCTGTGGTTTCTGGCGTGTATTAATTAAGATTAATTTTTCTTTTTCACACGTTTCAAGAGACGAATGCAGGTACACGAAGTGTAATATCACCGAAGTTGCGAAAGGAGATTTAAGTTGAGGCAACGGCAACTGAGTTTTTTGTCACAAGTCACAAAAGCCGACTTGTTTTTGAATTGATTAACCGACTTCTACAAGTTGCGTTCGCGGATCACAGATATTTTGTTTGGAAATTACTGGAGTTTGTTGTGTTGAGGATTTTCTTAAGAAATTAAAAATCGTTCGTCAAAAGATTTCGCGCTGAAAATCGAAGAACACTTCATAAACGAATGACAAGCACGGGCGAAATGAATTTATGGACTGAGCGGCGGTGAATCTGTGAGTGAATCATATGGTACGGCATGTGAAGTGAATTTGAAAGAAGCGAATGAGAGGGGAATGTTTTCTGTTTTGTTTTCGTTTTTATTTTATTTATTTATTCTTTCGTGTTGTGTTCGTTGAATTTTTTCTTTTTTGCACTGGAGGGTGCGAGAAGGAACGACTGTTCAAAAGGTCTGAACATGTGTGAGACTGAGAAGCAATGAGTTGGTGGAATGTGCGAAACGAAAACAACATGCATATGCCAGAGGTTGGGAATGAATTATTGTTTAGTTTCCCTTCCGAATGTTCGTTATTGAGATGTGCAACAAAATTGTAGTAGAAGATGCCAATATAGGTCGAATTCAAGTTACCGTTGGAACATTGTTTTTTTTCTTAAAAATTCTATTCACGGCGGATTTAATAAAAAAGAATCACAGAATAGAGAGAGAGAGAGAGTCAATAATCATTTGTTGTACAGTTTAACAAAGAGGTATCATTTAAGGATCGCAGTATTTCCCCCAGAATTTGCAACTTTCAATGGAAACAAATCTTATTTGTTTTTTGTCGTATGTAACATAAGTTGAAGTTAACGAATGGACGCTAATTTGAAGTCATTTGCATGCATTTCGGTTCCTCTATCATGATGTCTAGTTGACACCTCATTTTAAATTTTCATAAAAATCCTTGACTGTACCAAGCCTCCTATTGTGGTATGTTGTCAATACAAGAGTGATTTGACTAATAGAACATACAGTGTGTGCAAATTTTCAATATATTTTACTTTATTTTCAACTAAAATTAAAAAGAAATAATGCATTATATGACATCCTTGGCCTTTATGAGTGCGTTGACTCTTTTTGACATTGAGGAAACAAGCCGTTCGCAAATAAAAAATTATAAATCAATGAAAGAAGAAATGAGTTTAGTTTTTGTGGTGCAGTCCCTCATCGTCAGCTTTTCTTTGGTAATTGCCTACAGATTCTCAATTGGATTGAGGTCAAGGGAGCTGCCAAACCAAAAATTACTGCTTAATTTTTTTTGATGTGCGACATGAAACAAGATCCTGTTGGAAAATTGAATTTATAACGGAACGTCTCTAAATGGTTTTAAGCAAGATTTGAGTTAAAACTTCTGCGTTTATGGTGCTGTTCATTATACCTCCTATTTCCTTAAGACTTCAAACACCTTCAAATGTAAAACAACCCCAAAACATGATATTGGAAGAGTGTTTTGCCGCTTGAACGATATGCGCGTCGGAGTTTTGCTTTCGGATTTTTTCTCAAGACACTTTCCCGGTATCTTTGGGCATCGAAGTGACTCTCGTTTGAGAAAACAAATTTCTTCCAACTGTCCACTCTCCATTTCTTATGTTTTTAGCCTAATTTAGTCGCTTCTGCCTAATTTTTTCGGTCAACAACTGTTTTTCAAAGGCTTTATGACCTTTCGATCAACTTCCAGAAGACACCTACTGACTATAAACGCATCTAACTGAACGCCAGTTGTTATCCACCCTCTTTGCAAGTCAAAACTTGTCTTGCAAGTGTTGATTATACTATTTCTTATTAAAAACTTCTCGTCACGTTTTGTTGTTTTGCGTTTCCGCCCGTTATGACACTTCCGATTGGATTCAGTGACCTTGTGTTGAACAATGATCCTTGAAACAATGGATTTTGAAACTTCAACGCCAGCTGAAATTTCTCGGATGGTTTTCACAGCGTGCGCATGTAACGCATTGGCTGGTCCGTCCTTTCTTTTGGAATAACCATGATGATGGAGTCTTAATAATAATGTTTGAAATTTAATTAATGTTAAAATTTAATTTTTTGCCTTAAAAACAGCAACTTACCTCTTAGAACATCCAAATTAATTTAAATAACTATAGAATAGAATACTTACCAAAATATTTGGAAAGAAAAAACGTACAAACCATAGCCTACTATCAAAAAGTTAAAACAAAATTGCTTGTCCCAATTAATATGCACACGACTGTAGCAATCAAATGGAACCATCTTTTATATGGAAATTAACAGGTCTGTTCCAATTGCTCTGAATTGCTGCGAATGTCTACGAATTTGCTCAAAAAACTACGAAAAAGCGTTCCATTAGCTGATATTTTCGTAGAAGAGAGAGCTCATGAGAGAGTAAAATATTTCCCCTCCCTACGAATTGCTGCCGAAGAAAAATCTTTGGGCAGTAGATGGAAGAAGTGAAAACAAAAAAACCTTCGACATTTCATACATCGGATAGCTGTTTACGAATTTCTACGAAAAGTCGTTTCACAAGTTTTGGTAGAGATACTTCCTGCAAGAGAGATTCTTACCAGGTATACCGGTATGAAATGATATGAATATTTTTTTGAAAACAAAACACTAATTATTAATGGGAAAGTAAAAACATTTTATTCAAAGTATTGGCCATTGTTTTCTACACATTTTGACCGCCTTTCTGGCAATTTGTGAATACCACGCCGATAAAATTGCTCGTCTTTTAAAACAAACCAATCAGACACCCAATTTTCGACCTCCTCGTAGGAATCAAAGTGCTGCTCAGCCAATGAAAATAAATGAAAGTCGGAAGGAGCCAAGTCTGGTGAATACGGCGGGTGGGGTAGCTGCTCCCAGCCAAGTGTTTTGATTGTATCATGAACCGGTTTTGCTTTGTGTGCAGGTGCATTGTCATGAAGCAAAATTACCTTGCCGTGTCTTCTGGCCCATTCTGGTCGTTTCTCGATCAATACCTGGTTCAAATTGTTCATTTGTTCTCGGTAGCGATCAGTATTAACGGTTTCACCGGGTTTTAGGAGCTCGTATTGCACCAGCACACCTTTCTGGTCCCACCAAACACACAGCATTGTTTTCTTGCCGAATCGATCTGGTCTTGCAGTCGATGTTGATGGTACTCAAACTACTCAACTACGAATTTCTGTACACAAATGAATTGGAACAGACCTAATAAAACTTCTCTTCTGCTATCCGACAAAGCAGATAAAGTCGATTGCGTGGTATCACAAGCAAGTTGTGTTTGATCGGATTGAGTGATAACAAAGTGCCGCCATTACATCAATTTGATGTGTTGAAGTTTGTTATTAACAAAAGGTTCGAAGTAAAAATAATGGATTTTCAGAGCTCTTGTTCCATTTTCTCAATTTTATTGTGCATTATAGTCAATACTTAATTAACTATCATTGATTTCATTCAATTTAAGTTTCCTCTAATGTGTAGACGAATTAAAATTACGGTAGGAGTTAACGATTTATGGCAAAAGTGGCCTAAAAAGCGAAGATAGCGAATACAGTCTGTTTTTAGTGCAACATGGTCGTTTATTCTTTAATTTTGTTGGGGTTTACATTTAGGAACAAAATTTACAAAAAGTTATCATAACCTGAAAATGTACTTTGTAATGGTGATTCTATAAATTATGAATGAAGAATTAAGTTGAACTTTTGAAAAACAATTACAACGGGCCGAAATGCCACAGTCAAAAAGCAAAGCAACATTGTAACGTAACATAACCTACATAAGACATTTCCGATTGTTAAAAGACTTACATATGCAATTTTAGTTTATGCTTCAAAATTGCGTTTGAATATATTAACTGCGATTTAATAATTGTATGGCTCGACAGTCCAAAGGGGGGCCATAGCGTAGCTTGCTCATCAACTACTCATGTTGTGCGCACTACTGTTCTCTCACGAGTAGAAGGGACCTACAGTTTTTAGCCGACTCCGAACCGCTAAGCTTAAGAAGTTTTCTTAGGCAGTTATTTCACCTCGAGTGTTTTCAACAGCTCGAAAGAGGTGGTGCCGTGAAAAATTCAAGGTGTTAAGCCGGGAATCGAACCTAGACCTTCGGCGTATGAGTGTCGCACTCTACTCACTACGCTACGGCGGTCACTTAATTGCTGTTTTTTTTTTTACTCCGAAGCAAGCCGATTTTAATAAATACTCGCAACTTTATAAATTGATTAAAAACTAAACTTCATATTATATTAACACTTTTTTAAACAGACCTTTAGCTCGTTTGTCCGGTCCACAAGAAAGGAGACCCCTTCGACTGCGCTAACTACCGAGGGATCTTCTTAACATAGCATATAAGATTTTCTCTGCCGTACTGTGTGAGCGCCTGAAACCGTTCGTCAACAACCTGATAGGTCCTTATCAGTGTGGTTTCAGGCCAGGGAAGTCAACAATCGATCAGATCTTCACACTGCGGCAGATCCTGGAGAAGTCCCAAGAAGTACAAATCGACACCCACCATCTATTTGTCGATTTCAAGGCCGGGTATGACAGCGTGCATAGAGACGAGCTATACAGTGCCATGTCTAGTTTTGGCATCACTCGTCAGATTGTGTAGGATGACAATGGAGAACTCTCGCTGCTCCGTCAAGGTCGGTAGCGAACTCACCGAGACCTTCGATGTCAAAAAAGGATTTAGACAAGGCGACGCGCTGTCATGCGACTTCTTTAACATCATCCTTGAGGGGATCATGCGGAACTCACACGTCAACACCAGAGGCACGATCTTCCACAAGTCCGTTCAATTGCTAGCTTATGCGGATGACATTGACGTGATCGGCCGAACTCAGCGAGCCGTCAATGAGGCGTTTGCTAGCGTTGAAGCGGAAGTGGCTGAAGTGGGTCTGGTGGTAAACGAGGGCAAAACGAAGTATATGCTGTCATCGAAGAAGGACGCAGAACATCGACGTCTCGGATAGAGCGTCACTATGGGCAGCAGACACTTCGAGGTAGTGAAGGACTTCGTCTATCTCGGCTCCGCGGTGAATAGGGACAACAACATCAGTACCGAAATCAAGCGCAGAATCACTCTTGCCAATCGCTGTTTCTTTGGGCTCAAGAGGCAATTGAGTAATAAAGCCCTCTCTCGAAAGACGAAGCTCGCTTCATATAACAGCTTGATCATCCCCGTCCTACTTTATGGCGCGGAATCTTGGACGTTAGCAAAGGCGGATGAGGAAGCCCTTAGTCTCTTCGAGAGAAAAGTTCTGCGTGCGATTGATGCGGTCCTGTTTGCGTTGATGGCATCTGGAGGAGAAGATTCAACCACGAACTGTATGGGCTGTACGGCGGCATGAGCCTAGTCAAGCGTCTACGGATACAACGCTTAAGGTGGCTAGGCCATGTAGAGCGCATGGACAGCACTGATCCGGCCCGAAGAGTTTTCAAATCCGAACCACAGGGACAACGCAACAGAGGGCGTCCTAGACTGAGATGGCGCACACAAGTGGAAAAGGACCTAAACCAACTTGGAGTGCGCAACTGAAGACAGCTGGCGAAAGATCGTGCTGGCTGGAAAGGCATGTTGGGTGAGACCCAGGTCCACCCCGGACTGTAGCGCCATCCGAAGAAGAAGAAGAAGTAGCCTAAGAAAGAACAGTACTATGTGCTTAGATCTGTGATGTCTTTACAGAGACGGCAACTGGTAAAAGACTTCTAAGCCACAGATGTGTCAATTCAAAATATCAAACTGTCAAGGGCATGCACCTCAAAAATCACATCTGGCGACAATAGGAACTTTGAGAAAAATCAAGACAAGTTTAGAGAACCAAAACAGTAGACGCCTTTAGTTCAACCACTAGACGACCGCTTGGGTGACTCACAATAAGGTAGTTGTGCATTCACTTGCACATTGACATTTTTTATGAAAATGATGATGGCAATATTAACATAAATAACAAATCAAATCAAAATTAAAACATCACTAGGTAATCTGTTCTTTTATTTGTATTTTAGCAAATTGTACCTCTTAAGTATGTTTAGTTGTTTTTGGTTTCTTTTTTCATCACCTTCTCGTTTTCTTAATTTTTTCTTTTCATAATTTACAGAATGTTGAATTTTTTCCTTAAACCAACTTATATTGTACAATTAATTGTTTTCATTACATCTCATATATTCATTAGTAGTTTTGTTTTTCCATCTAAAATGCAAGAGTGCATATAAAATAAATTAATTATTTTAGAATGTTGTTGTATTCCTTGAAATATCTATATACGACTATTATGTGTAAACTGGATCATTTAACACAAGTACATTATCTACAAATGTGTGTTCTTCTGTTAATTTATCTCCCTTCAGTTGTTTATGCTTTTAATGCTTGTCTAATATATATTTTTTTTTTTTGCATTCATTATCTGCTGTAATCAATATTTTATTCATTTTTATAATATTGCTTATAGACATACAGAGTTAGGTCAGGTGCCATAGAAATATTGTTTCTAATCCTACAATGTAAATATTTTCTTTTCAGTTTTAATATCTACTTTATGTTTTAATATTGTAGGTTGCTGCTTTTCTTTATTTTTCTTTCTGTTTTTTTATCCTTTTTCATTTTTTGCAAGTTTTGTTTCTTTCTCCTATTTGACTGCGCCACTTTGACTGCTTGAAAATGAATCAGTGGAACCCAATTGATCAGTGAAGATGTGGCAGACATATGTATTACAAATGAAAAAAACGTAAAAAGAATCAAAGTTTACATAAAAATTAGGAAATCACGTATAGAATTCATAAAACTGACTATATTTAAAATGCGTGCGAAAGATGTGTCAGCTGGATATAATAAATCAAAAAGGGCAATCGAAATGATTTGGTATTTATTGCTGTTACCGTTACGTGGTTACGCACAAAATCGTTTGAACTTTTATTTCGAAAGTTGATAAAGCTAAAACAAACTGGAGAAAGGTGCAACATTTTTGGAATAATGAATGATTTACAAAAATATTCTATTTGCACTAAGCCTTTCATTTACGTAAGCCTGTTTGGAAGAAATTCGGCCTCCGTTTATTCCGAAACAGGCGACTTTAACGATAATCCCGGTCAAAAATCCTGTAAGGTACAGTAAGGCGTTTAAAAAAGAACATTTCCGAGGAAATTGTTGGAATTGTTGTTTTTTCTTTTAGTCTCCTAAACAATTGATTTTGTTCATCTGCTTAATGCAGTGGGAAATAATAAAGCCGAAGGAAATAACAAGTTTTCTTAGTGACAATGCTACTGCAAACGCTGAACGAAATTGGCCGCATTTAAGGACTTTTTTAATGTGGTGGGCTTCCCCCCGTCGATTGAATTCGAAAATCTTCTGCTCAAAAAAATTTCCAAGTGAATTGTCAAATGTAGGTAACTTAACCTCATTCTGTATCTAAATAAGATGGGCGACAAAATGATTTATCATTTAATAATAATAATTGGGTGGTGCGACAGTTCACAGGGGGACCAGGGTCTGGTATGCTCATCAACTAATCGTGTTGTGCGCGCTACTGTTCTCTCACGAGTACGAGTAGAAGGGACCTACAGTTTTCGTCCGGCTCCGAACGGAGAAGTTTGAGAAGCTTTTTGTTAGACAGTATTGCTTTTTGAGTTTTGTCAGCAGCTCGAAAGAAGTGGTGCCGTGAAAAATTCAAGTTGTTCAGCCGGGAAACGAACCTGGATCTTCGGCGTGTGAGTGTTGCACTCTACCCATTACCCCACGGCGGCCTGTTTTTTGAGACGTTTTGAGCTTTATGCTTAAAATCAGTTTTCTAGTAGTAGATTTAGTTGAATTTGTAGAATCTCTTCTTATTATTTTTTTTATTATTATTTTTAATCATCATTTTTAATCATCACCTAAGACATGAGGTGATGATTAAAAACTCGTGGAACTACAACTAAGGACAGAAGTGCTGGCAAATTTTTTTGAATATTAAAAGACGGTGTGAAGGTGACGGCGTTGATTCCAACTCACTCACTTGTCACAATATTTTCTTAAATTCTCAAAACATTAAATCTTCCTCTTTCGTAATGCTCATCCACAGCATTTAATTTCTAAACAGTTTCAAACAAAGAGAAAAAATTCACTTAAAGGCCTATACAAATAAGTAGAAATAAAATAATTTTTTTCCATTTCCTTTCTTTAAGGATAATATAAAGGATAATATAAGCATAAAGGATATGGCTTAGAGTAGCCGAAACAAGCTTAGACGTGCTTGTACAAATTGAGTTTCGTGAGACAAAACAAGGAACCGCGACTTTCAAAGTAGTCAATAGTTATGTTAGTTGGGGCAAAATAGTGATGCAGATGAAATAGTTTGTCGTTTATTGTCACTGTAATTCTTTATCCCTGTTTAAGAAAAAAATCAAGAAGATTGTTAACCGTAGGTGTGCTCCATTACTTTCTGTACCAAATTCGAAAGTCTGTCATTTGTTAACGAAGGGGGTGGGGGGGGGGGGGGGTAAATCTTTCTCAGAAAATAGCAAGGTACGGGAACGCATCTATACCGAAAGTATAAAGTTTGTCACAAATTCACTTCTTCGCTACCGAAAACAAAAACAACAAGATTTGACTTACATACACAGGGGTAATGGATCAATTCTGACTCTCTGTACACACACTAATTAATTTAACAGAAAACCAACAACCTACCCACAAAAATTTCTTGTGTTTAAATGGTCAGGGTGGGGAAATATTATACTCTTTTGAGAGAGTGTAAATTTGACGTAAAACCTACTTTTTCCGTATACGGGAACGGAGTTTGTGTTAGTCTGCGCTGTTTTGCACTGTTTTTTGTGTTTGTTTCGAGTATGGGAACATACCTAATATGTCGTTCATTGCCACTGTTATTCTTGATCCCAGACTAAGAAAAAACCAAGAAGATTGTTGTTAAATATGTCAAGTGCTGAAGCAATTACATATTTCACTGCTCCCTTGAGTTCCACTGACATTAAACAGCCCTCATTGTCCTTTATTACACGTTCGTACTTCAACCGCGCACGTTTTTACGATAACAGAAGTTTCACTTTATCTTACCGGTGTGAAATTACGTTAACCCACCGAGAAGCCAATTGAATTAGGTCCTATGGTTAAATACTTCTCTTTTCAATTAGGACTCTCCATTAGAAATGTCTACCAACTGTCACGTAGCGAGTAGAAAATTATTTGCCGCCCATAAATCGAATGCAACTCAAAGACAATTTTTTTTTCTGAATATTAAAAATACGAAATCGTAATTCCTTAAATTTTTCTATTCAGGTAGGCAATCAGAACCGACTACCTTCATTTGGTGAAATGCAGTTCACATCATCGTGTCACAGTTGAAGGACGCCACTGTAACAAGGGACATTGAACGTTTGTCCCTTTTGACAGATCGCTTATAATTCCTTGCCCTATCGTGTTTTTTTTTGTATTTCCTTCTTTATTTATTTATCACAGAATCCTAATAAAACGTTAACTAAACGAAACAAAAAAAACTGCAATTGTACGAAGATTTAAACGTGAACATTGAAAAAGTGCAAACATATTTTGTTTTTCATTTCTTTTGGTTAATTTCAATGAGTGAGTGTATGTGTGGGTGAGTGTGTGTAAAGTAGAGGTGGTATGAGTGCTACTTTTCGTTATCTACTTTGTTTTATATATCTTTTTCACATTGCAAATATATATTTATATATATATAGTCGAAAAATATTTAACATGTTGTGCATAATGAATTTGAATTTAAATTTCAATAAAAAACCATCCGCCATCAAATGGTTTTCTGTATGTATATATACTACATGTATGTATATTTATTTAGTTACTTATAGATAATTCATTTTAATTTTGTTCTACAATTTATGTTCTTAATTTTTGTCATTTTTACTTTTTTTTATTTTTTATAATTATTTATTTTTTATGTTTATTACAAAATCAGTCTCAATACAAGCCATTTAAATCTTTCTTTGCTTAAACATCAATGTGTGAGTTTGTGGTTGATTGAAATTTATTTCAAGTATGCCTCCTCCGGTAATCGGTTTGGTTTTTACATTATTTTTTTGGGTTTGCTGCACGAGAATCGATGGGATAAGCAGTATCGAAAGATTTGCTAATGATTTTTTTCTTGTTAGCTGCGGAAGGAACTTTCCTAGTTATGAAGTGTATCTATCATTGTGTAGAAGTATCTACTATACGCTTTCCTATTTTTTGTTGGGAGTACATGTATATATATATATATGTTTTTATATTTAGCAGTTAATTTAGTATGTTATGGTTTTGCTTACTTTGAAAAATAATATCAATGGCTACCCGTCAAGAAGTTTTATTGCATCGTACCTAGTTCATGAATGTATATCTAGATTAATTATATTTATTCGCGGAATTTTATTCAAGTATTTATGTTTTTTTTTTGTTTTTTCTTAATGTATAAGTTCGTGTTTAATATTTAGAAATCTTATTTATTGCTGTTGTGAGCTCTAAATTAAGTTTAACATAAGATTTTGTTTTTACTAAACGGGGAAGGACAAAGAGGACAGATTTTTAAGAGACAGACAAAATATCGGAAAAATATTACGAAATAGTAACAAGAAGCTTAAGGAAAAATTCTCAGGGCTTCGACTTTATAAAATATGGCGGGGAATATGTTGTATGCTTCGAAATATCTCCAAGTGTGGTCTTTAGTGTAAACCTATTGTTTTCGAACATACCCAGTGAAACTGTACAGCGATACAGGCGACCGACAAGTTGACGATTTATTGAACGACGAGACTTGTTTTAATAGTAGAAGACTCTCAATCCTTGAGTCGGGTTCGAAAGGAAAAAAACACAAATGACATGAGAAGATGAGAGGTATTGTAACAGGAATGATTTACAAAAGTTTCACAATGAATGTCCGATGTCCACCAATTTCGGAAAGACTCCTGAGGCTCAAACTCTACTAGCAATACACTGGCAGGCGATATTGAGAATTTGGAAGAATAAGATTCATAGAATTTTAAGCTGTTAGCAGTAATCTTCTTTGGATGACTATGGACAAGAACTCTGTCCCCTCGACTTTGACTACATAAAGATGGAATTACATTGACAGAGGAAAGTTGCTTGAGCTCTGGAAAGAGACTGGAATGATCTTATCGGGTATACACATCAGACCGGGATTACAATGAAAAAAAAAACAAGTTCTCAGTGCACTTTGTTCGGTGCATACAAAAGAAAGGAGGAAACTGAATCCTTAAGAAATGGCGCAATCAAGGCATGCGCCATTTCTTAAGGATTCAGTTTCCTCATTTCTTTGCCGTTCTGTATCAGGTCCTTGCCAGTTTTCAGTGTCTTCTTAGGCAAATAAAGCTCGGGTCTTCTCTTAGGGCTCTTCCGCGCCGTCACCGCGTTCACCGGGCAGGAGTGGTGATGCAGGCGACAGTGCTTCGAGCACACGTGGCCGCTGGTGGTTGGGGTGTTGGAGTCCTTTAGCGGGATATCGAGCTGGTTCTTCGTTGGCCACTGGTTGGCCCCGGACTTGGAGAGTTTTCGTTCGCGTTTCTTACTACTACTGCGTCGCTGGTGAGTGTAGGAACTCTCCTTTCCGTCTGACGACGGGAAGTCATAAAGACCATCTGAGTCAGTAAACGGAAGTTAGTCTTTGCGACCGTAAAAGTGCGGGGAAAGTTCCATTCCAGCGCTCACGCTCAGCGGGCTTTCCGATCGCGAGAGCACTGGTGACAGACCCTTTTCGGCGCCGTCCACCTGGAGCACGATTGACGGCAGTTGGAGCTGCGCCATTTGAGCTACAGGTGCTGGCTGTTGTTCCTCGACTTCGATCAGAATCTCCTCTTCAACGAACACTCCCAGTTCTGGGCAGTTACAGTTGCCTGTGCCGCGGTTGTCGTTCATCTTTTCGTCGACGTGGTCTGTGCCGATACCTTCATAATTTGACTCCAGTAGGACGTCGTCGGACAGGGTCTCCGAATCGGGGCAAGTGCGCAGGCGTTCGTGGTTCTCTCTCAGGTCCTTGTCAGTTTTCAGTGCCGTCTTAGGCGAATAAAGCCCGGAAAGAATCAGATTTTCAAAGTGTGGCCTCATTAGTTTACAAAATCACCAAATTGCCAATCGTTACCTATCACCTAGTACACATGGAGACTTGGCCAGGTTTAGAATTTCTCTCAGACTTGTTAGATGACATTACATACAATGGATGACATTGGAGAACTCTTGCTGTTTCACTAAATGTGTACTGAAAACATCGTGGCCTTTAAACTCAAATAAGGAGCCAAAATGTCGTCGCGTGACTTTGCGAACATAATTTCGGCGTAAAGCATGCTTGTAAGCCCCAGGAACACAAATCTTTCAACAGCTTAGTTGAAGTGAATGATCTAAGCGTGATTGCACTGAAACAAGGACAAATCGCGATAACATTTACTGGCATTAAAACAGGAGACGCAAAACTGAACGTGCCAGAAATTGAAGGTTAGACAAGGTCCTTTCGAAAGAACAAACATTCCGTTGCCTTAAACAGAACACCCGTTTTGCAGCAATGTGTCAAGTAGCTTAACTAACTGTACGTTACTGGAAAGAAACAACTGTCATCTGTCATATGTCATCGAAGCCCTGTAGCGATAAGTAAATTCAAAGTCAATTTTTTACAAGAAATGAAAGCAACGCGGTTACCTTACGATATCGAAAAAATGCAATTAAAACAGAGATTTCAAAATTCCAAGTCTTAAGACCCAAAATATCGTTGAAAAGATTGGATAAACGATAAAAATACAGAAAATGTCAAATTATTTTCATTCAAGATGAAATTTCTTAGCTTACAAAGTGTAGTTTCATTTCCTCTTGCTTATGTTGTTGTTTATACAATTTTTGGGATAGTTTCTTGTGTTTCTGTTTTTCCATTAAAATTGCTTATTTATCTAAAAAGGTCTTACACTGAAATAATGCAACACAACAACTTATGCACGCAAAAGCGAAAATATACGTGACTAAACGATTGTCCTCATTTTCCCACAGTTTCTCTATATATATAAAAGTTGAGTGTTTTGCATTTTTTTGTTTTGTTTTTTGGTTTTGCGTTTTTTATTTATTCACATTTAAATGTTCAATTTTTATAAGTATACTAGAGTTAATATTTGAATTTGTTTTTCTTGTGTGTAGAAACAATAGATAACGAATAGTGATTTAGCTAAAAACGTGATGAACACATGTCGAGTAGAGAGTTCTTTGTCGTTTTTTTTTAAGGTTATGTTTATCATTTTTGGTATCGTTTGCTTTTTGCTGTGTTTCGTCGATTTTCAGGCGAACATAAGGTCAGTTGAAAAAGATTTACAAATCCGTTTTGTAAAATTGAGTGAATTTTGTTTTTTTTTTAATGTTTTTGTTTTTATTTACGTTCTATACAAGCGCAAGGGGGTCTTATCACATATCTTCTTAAGGTTTCTATTGCTTATTCTACATGTATTTACAGGGTGTTTGAGAGGAGCCGTCTGTGTCAAGTGTTTTTCTTTCGTGTGGTGCGCTGTTCGGTTATTTACATTAACTCACTCCAAAAGCGCACTGGAATGCGTCTGCTTTGTTTGTCCGTCTAAAAATAATTTGTGTCTCGAGAGGCTGCTGTTTGGATTTTCTTTTTTGACGTCTCGCCTTTTCAGATTTATTCAAATGGTCCTTTTGATTTGTTGAATGCTTAGTTAACGGTTGCTCTTCGTTGGGCGCCACATTTCTGGCCTTTTTCGCGCTGCAGTCAGTCGCTTAATCACTGTTTATGTCGTCGGTTGTGATAATGTTGCGTTCGCGGCTCTTCCAATTGCCCGGATTGAGGGCGGACGCTGTCGAAATGCCATATGATCCGCCGGGGAGTCGCTTCTGTCGGCAGAGGGCGACCTTTATGCGATTTGGCGACTGTGGCTGCAACAGGGGGGATGACGCTTGTGGGGAGTCCAAGTCGTCTGTGTTCTCCTCGGCGCAGCTGTCCGATGGGGAGACGAGTCGCTCGCGGGTTTTGATTGATTTTTCTAGACGTCTTAAGAATCTGCGCAGACACCATGGCATTAATCAGGAGTCCTATCTCTTTCACTTTTCTTACCTTATTTGATTTCCTATCGCTCGCAAACGGTTGATTTTGCATCGTGGACGTGTCTGGTCATCGGGGACAATGCTCGGTGACATGCGGCGTAGAAGGGCCTGCAAATGAGGATTCAAGCTAAACTCTAAAGCCAGTGGCCGGTAACACACACTTACATCCGCAGCTTCATCTTCGCTGTTGCTTTCGTGCTTCCGCACACGCTTCTCCCGGTTGGGCGAGTTCAGTCCTGTGAAATGAAAAAGAGATAAGCCCTCTCATGTAAGGGTTCAGGATCAGTGGTAATACTCACGTCTGGGCATTGAACGAATGGTTAGGTCTTTGGTGGAAGTCAAACTCTCCGACGAACTACTGCTGCTCGCTACGGGGTGTCGGTTGATGGGTCTTCTCTTGGGGCTCTTCCGCGCCGTCACCGCGTTCACCGGACAGGAGTGGTGATGCAGGCGACAGTGCTTCGAGCACACGTGGCCGCTGGTGGTTGGAGTGTTGGAGTCCTTGATCGGGATATCGAGCTGGTTCTTCGTTGGCGACTGGGTGGCCCCGGACTTGGAGAGTTTTCGTTCGCGTTTCTTGCTACTGCTGCGTCGCTGGTGAGTGTAGGAACTCGCCTTTCCGTCTGACGACGGGAAGTCATAAAGACCATCTGAGTCAGTAAATGGAAGTTGGTCTTTGCGACCGTAGAAGTGCGGGGAAAACCGTCCCATTCCAGCGCGCTCGCTCAGCGGGCTTTCCGATCGCGAGGACACCGGTGACAGACCCTTTTCGGCGCCGTCCACCTGGATCACGATCGACGGCAGCTGGAGCTGCGCCATTTGAGCTACAGGTGCTGGCTGGGGTTCCTCGACTTCGATCAGAATCTGCTCCTCAACGAACACTCCCAGTTCTGGGCAGTTACGGCTGCCTGTGCCGCGGTTATCGTCCATCTTTTCGTCGACGTGGTCTGTGCCGATACCTTCGTCATTTGATTCCAGTAGGACGTCGTCGGACAGCGTCTCCGAATCGGAGCGAGTGCGCAGGCGTTCGTGGTTCTCGTCGTTGGCAGCCCCAGACTTACCGTTCGTTATGTTTTCCTTGCAACTCGCTAGTGCGGCGTTCTTCCTTCGACTCAGAAGGCTGGCATGCAACGACAGATTTGGTCCCGAGTGGCCGCTGCCCGGCTCGTCCATTTCGTTTGGACAGAGAGGGTTGCTCGAGCCGCATCGGCTTGGTCCTGGACTGGCCATGCTCGAGTAGCCTGATGAACTGAGGTTGCTCTCAGAGATGGTGCGGTCCGCTCGGCTGCACATAGTGAATGGGCTGAGGTAGCACATGCCCACTGGGTTCCCGGGTGCCAAAAGGGAGCCCGAGCCGCTTACCTTCGGCGCCGGCGACAGCGGCTCAGTGTCGGACTCCAGCTCGCTCATGTTCGAAGTCACCGTAATCATGGGCGGCGCGAAGGGCAGGTCAAGAGATGTAGGCTTCTCGAACTGTTTCAGCAATCTAGAATTAGAGTCAAAACTTTGGATTGATCTAAACTACGAAAGGCTCTAACCATTCAGGAAAAGAAAGAGAGAGAGAGAGAAACTACACGTGATAAGGCGACAACGAAGGCGCGGCACTACGACGCACGCTAGTCGTGTCTACGACTACGCAGGCCTGAGGCAACATCGAAAGCAACAACTACAATACACACTTTTCGAAACGGAAAATAAACAAAACAGAAACGGAACTCAAAACTGTACAGTACGGTACACAGTTGAGGAAAGTTCTTAGAAAACTAAATGGCGGGAGAATGTCACACGGGAACGAGAAGAGGAGTGGTGCGGTTTGCTTTTCTGAATGCGGTACCTTTTCTGCTGCTGTTTGTTGGGGAACATGAAGCTTGTCTCGCCGATGCTCGCGCGTTGTGGCGGCGGTGAACCTGGAAAGATTATCATGGGGAAGCGATTTTTCGTTGGACTCGGCTGTTCCACAGTCAGCGTTGGAATGACCAAGTCTCGCGGGCGGGACGCCTTCTCCTCAGGCGTTGGCGGTTCGATGTCGATGATTATGCTGGGCATCAGGAATGGCGATGTGGGCGACTTCTGCTGCTGTTGCTTCTGCTGCGAGGATTGTGCTGCTGGCGCTGACTTGTGAACGTCCGCCTGCGACGTGATGATGGTGTCTGTCGGCGTGGTTGACTCCATTTCTGACTCGCGGCTCATGCGACGCATGAGCTTCTCGTTCTGCCCGAGGTCCAGGAATATACTTGCCTTTGGGGGTGGAATAAACTTTTAGAAAATAGTTGGAAATGGAATTTTGTGACGTAGTAGCCGTAGATTTGTGTTTATGGGTGTGTGGACTGTTTTTCTGTTTTTTATTTGTTTGGGAGAGGGGGGCTTAGTGCTTGCTAAATGAGGGTGTATCGGTTTTTGACAGGTGTCAGTTGTTTGAAAGCGTTTTCTGGACTGAGTGTGACTTCGACTAGATCTAAGTTTTTGGCGGCGCAGGGAATACTGCGGATTACTGCAGAGGGGATATGTTTGGTCAAAGCAACGGCTGTGCGCTCGTCGGAGTGGTGATACGCGGGCAATGAGGGGGAGTAGCCAATAGAAGATATTCAAGTTCAGTGTTTGATTTATAGGCTTTCACTGACCATAGGTACTCGAGCTGTCAATCAGTGCAATATCCCCGATACACGCAGCTGCTGTCCATGTCGACCTAGGTATAAAATCTCGATAAGTATTCACTGTTAATTGCAGGCCTATAAAGAGCGGATGTGGATGAATTCTAAACGCACTGCGTGTGAGTTCAAGGAATGAGACGATAATGGAAGTTTGTTCTAACGAAAACTTGAGCATGTATAAGGATTAAATAGCTTCGAACTAGCATTGGGGCTACTCAAATGAGACAAATGTTTTCAGATGCTACGTAAGGTAAGACTAAACTAGCAAATAGACAGTTTGGTATGTCTCTTGGCGTTGTGGCTTTTGGGAAGAATCAGCGATTCAGGATCAGTTCTCAATGCCGATGAAATTTCCACAACTTTCCACTTACTGACTTCAGTGAATAGACTACCTTGAGAAATTTATTTGTTTTGTTTGTGTTCAAGCGCCGACTGGTTTATAGTTTTAAGGGAAAGGATGAAGTAGCAAGCTCGACAGCAGAGTTTTTGAAAATTTTCATTTCCATGAAAAAGCCTGTATTCCCCTCAAATATTTTGATAAAATGAAAAAGAAGAAGCGTAAACGGTGTGCGATATTTTGTGAAACGACAGTTGACATTTGAATGTGGGAGGAAGTAGTGCATGTAACCCTTATTTACTGTTACATGCATTATAAGTGTCAGGTAGACGACATCAAATACAATTTTTCAACTTCGGAAACTTAAAAAAGCTCGCCTGAAGAAAAGCAAAAGCATTAGCATTACTTTTTCATTACCATTGAAGTAATCAGCTATTTTTTAAGTTCAATATTGAGTAATAACTTGTGGACTATGGTCGGTGTTCGTTGGTCAACATCCTCATAGAAAAGTGATGGATTATGCAACTTGATTAGAACCATAAGATACATAGTTTAAGTAATGGTTTAAAAATTTTACAATGAAGGCAGTGGCTTCTTTCAATTTCATTTCAGAGAATTTCTGAGAGAGAAAATAAGAGTACTTACAGTACTCTTACAAACAGAGTTCATTTCATGAATTAGTGATAACATTTCACATTTATTCCCACAAATAAGAATGGAAGTCGGTGCTTGTATGTCCTCCCAACTTTCCATTTCATCTCTTGCTTATTTTCTACGTGCGAAACCAAACCCAAGTAAGGAACAGAACAGAATCATGTGTAACTCGGCATTTGTGCACACCGAAATTAAGTCGTAATGTTCTCAAGGAGTTTGCTGTCATTTAAATTTATTGAAGTGTGTTGAATTTAAAAGGTCCGTGAATCTATGTGCTAGTATAAAAATTATAAAGTTACCAAATTTGCAAATGCAGG
Source organism: Eristalinus aeneus (assembly GCA_955652365.1). Taxonomy (NCBI): domain Eukaryota; kingdom Metazoa; phylum Arthropoda; class Insecta; order Diptera; family Syrphidae; genus Eristalinus; species Eristalinus aeneus. The sequence continues at coordinate 58,324,995 of OY019132.1, forward strand.
AAGCGGTTTCGCGACTTCATGTCAAATATGGAATATCGCAAAACGTACAGTTCTCAAAACAGAGCATGTGAAATCCCCTAAAAGTAATTGGAATGCCAAATTGTGCGCATATAAGAATTCACAAGTGAAAGTTCACTGCTTACACGTAACGACTTTTAGAGACCAACATTAAATTTACGAAATGTCACAACATTCGAGAGAAAAAAAAAGTACTCCCTTTAAGAGCAGCTGAATAAATATTAAAAAAAAATGTTTAAGATATGTAGATAATAGCCCAGTTTCATTAAAACCATCGTCATATTAGATTAGATCCATTTAAATTTCCTCCTTTGTGGCTTCCAATCCCTATCCATTCACACATTCTGCTATTTTTGCTGTCATTTGTGTTGTTTTAAGACTTATTAAGTGTGTTTAAAAACCAAAAATAGCTTGGGCAATCATTCCACATTACCGACGCACGTACCGATCTACTACAATCAAGTGCGCGAAATGATTGCCCAAGCTGTCACTTTAAATTTGAATTAATTTTTTCAAATCTGGCCAATTTAAGCAATAATTTAAAATAAATCACAATATGTAAAAAAAAAACACTTTTTTTGTAAAATTAAAAAAGACAATTATTTAGCGAGTACATAAAACGATGAGTAAATACGTACGAATACAAACAAATGGAAAAAATATACACTTTGTCAAGCTTACTCGTAAAGGAAAACACGGGTGAGAGGATAGTTACCGAAATTTGATTGTCGCTGCTCCGATCGTCGTCGTCGCTGAAACTGACCGACATCTGGTCGTCATGGAAGATGGGACTATTGGAGCGTTGCGGACGCGGCATGATTGGTGTTAGGGCTGGAGACGGAATCGGCGTTGGCATCTCACGAATTGGTGATAGGCACTTATTGATACCATTGCTGGGGATCTCCAGGAGAATGGTTGGTGGATGAAGCAAATTCGAGTTTGTTGCGTTGCTCTTGTGGGCGTTCAATGCATCAAGAACAGGTACTTCAATAGTTGTCTGGCGATAAAAGACCGGTGAGTCGGGTGCACCGCTCGAGAAGCTTACTGGCGTGTGCATTGAGGATGTGGAGGACTCGTCATCGCCGGCCGCATCATCTTGTGGACTAGAAGCAGTTGGGGTGGTTGATGGTGATACGAACATCGATGAGTTTGATGGTATTGTTGCGGTGTTTGTGTTGGAGGCAGTTGTCGTTGTTGAGGCGAAATTACGAAACATTGCCAGTATGGAGTCGGCACTAGACACCTTGGGACGGGCGCGATTGCGATTGTTCTGCATTTGCATCGACCGCAGCCCAAAGTCGGTTAGTGCCAGGTCGGAGCTTGACAATGAATCGCTGCCTTGATTCGATGAAGTGCTGTGTGGTGATCGGATGTCATTTGTGCATGGTGATGGTGGCATGGAGTTTGCTCGGAATTGTATCTCCGTTGGAAGACTGAGAGCGCTTGAGTTGCGTGTGCCCTGTGAAATTGAGTGATGTTTCATAGACGCAGGACAAATGAGGAGCAAGTGCATCAGATATGAAAGAAAGTTAGAAAACAAACAAAATTACAAATAAAGTCGTACACATAGTCACTGTAATGGGAAGAGTTTTAAGGGGGGTTTCCATGAAGGGGTGCTTCACCCGAGGAGGGGCTTTATTGAGGAGAGATGAGAAAATTAAAATCTGCCATTAGTATCAATTCGACTGTCAGTAACGGAAAGATTTTGAAAACAGTAAAAGGACTTAAATAGTCCCTTGTTCAAAATTGTCTTTATTCCGAATTTCGATTTTTGAATGATTGTGGGTACAAAACCTTTCTTCTACCTTCAAAAGTTTATGTTGTTAGAATTTGAATATTTTTAAAAAGTTTGCATTTGTCCAATTTTGTTCTTAAAATTTTTTGTTGACAATATTTGGAATTTTTGCTTGCCAACTTTAATTGCCAAAACTTTGTCACACATATCCTCACATTGTTGCTTTATATAGAGATTTTGAAAGTTTGGGCGTTTTCCAAAACGCATCATTGCTCTTTTTTGCGATAGTAACCATTTAGAAACGCAAACAAAAAAAGGAATGACAATGCTTACAATGTGAACCGATAGCTTCATTGCTCATAAAGTCTACTATTGTAGACCACTTAGAAACCTAAAAAAAATAGGAATGACAATGCTTCAAAAGCAAACAAAGCATGATAAAATGCCATGTTGCAAAAGCATTGACATTTTAATTCGAATTGCCGCCAAAATGAATGAACATCTGTTAAACAATTATCTTCTTCAAAAAAATGTGGAACCGAAGGCGCATTCAACTTTTAATTAATAAGAGACAATTTGAACACCATATTTCCTGGGGATAAAAAAAGAAGATAACACCCTGGAGACACGTTTACGTCACTATTTTTCGAAAGATTATAAATATGATGGTTACGTTAAAACAAAATGGTTGTTCTGAAGAAGCTGCGACATCCTCGGAATTTTTCGAAACGCTGGATGCCACTGACCGCCTTAAGGATGGTTTGCTGGATGCGCAATATGGCTTAAAAGATTCATCGGGTCCGTTCCAATTGCTATGAATTGCTACGAACGTCTACGAATTTGCCCGAAAAACTCCGAAAAAGCGTTCCATTAGCTGATTTTTTCGTAGAAGACAGAGCTCAAGAGAGAGCAAATTATTTCCCCTCCCTACGAATTTCTGCCGAAGAAAACTCTGTGGGGAGCAGGTGGCTGCCAAAGTGAAAACAAAAATACTTCTGATATTTAATTTTTTTTTAACGAATTTCTACGGAAAGACGTTTTACAAGATTCAGCAGATTTACTCTCTGCAAGAGAGATTCTTACTCAAACTACTCAACTACGAATTTCTGTACACAAATAAATTGGAACAGGCCTAATTTCTGTGTTAGTGGCAAATTTCGACCTTCTACCTTCACTTTTTGCCACTACCTTCACTTTGAATCATTTTTTTATTTTATCGTAAAAATTTTCTTAAACATAAAATATCCAAAAGCAACAGTCCAATGTTTTGTACAGAAAAATATCTCGGACTTTAATTCATTGCGTCTGCAGCACCGCTATTTGACATTTCGAAAAACGTCCTTTGCAATTCGATATTCAATAAATCAGAAGCTTAAAGATCAGTTCGATGCACGCGGAATGTTTTAATAATAACAATTGTTGACGCTACCAAAGTCCAAAGGTGGACCAGAGCCTAGCTTGCTTATCAACTAATCGTATTGTGCTCGCTACTGTTCCCTTACGAGTAGAAAGAACCTACAGTGAAAAATTCGAAAAATTGGTATTGAGCTGTGAATCGAACCTATACCCTTCGGCGTGTGATCGTCGAACTCTACCCACTACGCCACGGGGAACGCGGAATGTTTTACCTGCACTTAATAAGTTAAGTTTAGTGCTTATCTTCCGCTTTCAGATTTGAATTACATGAAAGGTTTTGGATCTGCTCCGAATATTACGCAAATCTAATTTTTTTTTTTCTCTCGATTTTATATGTCCTGTATGAATAGGTGTGTTCTAGTGCTTTCTGTACCAAATTCAGAAGTCTGTCATTTGTTAAGGAGTGAGGGTAAAACTCTCTCAGAGAGAGGTTAAACACGGGAACGCAACTAAATTAAATGTGTAAAATATGTTCTTAAGAAATGTCAAATTCTCTTTTCACTACAGAAAACAAAAACAACAATATAATTTGAGAAACATACACAGAGATAGGCTAAAAGTCATTTATCTCTGTACGCACGCCAATTAATTTAACAGAAAATCAACAACCTACCCACAAAAATTTCTTGTATTCAAATGGGCAGGGTTGGGAAATATTTTACTCTCTCGAGAGAGCGCTCATTTGACGTAAAACCCATTTGTTCGGTATACGGGAACAGACTTTGTGTTAGTTTGTGTTGTTTTGTACTGTTTTGTGTTGTTTGTTTCGAGTACGAGAACACACCTAATGTGTTTCTATGGGATCTCTTCAAATGTTGCCAACTTACTATGTCTGTTCCAATTGCTCTGAAGAAGCCTACGAAATCCGCCGAAAAACTGTGAAAAGGTGTTCCTTTTGCTGATTTTTTCGTAGAAGAGAAAGCTCATGAGAGAGTAATATATTTCCTTTCTCTACAAATTACTGCAGAAGAAAATTCCGGGGGGCAGCAGATGACTGTCAAAATAAAAATGAAAAACAACCTCTGACAAGTTTCACAAGTTTCGGCAGAGTTACTCTCTCCAAGTGAGACTTTTACGCAAATATGTAGGTAGGTAGCCTTTTGTACTTCGGGATTGAGCAACCCTAGGTTTGCAATCTGGAAACTGCCAGTTCTATCGTAAAGTCTGACATTTTTGAGGTTATACGTACTCAGAACGTTTTGACACGACAATGCGAGCTCTCGCACATGGGCTCAAAAAACTGCATTTTTGAGCACTCAAAACATCGATTTGAAGAGTCATCCGCCGTATAGGCCTGACTGGGCACCGAATGACTTCGTTTTATTCTCGTACGTAAAAAATAAAATGAGAAGTCAACGTTTTTCAACACATGAAGAAGTGGTTGATGCGTTCAGAATGCATGTTTTGGAGATACCTCAATCAGAGTGGCACAAGTGCTTCGACAATTGATTCAAACGCATGCAAAAGTGTATAGATCTTAATGGGGAATATTTTGAAAAACAATAAAGCTATTTTCAATGATTAATATTTATTTTTGTTCTCTAATCCCGAAATGTGGCCGCCGTGGCGTAGTGGGCAGAGTGCGACACTCACACGCCGAAGGGTCTAGGTTCGATTCCCCGTTGAACACCTTGGAATTTCACGCCAGCACCACTTTCAAGCTGCTGACAACACTCAAAGACCAGTAAATGTCTAAGAAAGCTTCTCCAAAAATTCGCCGTTCGGAGTTGGCAAAAAACTGTAGGTCCCTTCTAATCGTGAAAGAACAATAGCGCGCACAACACGAGTAGTTCACGCGCAAGCTGGGCCCTGGTCCCCCTGTGGACTGTAGCGCCAACAATTATTATTATTATTAATCCCGAAATATAAAAGGCAACCCTCGTACTCAACTACAAATTTCTGTGCACAAATGAATTGGAACTGACTTTTTTCTATTTATTTTTCCTCACACTGTTGAGGTCCAGAATTTTAAATAACTCTATTGTCAAGATTGTGCGTTTTCTAAATTTTGTTGTACCAAATTCTGTGTAGGGCAAAGTTTTTAGTGTTACGATGTTTAAGTGATCCCTATTTAAAGTGCTTCAGTATTTTTAATTTGTGGTCTTCCAGGTTGTAAGCGTTGTTAATTTTGTTTAATATGTTTTTACTTAATAATGTGTGATGTTAAGTCTTGATTGTCGAAACTGGTTATGATCCAGATTTTGTTTTGTTTTAAATTTGTCAAAATTCCGCAAAATTTTAAAAATTCAAATCCTTTTTTATCGAATTTTGTCATTAAAAGCATTCAGATATTTTTTTTTCCAATTTTTTTTTGTGCTGTAAATATCTATTTTCCTGTTGTGCCTAAAAATCTATACACCTTCTAGACACTGGATTTGGTTTAAATGCCTACAATTTTAATGCCCAAATTGGAAATATTTCCAATCACTTACGACGCCTGCTCAAGAAACTAAGGTGAAGGTAAAATTTTGAGGGTTACGTACATTCAATTATCGATTTATTTTTTGTTTGTTTGATATAATAAACTAAAGCCAGGGTTTTTCCACTCCTCGAAGGAGTTCTGATCTGCAGCTTTTGGCATGGCCTGGAGCTCTGTTAGCGAGTCGGTGTCCATTCCCTCAATCTCCGCAAAAAATCGGCTTTTTCGTGGATCTCTTCACCTTGGAAACAGAAAAAAGTCAAAGGGAGCAAAATAGTAAATACGATGGCTGAAGCATAATTACGGAGTTGTTTTTTGCCAAAAATTCCGAACAAGCAATGACGAGTGAGCAAATGCATTATCGAAATGCAAATCCATGGCGTGTTTTTTTTTACAATTCTGGACGTTTTTTTCGTATTGTTTTCGCAAGCGGTGGATCACTTCAGGCCAATACTCCTTATTGACCGTACCACCACGTGGTAAGAACTCCTGATGCGCAACGCCTCGGAAATCGAAGAAAACCGTATTCAGAAAAACTTTGACAATTGATGAAACTTGACCTGTTTTTTTCCCTTGGCTCTCCTGAGCTCTTCCATAAGGACAATTGAACTTCGCTTTCGGTGTCATAACCATATACGCATAATTCGTCATCAGATAAAGGGTGTCCCAAGAAGAACGCAAGATTTAAATTTGGAGCCATTCGAATTGTCATTGTTTGACATTTGAACAATTATTATTGTTTGTTAGTAGAAGATAAAGATAGGTTAAGGTGGCTGATGAATGCACTTAGTCCCATACAGGACCATTGTGCTACCACACCATGTGGGAAGAACCTACCATAAAACCAGCTGGAGCCGATAATAAAGTTTAAAATGTCGGCGGAAGGGGTTTTATTGAGGTCATGTAGGCCGTTGAGGAAATAGCTTCCAAAGTGCTTGTGTCTGAGGCACGAGAGCGCCGGGCATGTGCATAACAGGTGTAGAAGAGTTTCTGATTTTTCCTCATCCCTACAACTTCTGCAAAATCGTTTGAGGGAACTCCTAGCTTGCTAGCATGCTCACCGATTAGACAGTGCCCGGTTATGGCTCCCATGACCAGGCTTATGTCTGATCTTTTGAGCGATAGTAGCAGTCTGGAGTCTGGTGGGTTCACGAGAGGGCCACACCTCCTTGGAGAAGCGACAAAGATTATGGTTAGATCACCTTTGATTAGTCTGATGGATCGCGGTCAAGTGCAGTTCTGACTTGCATGTGGCGAGAGGGATACCGAGGTTTTGGTGTTCCTGAAGTAGTGTTTGCGTTGTGGCAAGCCTGGCCAATTCGTGTGCTTGACAGTTGCCCTCAATGTCTCTATGACCTGGCACACAGCACAGGCGTATATTAAACTGCTCAGTCATCTCGTCTTAGGATGTGCGGCAGTTCATAACCGTCTTAGAGTTTGTTGAGACAGATTCCAGGGCCCTGAGAGCTACCTGACTATCCGTAACATTAAGGATATCAGCTGAGGATATTCTATTCCTCTTCAGCCAAGACAGTGCTTCGCGAATGGCCATTACTTGAGCTTGGAACACGCAACAGTGATTGGGAAGTCTGAATTTTAGACTACGGTTAAGATCCTCAGAGTAGACTCCGCAACCAACGCCTTCGCTTGTTTTTGATCCATCGGTGTAGATGCACGCAGCGTTAGCAACCCATTGTGGGTTAGCTGACCACACGTCTCGTTCAGGGATCATAGTGCGGACATTTTGTGTCAAAAATACTTTCGGCGCCGCATAGTCAAGATTTTGGAAAATAAAGTTTACTCTTTGAAGGATTCTTGAGTGTCCGTGGGACACGTTCCATTGGAGATCAGTCTAACGGCTGTACCAGCCGCCGCCTGTTGGGCAAACAGATCTATGGGCATAAATTTGAGAATGACGTCCAATGCATCTGATGGGGTGGTTCTTAGAGCACCGCAGGTACAAATGAAGGCCAGTTTCTGTACTTTTCTGATAGTGTTATAGTGGGAGGCTGTGTCTAGTGCAGGCCATCAAACTGCAATGCCATATAGTAGAATAGGGCGCACCACAGCCGTGTATAGTAGAAGGTATAAGGTTAATAAAAATGGAGCGTTACACGAATGAACAACGTTCTTTCATTGTGAAATTGTTTTACCAAAATGGTAAAAGTTTTGCGGCTACAGTTCGCGTATTGCGATCAATTTGGGGTTACAATAATGCTCCAAAAGAGTCAACTGTAAAGCGATTAATGGTAAAAATTGCTGAAGCTGGGTCTGTAACTGATGTAAAGACAACAACTCGCCTTCGACCAGGTCGACCGACCGAAAATGTCGCAGCAACTGCGCAGAAAATGTCACAGATGTCGCTCAAACGCCATCCACCTCAATTCGACACCGAGCTCAGCAAACTGGTGTTTCCAAATCCACTATGCAGCGAATTTTGACGAAAGATTTGCATCTTCATGCATACAAAGTTCAATTGACTCAGGAACTGAAGCCAGAGAGTTCGTTAATTGGGTATTGGAGAGACCACATGAAAATGCTGATTTTGCCGATAAAATCATCTTTAGTGACGAGGCCCATTTCCATCTTGGTGGCTTCGGTGATTGGCAGAACTGTCGCATTTGGGGAGAGAAAAGTCTTTGAGTGATTCACGAGAAGCAAATGCATCCTCAACGTGCCACTGTGTGGTGTGGATTTTGGGCTGGAGGAATTATTGGACCGTTTGTTTTAAGAAAATGAGTCAGGTCAAGCGCAAACAGTCAATTGTGTTCGGCATCGTGAAATTATAACCAATTTTTTCGCCTTTGACCAGGTCGATCGACCGAAAATATCGCAGCAGTACGTGATGATGTCGCTTAAACTCCATCCACCTCAATTCGACACCGAGCTCATTGGTGTTTCCCAATCCACTATGTAGCTGATTTTGATGAAAGATTTGCATCTTCATGCATACAAAGGTCGATTGAGTCAGGAACTAAAGCCAGCTGAACATGCACAGCGAAGGGGGTTCGTTAATTGAGTTTTGGAGAGACAACATGAAAATGCTGATCATGCCGATAAAATCATCTTTGGTGACGAGGCCCATTTCCATATTGGTGGCTTCGTCAATAGGCAGAATTGTCGCACTTGGGACGGGGAAAATCTTCGAGTGATTCACGAGAAGCAAATGCATCATCAACGTGACACTGTGTGGTGTGGATTTTGGGCTGGAAGAATCATTGGACCTTTTTTTATTTACGCTTTTATGCGCTTGATCTGAAAATGACTCAGATCAAGCGCAAACAGTAAATGGTGTTCAGTATCGTGAAATGATAACCAATTTGTTCGTGCCTAGAATTGAAGAAATGAATGTGGATGGGATGTGGTTTCAACAAGACGGCGCCACATCTCATACAGCCAGAAAAACAATTCAATTGCTGCATTAGTCATTTCTCGGTCGTGTTATTTCGCGTTTTGGAGACCAGGATTGGCCGCCTAGATCGTGCGATTTAACACCATTGGACTTTTTTCTTTGGGATTTTTTGAAGTTGATGATTTATGCGAATAAGCCGACGACGACTCAATAAAAAATTGGACGCTGCATTAATGAAATACCGCAGCATTTATGCGAAACGGTCATTGAAAATTTCATCAAAGATCGTGTATGTGCCAGCAAAGCCGCGGGGGCCATCTAGCCGATGTGTAATTTCAGACGAAACCTCATCCTGTCTACTTTACGATATAATAAAGAATTCACGATTTTTTTGAAATATCTGCGTTTTATTTAAAATTTAAATCTTGCGTTCTTGTTGGGACACCCTTTATAACCCTTTAAAACATGTCTGGATCTCCGCTTACGTAATTCAACAATTCCTGAGCGATGCCTATGCGACATTTTTTTGGTCAGCAATTTTGGAATGAACTTTGCCGCCACAAGTTTCATGCCCAACATTTCCGAAAACACTGCATAGCATGAGCCAACTGAAGTGCTAATATCTCTAGCAACTTCTCTAACAGCGGTTCATTACAATTTCCTCCACTTTCTCTACGTTTTCATCGATTGTTGATGTGCCGGCGTGTCCAGAACGAGCGTCGACGTTAACATCATCTCGACCTTTTTTGAAAAGCTTGTTCCACTTGTAGACATTCTTTGACTCTTGACTTACACTCACCGTATGCTACTCTCAACATTTCAAGTGTTTGGAGTACTAAATTCCATTTCTTACACAAAATTGAATGCGAACTCTTTCGTCTAAGTTTTTCGACAGCAGGAAATCGCAGAACACGCAAAACACGTCTAGAGAGGCATAAGCACGTAGAGGCACAAGCCTCAACACACGGAGGGGCACAAGCCTCGACACACGTAGAGGCACAAGCCTCAACACACGGAGAGGCACAAGCCTCAACACACGGAGAGGCACAAGCCTCAACACACGGAGAGGCACAAGCCTCAACACACGGAGAGGCACAAGCCTCAACACACGGAGAGGCACAAGCCTCAACACACGTAGAGGCACAAGCCTCAACACACGTATAGGCACAAGCCTCAACACACGTAGAGGCAGCATACGCCTCTCCGAAACAAATTAAATATGCAACATAGCGAAACTGTATACATACGTTAGAGACGAGAGACTAAATATGAAATCGATAATGGAATGTACATACGTATCCCGCGAAATTTGACCTTCACCTTATTTTGTGAAACCTAGAAACCTTCTTATCTATGAACAACTTACATGTCCAACGTCAATTTCCGATCCGGAACTCATCTCAGCGGATACCTTATTAAGTAGTCTTGCAAATGTGACCTTCTTTTCCAGCTTTGGATCATTAATCGCTCTCGCAACAGCTGCTGCCGCCGACGAGGATGCCGCCGATCCTGAGTTCTCGGAGAATGTTGTCTCCTTGTCACCGCTCTCCGAATCCAAAGTGCTGGCCGCACGTAAGCGATTCTCCGACATCTGAATCAATTCGCCCAAACTCACCTTGGGCTTCGGGGGATTTGCCGCTGGCGAGACCAACTGCTGTAGGATCTGCTTCTTTTCTGCCGCATTCTTCTTCACCGGTGTCGAGTTGTTGCGTTTCTTTCGTGGCGATGGGGAACCTGAGTGCGGCAAATATGGAAAATACAACACTCGTCTTTAGTTTTTGCTAACTTAAACATCACATTTTTCTTCTAAATGTTAACGGTAAATCAAACAATCTCAACTACTAAGAAAGCGTTCCTTTTTTATAATTTATTTGTCACTTAAGTGAAAAATTACTTAATTTGTTGCTAAGAAATAAGATCGTGAACTACTAGGAAACAAAAGAAACACATTCAAATGAATGCCAAACGATGAAGTTATTTTTTTCTGGTTTCCCAAAGAAATGAGGAGTGAAATGAGAAGAGAATCACTTTACAACTTGCAACTAAATACACTACGAAAACGAAAGAAATGCAAAGGAAAATAAAAAAAATCAGACTACATACAGAAAACAGTACGAGAATAAACACATTTATTGATAGAAACAACATTTAGTGAAATTGCCCACCAGCAGCCACAAAGAAATTCATTTTTCAAGTCCTTAAAAAATAGTTTAAACACAAAATAAAAAATAGTTCATTTCGATTAATGTACGTACATGTGAGTTAAATTTTATCGAAAATGTAAACCAAAAATGTAGTTTTTCGTTTGGAATTTCGCAATAGTTTTTATTTTCTTCCAAATTCACTTGAGGGGGTCTGGGGAACGGGTGACAATTAAATTGTGACCTGGATTTATTGTTTAAGGGATTCGGTGCAAACATTGACACTGTGCGATTGTGCTTGGTAAAGGGAAGTGAAACAAACACACAAAAAACAAAAAACAAATGAAAATGAAAACAAATTGATATGTGATTTTTTTATTTAAAAGGAAATTTTAGTGAGGTTAGGATTTATTTTAAATTCTTTATCTCTCATTTTTATTTTTTCAATTTTTACGTTGACATTAATTCTGCTTTTAAAGATTTTGTATCACTGGGTTATCCTTCTGGCTGAATTGTTGAGTAAATTATTGATTACTGGTATCTCAAGAAAGATACCTTTGGAACAGACTGTAAATTGAATCATTTTTTAACCTGAGGCTCCTGTCAATAAAAGTGCCCATAAACCGTCAAATGTCAAATGATGAATTGCTTTTGTTTCAATGCGGTGATTCGAGACATAAAGTGATTTCTTAAAATAAATAGGTTAGATTTGATCGATATAAAAGAATAAATAGTTCTCTATCAGGAAACCAAACCATATTCGTATGAGGATTTGGGAGGAATTTTCCTCAATCCCAAAAATGCAAAATAAAAAAAGATGTTTTTCTGAAAAGAAAACTTTAAAGAGGAGGAACGAAACCTTCTGTAAGATTGACAGTTGCTATCTAAAACCCGAACGAGAGGTGTGGTTGGCTAACCCACAATGGGTTGCTGACGCTACGTGCATTTACACCGATGGATCAAAAACAAACGAAGGCGTTGGTTGCGGAGTCTACTCTGAGGATCTTAACCTTAGTCTAAAATTCAGACTTCCCAATTACTGTAGCGTGTTCCAAGCTGAAGTAATGGCCATTCGCGAAGCACTGTCTTGGCTGAAGAGGAATAGAATATCCTCAGCTGACATCCTTATTCTTACGGATAGTCAGGCAGCACTCAGGGCCCTGGAATTTGTCTCATGAAACTCTAAGACGGTCATGAACTGCCACACATCCTTAGATGAGATGGCTGAACAGTTCAATATATGCCTGTGCTGGGTGCCAGGTCACAGAGACATTCCGAGTAACTGTTAAGCAGACGAATTTGCCAGGCTTGCCACAATGCAACCACTACTTCAGGAGCACGAACACCTCGGTAACCCTCTCACCACATGCAAGTTAGAACTGCACTTGAACGCGATCATCACACTAATCAAAGGTGATCTAACCATAACCTTTGTCGCGTCTCCAAGGAGGTGTGGCCCTCTCGTGAACCCACCGGACTCCAGACTGCTACTATCGCTCGAAAGATCAGACATAAGCCTGGTCATGGGAGCCATAACCGGGCACTGTCTAATCGGTGAGCATGCTAGCAGGCTAGGAGTTCCCTCAAACGATTTTGCAGAAGTTGTAGGGATGAGGAAAAATCAGAAACTCTTCTATACTTGTTACGCACATGCCCGGCGCTCTCGTGCTTCAGATACAAGCACTATAGAAGATACTTCCTCAAGTGGTTACATGACCTCAATAAAACCCCTCCCGCCGACATTTTAAACTTTATTATCGGCTCCAGCTTGTTTTAGGTTCTTCCCACATGGTGTGGCAGCGCATGCTCCTGTATGGGACCAAGTGCATTCACCAGCCACCTTAACCTACCTACCTACCTACCTCTTAAACCTTAACTTCCACCAATATTTTGTTTGATTCAAACTTTTCCTGTGGATTAATTGACTATTAATTTTGTTGTTATTTGTTTCACCTACTGTTCACACAAAGGACCACAGCTAACAAGCAGACAAACCAGCACACTAGTTCAATAAAACAGACTCAAAAAAGCGCCAAAAACGTGAACATGGCACCGAACTTAACAGACTGAATACAAATAAGGCAGTGGGAAGTTTGGAGAAGTTACTTGTGAAACGTCGCTAAAAACACAAGCCAGACTGTAGCTCTCTAAGCCACCAAAGCATCTTTGACAGCTTGTTCATTCTGTAGAAACACTGAATATATTATCTGATTATATATCCACTTCGAATAGCTGAGCGTCTTCTCCTTTTTCACACATGAGATGATCTTTTCAAAAGTTAAACTGTTTTCTGAACTTATTTAGAGTGTTTGGGTGAGATTGTGCATATTTTTGGCACAAGTCAGATACGAAGGTTGCCTTTTATATTTCGGCATTGAGCAACTCTAGTGTTGCAATCTGGCAGCTGCCAGTTCTATCGTAAAGTTTGACATTTTTGAGGTTATACGCACTCAGAGCGTATTGACATACGAGCGCTATTTGTGTTGTTTACAGTAACTTAAAAGATTCATCTCGCCCAAAAAAGGGAATTAAATAGTCAAAATTTTCGTGTGATTATTTTTTACAACTTTCGACGTGGATTAACTCAACAACAGCGAATCGATGAACTTAATTCAATTTTTGGCGATGAAGCTCCATCAAGGACCAGTGTTTATCGGTGGTATGGTGAATTGAACAGAGGTCGTAGTTCACTCCAAGACGAATTTCGTGAAGGTCGTCCAAAATCAGTTGTTGTTCCGGAAACCATTGATGCTGTGCGCCAACTGATATTGCAAGATCGTCATGTGACCTATCGTGAGATTGAGACAACCTTAGGCATTAGTGGGACCAGCATACATTCAATATTGCATGAACATTTGACCGTCAAAAAAATGTATTCGCGTTGGATCCCACACAATTTGTCAATCGCTCAAAAAAAGGCTTGTGTCGATTGGTCGAAAGAAATGCTCCAAAAATACGATCACAGTGCTTCGAATCACGTCTATGATATCGTGAAAGGTAATGAATCGTGGATTTACGCGTATGAGCCCGAAAGTAAACAGCAGCCGACTGTATGGGTGTTTCAACTTGAGCCAAATCCAATAAAAGTTGCTCACGCACGAAGCACTTCCAAGCAAATGGTCGCCTGTTTTTTCGGAAAAGCTGGAAATGTCGCAACCGTACCACTAGAACAAAGCAGAACAGTCAATTCTGAGTACACAACCATTTGTTTGTCAGTTGTCTTCCAAGAAATCAGGAAAACCAACCGTCAAAGACGGATCACTTTTCACCACGACAATGCGAGCTCTCACACAACGGCTCAAGCAACTGCATTGTTGAGCGCTCTAAACATCGATTTGATGAGTCACCCGCCGTATAGGCCTGACTTGGCACCGAATGACCCACCTATAGTCCAATTTTAGATGCGAAATCAGTGACAGCTGTCCGAAGACAGTGCAATCTAACGGTTCATGCTGGCTTAAAACCTGCTTCACCTCTGGCAGTTAACGGAAAAAAAAGCTACCTAACCAAGTATTTACGAGTTGCCTGCCTTTAATCAATCATAACATGTTCATATCTTATGCCAGTCATCTCATAAAACTATTACATTCAAGTACGCTAATGATCAGTTCGCGTGACGACTTCTAATATTCTGAGTATGTGTGTACGAGAATGTCGAGCACAATTAAATGAATGAAACCTCGAAAAAATGACTCTCTTCCGTGTGAATTGAATTCCCCCCCTGTGAGGACCCCTCACATGGGATATGGCACTTCTGAAACAATAACAAACAATTCTCGTAACTGTTCCTTGTTGTCAACACAACATAACTTCGAAAATCTTCAACAGTAAGCTTCTACACTACGAGGGGGGATGCTCTCGACATTTATGTTCGAGTTTGTGTTATTCATAATACAACAAGCCTCAAAAGCGCAAAGCAAGGAATCAACCAAAAAAAGAGAAACAACAAAAAACAAAAAACAACAACACGGAAAGCTAGGTTAACCCATCTATCTGCTACATCTAGGGATAGATATACGTATGTACAAAAAATTGGGCAGTACTTATTGGCGGCAGGTTCCAAGTTAGCCGATGGTTTTTGATTTTGAAATTTTTTGTTTGGATTTTGATTTTGGGTTTCGGGGTTTTTGTTTTTTGTTTTATTTACACTTTAGTAGAAGTATCTACAGATTGAATTGAAACGAAAATGAAATTTAAAAAATTATCTACTTGAATGTATTCTGTACAAAAAGAGAGGTTTAAGTCAAAGTTTTGTTTGTTTAAAAATTTTGTTTTTATTCTTCATGTGAGTGTATGTGTATGTTTGTGTAGGTGGGGGGATTATGGAAAGAAAGTTTGGGACGGTTGGGAACCTTTGCCAAGCAACAAACTACATGTGCTGACACCACCAACGTATTCTTTTCATTTTAGCAAAACTTTACACACGCAAACACAGAGCAAAGTAGTTTAGAAGAGACGGTAATTGTGACAAGTGACAAGTAATATGTGACAGGTGACAGTTGCAGGAGTTGTCAATATATTGAGGGGGGGGGGGGACTGTGTTCAAAGTATCTACAATTTGTTTGAGGCGTCAAGGAGAAAACATAAATAAAAAACCAAAAACAAAAGAGGATCAATGTCACAACGAA
This sequence comes from Eristalinus aeneus, assembly GCA_955652365.1. NCBI lineage: Eukaryota > Metazoa > Arthropoda > Insecta > Diptera > Syrphidae > Eristalinus > Eristalinus aeneus. The sequence goes on from OY019132.1 coordinate 58,340,704, forward strand.
TAGATTTGACACACAGAGAGAGATAGAGAGAATGTGATACTTTAAGACACAGATAGAGCTTAAAACACAAAGAGAGTGAAAGAGAGAGAAAGGGAGAGAGAGAGAGAGTGATGTACTTTTGTATTCCAATCGCAAACAAAATTTTTTCTCATCAAAATTCAAAATCAAAATGAGGAAGTGACGAAAAACCAAAACCGGAAATGAAACAGAACAGAAAACCAATAAAAGTTCAATTTGTGTTCGGTTTTTGCAAGTCTTTTGTTTTTGAATTTTTTTTTTTTGAATTTGTTTTGTTTTTTTAAGTTCAATTTAGCCTATCTTACGTCGGGGAGGCGGTCGTAATAAATCATCTAGCGAAAAAGTACGGGCTGTCGCCCCTCCGGTCGGATTGGGGCTGCTGAGGCTCAAAAGAGATGGTTTTCTTATACCCAATCTGTTGAATATGGAACGTGGGGCCCCCGGTGCGATATTTGTTGTTGTCTGAGGTATGGCTGTTGTAAATTGCAATTGCTCACGAAGTGATGTGTGATGGTGATGTCCATGTATTGAACCAGGTGCTAGAGATATATATTGAGAGAGACATAGTAATAGTTACAAAAGAGAGCAGATGATGAATTGTTGTTGTTCATTTTTGTATTTCAATCGAAGGAAGACAAAGAGAAAAAAGAGAAAAAAAGGAGAAAAAAAGAGAAAAAAGTATATGTAAGACTTAACGAAAAGATCAAAGAAGAAAGTAAGTGTTTAAAAAAATCGTATGTATCGGTTGAGAAATAAAGAAAAGAAGAAAGAAATCTTGTGGCGAAAAGTAAGTGTCTTCAGATGGTTGTATAAGCATACGTCTATTGCGATCGGCTTCTTCGGCGAGAAGTTTTTCGATTTTCTCAGGGAAATGCCGCTTGGCACACCACACCAAGCCAATGACGGCGAGGACGACGAACACAGTGATGAGCCCAAGCCAGAACGGCTCCTGGAGCATTCTCTCGGACAGTGGTTTGTACGGGATGTGCATCATTCGACGTTCGCATCGGTGACCCTCCCACCATGCGTGGCAACTGAAAGTACAAGGATGTGTGAAGTTTTCTTTATGGAGATAACTTCCTTACCGACAAAAGTATCCACCGTTCTTTTCGAAGCATGTTCCACGACCTTCGCAGGGATTTTCTGCACAAGGACGTTGCTTTTGCTCGCAGGTGTTGCCCTGATACCCAGGCTGGCAGTGACACTATTCGAATTCAAAACAAATCAAAAAGTCAATAAGTTGATAAGGTGGTTTCGGCGGAAGAATTACCTTAAAGTTGGTGGCCGTGAGCTCACATTTTCCAAATACGCAGGGTTCTAGTTCACATGAGTTAAGACCGCAGAACCTGTAGGAAATATATTAACTTTAGTACATCAATATACTAAGTGCAAATCAAATTGTTGTTTTTCAGTAAAATGTAAAATTAGTCATGTTGTCAGACGTCATCCTATTATTGGAAGTCATCTGTCATGTATTAGGTGTGTTCCAGTACTTTATGTACCAAATTCTGAAGTTTGTCACTTGTTAAGGAGTGGGGGTGAAATCTGTCAGAGAGATGCAATCTGCGGGAACGCATTTAAACCAAACTTGGAAGGTATGTCAGTAGGAAATATCAACTACTACAAAATTTGAGACACATACACAGAGACTAAAAGTCACGTATCTCTATTTGCACACCAATTATTTTGACAGAAAACCAACAACCTACCAACAAAAATTTCTTGTGTTTAAATGGGCAGGGTGGAGAAGTTTTTTACTCCCTCGGGAAAGTGCTCATTTGACGTAAAACCCATGTGTTCGGTATACGGGAACAGACTTTGTGTCAGTTTGTGTTGTTTTGCAATGTTTTGTGTTGTTTGTTTCGAGTACGGGAACACACCTATTATGTCAGATATGGCAAAAGGAGATTTCTACATATTTTTCAAAAGTTCCTTGGTTAAATAGACCGTGCTTATCCACAATACAGACCCAACTGGAGATCATTATTGTCGTTATTGACGTGAAGCCGTGACACAAAAATGTTTCAGTCAATTTCTAAAAGATGTCTAGTTCTCGAATACCGCCCATGACTGTTCGAGATCTCTTTATAAATAAGGTTAGTAAGATTTCCTAGGTTACGTATATTCGCTTATAAGTTTTTTTTTTATTCTGCTATGTTGGTACACTTGCCTCGAACATATGTTTACACTTTCAGCTATATGCAATATTCTTTCTGTTTGTAAGAGGCATAAAAGTTATACGTGCTTTCCTTGTTCGGCGATTTCCCACCGTCGAAATAAAAGGATCAAGAAATTTGCAGTCAATTTTGTGTGAAGAATGGAATGAAATGCTCAACAATACTTGAAGTGTTGACAGTGGCATACGGTGAGTGTACTCCGAGGCAAAAAATGTTTACAAGTAGAGTAAGCTTCTACAAGAAAGCCGAAGAGAGAGGAATGAAGACGTTCGCCTGGACATTCCAGCACATCAACAACCGATGAAAATTTAGAGAAAGTGAAGAAAATTGTTGTGAGGGATCATCGAATTGCTTAAGATGTCGGCACAACGGTTGCAATTTTTTTCAGAATTTTTTGGCGTGAAGTGCGTGGTAGCAAATTTTGCCCAACAAATTTGACGCATAACCAGCGCTCAGCAATTTTTGAATGACGTAAATGACGATTGGTTGACTGGTCGCAGTGGAGTAGTGGGTAGAGTGCGACGCTCACACGCCGAAGGGTCTAGGTTCGATTTCCAGCTCAACACCAATTTTTCGACTTTTTCACGGCACCACCTCTTTCGAGCTGCTGACAACACTCAAAGAGTAATAACTGTCTAAGAAAGCTTCTCAAATTTCACCGTTCGGAGTCGACAACAAACTGCAGGTTCCTTCTACTAATGAGGGAACAGTAGAGTTCACAACACGAGTAGTTGATGAGCAGGCCCTGGCCCCCTTTGAACTGTAGCGCTAACAATTATTATTATTAAACGACGATGTATACATGTTTTAAAAGCTCATATCTGGTGACGAATTATGGATATATGGTTATGACATTGAAATCTAAGTCCTAGTCGGTCCCAATGGAAGAGTTCTGGAGAGCCAAGGCCAAAGAAAGCACGCCAAGTTCGATCAAATATGAAGGTTTTGTAAACTGATTTTCTAACGGTGGCCTAATGTATCAAGAGTTCTTACCGCGTGGTTGTATTGTCAATAAGTAGTATTATCTTTAAGTGATGCGCCACTTGCGAAAAGCAATATGAGAAATACGTCTGGATTGGTGGAAAAACATTTCATGGCTTTTACGTCACGATAATTCACTCGTCTTTGTTTGTTCGCAATTCTTTGGCAAAAAACAACACCGTTATCATGCCTCAGCCAACGTATTCACTAGATTTGGGGTTCTGCGACTATTTCCTGTTCTAAAGAGGAGTAGATCCTTTAAAGGACAGCGTTTTGCGACAATTGATGAGATACAGAGAAATCACTGCCATACCCAAGAGTACATTTCAGAACTGCTGTGAGGATTGGAAAAAAAGCTGGCATAAATAAGAAGGTTACAACTTTGAGGAGGACAAAAAAGAGTTATTAATCTCTAAAAAATCTAAAATATTTTTTGAAATTTTTAATTTTTAGGCAAATGGTATAAATTGCATCATTGCTGCCTTTCCAAGGTAAATTGCATGCTAGTTCAGCTTTCAAGGATTTCGAAAAGTTGCCGGCAACCAGAAAAAGAAAAATAACTGTTTGCCTTTGAATATTTCCAGGCCTATGTTTGCAACTGTACTCCAGTTTAGCACTTCAAACAGAATAGTTAGATTTCTCAAGTTGGAACCGAAACCGAAAAGTTTCCTCAATGCTGGACATCTCGAAAAAATAAAAAAACGAAATGCTGCAAAGTCAAAAGGGTGAGGTGCTCGAATATGATGCCCCGTATATTTTCAGTTTTTAAAGCTTTCAATTCTTGGGATTAAGCGTTAGGAATTATTTAAGAGGTACGAGGATTGCCTTTTATGTTTCGGGATTAGAGAACAAAAACAAATACTAATCATCGAAAATAGCTTTATTGTTTTTTCAAAAGATCTATACACTTTTGCATGCGTTTGATTGCCGAGGTACTTTTGCATTCTGATTGATGTATCTCCAAAACATGCATTCTGAACGCATCAACCGCTTCTTCAGATGTCCAAAAACGTTGACCTCTTATTTTGTTTTGTGCGTACGGGAATAAAAATAAGTCATTCGGTGCCAAGACAGGACTTTACGGCGGATGACTCATCAAATCGATGTTTTTGTGGTCAAAAATGCAGTTTGAACCGATGTGTGAGATCTCGCATTGTCGTGCTGAAGAGTGATCCGTTTTCAGTGGTTGGTTTTCCTGATTTCTTGGAAGACAACTGGCAAACAAATGGTTGTGTACCACTCAGAATTGACTGTTCTGCGTTGTTCTGGTGGTGCGGTTGCGACATGTCCAGTTTTTCCGAAAAAACAGGCGACCATTTGCTTGGAAGTGCTTCGTGCACGAGCAACTTTTGTTGGATTTGGCTCAATTTGAAACACCCATACAGTCGACTGTTGTTTCCTTTCGGGCTCGCACCGCGATCGTATTTTTGGAGCATTTCTTTCGGCCAATCAACACACGCCTTTTTTTTAACGATTGACAAATTGTGTGGGATCCAACGCGAACAAGCTTTGTTGACGGTCAAATGTTCATGCAACATTGAATATATGCTGGTCCCACTAATGCCTAAAGTTGTCTCAATCTCACGATAGGTCACAAGACGATCTTGCAGTATCAGTATATCAGCAATATCAGTTCAACAATATCAGTTGGCGCACAGCATCAATGGTTGCCGGAACAACAACTGATTTTGGGCGACCTTCACGAAATTCGTCTTGGAGTGAACTACGAGCTCGGTTGAATTCACCATACCATCGATAAACACTGGTCCTTGATGGAGCTTATCGCCAAAAATTGAATTAAATTCATCGATTCACTGTTGTTTAGTTAATCCACGTCGAAAGTTGTAAAAAATAATCGCACGAAAATTTTCACGTTTTAATTGCATTTTTTGGGCGAGATGAATCTTTTAAGTTACTGTAAACAACACAAATAGCCCTCGTATGTCAAAACGTTCTGAGTGCGTATAACCTCAAAAATGTCAAACTTTACGATAGAACTGGCAGCTGGTAGATTGCAACACTAGAGTTGCCCAATTCCGAAATATAAAAGGCAACCTCCGTACTAGCTTATTTACGGTTTTCTATGTCAACGAGATATTTACATTAGCAGGTATTTGAAACTCTCATTAGTCATAAAGAAATTTTTTCAGAGTCTTGAAGCTCTCAACTGAACGCCTCTGCAGGTACAGTGTCAAATTCAAATGTCAGAAAGATTCATATAAAGTCACAAGAACAGCAAAAGTCACTAAAATATCAACTGTCTGTCAGATCTCAAATGTGGTCAAATTCTCCAGCAGTTCCTGCCATTATGAGTGTAAGTTGAGATTCTGCCCATTAGCCATTTCATTGTCTCCTTGTCATCACCTTCATATCATTGTTTGGTCTGTCCTACACACAAACACACACACACACCCAAATAAAAGGAAATTATAATAAATTAAGACAACTCCCCCCATACCTCCCCGTGTAGTGTCCCTGGCACTGACAGTGACTCGTCCCATTGTTGGCGACACACTTGCCATTAAACTGACAAGGATTCAAATGACAGGACTCCACCGAGTTGTCCCCCGATGCTAATTTCAGCTTGTAGTTATTATCTGCAACACACCGTACAACACCACATCAGCCGTGAATTATGCCAAAATAATAGCAGTCCTAGGGACAGCATCCTCACCCGCCCTCCAACGTGTGTGGAGGTCAAGGCAGAGGACAACACGCCATTAAATTAACCATAATTAATTCATTACCTTGTTGAATCCTTACGGTTCCATTCAGAATGATGTCCGACTTGGAGGTGGTCCTCTGCCGTATGTGCAGGGTGTTCAGGTACGAGGTGATGTAGACTGGGGCCAATTGCCCGATTCCCTCAAAATGCTCATCGTCCACCCCAGATCGAGTCAAATTCTGAAATTTGCACAGTTGCCACTTGGTGCCGTTGTTGTCGGCATAGTTGTCGTATATCTGCGGTAAGGGAGGGTGTTGGAAATTGGCTTGTGGATTCGAATTCCGAGTCACATACCTCAATTACATTATTGTCCGGGCAACCGTTGTTGTCGCCGAACTCCACGCCGTGCAGCTCGAGGAGGATGTTGTCGCCGAACGGCGCCACCAGGTGCTGGGTGAAATCGATGTTCTCCGGCGAGCTGTGCGGGTAGTTCAATTGATACAAATAGCCGGTGAAATTGTTGGTTAGGTTTATCACTCGGTCCTTTTCGGCTTGGCCCACTGAAACGGAATGGAAATCGTGTTGGCTTTGAGATTTTGACGTAGATTGCGAGTGGACAGGAAGTCAGTGTTGCGCTGGATGTATGCATTCCGAACTCTGGGGCTGATAGGAGTTCCTGTGTGCATTCTGAGTGCTGGCATGTGACAGCAAATTGGATGATTGTCATGTGAAATTGATGATGACACAGGATGGATGGTTGGAATGGACGAAGAGGAGAGAAATCTCTGCGTCCGTGGCGGTGGGGCGTGCCTAATGTGACATTCATTGAGACACATCTGACTTCGTGCATCTTCATGTTAACTTTGATTGGCATTTGTAGCGTCAGATCACACGCTCCTCCGTTCGTCCGTTCATGCGTCGCTGGAGACAATCGACCCCCAATTATCTCCCGTTGACAAGCTACTTCGCTAGCGGCCATCTGACTGTCCACTACATCCAGCTGCGCGTCAAAGCAAACCTGAAAGTCAGTCCCCACCCACTCACCTGTATGGAAAATGGCTTGGAAACCCCTCCCGCGGGGCCGCTGTCCCGTCCGCAGCTGCACCCGAATCTGCTCCCGCATGCTGACGAATATCCCCTCGTTGACGTGGTGCTGCATGCGGAAGGGGCGGAAGAATCCGCTCCCGATGTCTACCTCCAGCAGGCTGTCACTAATCAGATCGTACTCGATGAACTCCAGCCAGACTCGACGTCCCATTGGCGCCTGAATGATGTACGCACAGTTGAGATTGTTCAGCAGAAAATGCGGGTAGTTGGGGCTGAGGACGGTGCCTTCACGCGAGGTCAACGTCTGCATGGGACAGCCGGACATATCGATGGCCTTCCAGACGGCGGCGAACCCCAGCCCCGTCACCGAGTAGTCACTGTGAAAGTTCAGCACGACCTGATTGGAGCTGGACACGAAGTCAAACTTGGACATGTTGGAGTCGTGGGAGCCGCACCACCGGACGTACGGCAGGAACGATTGTGCATTGTCGGCGGGCGGAATCGTCTGCAGGATTGTGCTCCGTTTACTCCGCCGGTAACGCCCGCTGTGGCCTTGTCGTTGTGGTGATTTGTTCTCGATTTCCGGAGGATTTTTTCGACGATGTCGCTTCGGGTTTAGTTGCATTTTGTACCCACCACTGGCACCGCGATGTTTTGAATTTGGTTTGCGACGCCGGAGCCAGTCGCTGGTGGTGCGGACATCCGTTGGTGGCGCCAGTGAATCCGAACTAATTTGCATTTCGCTGGCAATCAGCGGGTCTTCGTCAACCCGCAAGCTGCGCGTCTGTCGCGTGTACGGCATGTGATTGCTTTCGTATTGAACCTCATTGAATTCTCGTTGGTTGGCGGCGGCATACATCGCCATGGGGATGGGGTTGGTGCCCGGTTCGAGGGATATTCTCGACACCAGGTCGTAGTTCTGAATGCTAATGAAGTCGTACAGGCACTCGTCCTGGGCTTCGAGGTCGATCTTCTGAAACTGGACGATGATGCGGGTGCGCTCCGGGGCCCTAATGTGAATCCAATAGTCGATGTTGTGTGGATACGTGTTCGGGTAGGCTACGCGAGTCGATTAGAAATGGGATTGAGTTCAATTTGATGATGGGTCACTTACCCGGCGACATGAGGCGTCCTTCACTGCCAGTGACCGTAGAGTTGTTGAGAGTGTACTGGCCGAAGGACTCTTTCGGCTTTTTGCAGATGTAGCCTCCAACTTTGCTGCACTTCTGTGACTGCCAGTAGAGGCCGGAGGGCAGCATCGGCGTTGGTGACATCTTCCACTGGAGCCCTAGGCACGTGGGGTCATGGGGCAGTTCGTCGAACTGGCCCTGGCCCGGTAGCCAGCCCTAAATGAAACCAAATCTCTTTATTAATGAACCATCACTTGCATTGCTCCGGGGGACTCACTTGAAAGTTCATTTTGGTGTCGTCGGTCCACTCGAACTGGCCGTTCTTCTCCAGCTCGGCGCCCAGCCAGTATATCAGCTGCGGCGAGTAGTCAATGTGATTCCGAATGTTCGTCGTAATGAACCTGCAAAACGATTCCCTGTCTGAGAGTGTCACACACTTAACCGACTCCAGATGATGCTTACCTATGCTCGTCGGAGGACGCTACCGACGACAGTTTGGCGCCCATTCCGCGGCACACTTGCTGCGCCGTCCACCAGTCGGCCTCCGGGTACGAAACGAAAAGGTAACAGGAGCCGTTGTAGGGACGCAGTCTTTCGTTGGTGCACTCCGAAGCACCTGTAACGGTATCGCAATAAAGAAAAAGCGGTTTTTATGAGAAACTCATGCAGCAGTTGTCACGTTGAGCTTTCGATGTGATTTTTGAAGACGTTCCGAGTCGGCCAATTGTCAAGGATTCAGCTGATTGATCGAAAGCTCATTGTGGCGACGGGAGTGTCCTGTCAGATGCAAGGCTTTTCTACACATTCCTGTGTTCTCTCTTTCGAACTGAGGCTACTCTATCCATGCATGTGGGTGTGCTCGGGATTTGGTTTCAAATCGCAAAGCGCTTCTTAACGGTTGCGATGCAGTGAGCTCAATGGGGGATAGTTAAAAGGATGCTATCCAGAGCATACAACAAGCAGAGGGTTAGTGAGACGGACTTTGGGCGGGAAGTACTCGTGAGTTATTGCTACTAGTTTTGGGGGTTAAGAGCGGGATTTTTTTGAAGAGTGTGGGAGAATGGCGGGAAATTCAACGACTTTTAACAATTCGGCGAAAGCCGAAATTTAAGACAAAAATCAGTGGCTACGACTGTGATCTAAGCCGGAGCAGATGATGAGGGCATTTGAGATTGTTGCAGAGCTTTTGAATTCTTTTAAGGATGTGATGAGAGGTTTCCATATGTGAACCAAACGGTTGGTCTAGCGTTTGATTAGGTCTAGCGTTTGGTCAGCGTTTGGTTAGAAGATTTCTGAAATTCAACGGAGCTCTTCAAAAAAGGGATTATTGTTATCATCTTTGCAAAAACAACTTCTAGATTTTGATATTTGAATATTTTAGGTTAGAATCGACTCTTTAAACAGCCATCAGCAAGGAGTAAAAAACATTAAAGATCAAGGGAACCTGTCAAAAAATGAGCAAGAAACGGAGTTTTTCAAAGGCGACGACAGCTTCTAAACGACATCGACTCAAACTAGGAACTCCTGTCAAAAAATGAGCGAGAAACGGAGTTTTTCAAAGGCGACGACAGCTTCTAAATGACATCGACTCAAACTAGGAACTCCTGTCAAAAAATGAGCGAGAAACGGAGTTTTTCAAAGGCGACGACAGCTTCTAAATGACATCGACTCAAACTAGGAACTCCTGTCAAAAAATGAGCGAGAAACGGAGTTTTTTAAAGGCGACGACAGCTTCTAAACGACATCGACTCAAACTAGGAACTCCTGTCAAAAAATGAGCGAGAAACGGAGTTTTTCAAAGGCGACGACAGGCGCTAAACGACATCGACTCAAACTAGGAACTCCTTAAACTACATCACAATGACCATCGCCTTCAACATACACAAAAATTGCAAATTTCAATGAAGCACAGAAGAGCACATTGCTCCTCGAAACCGACCCCATTCACGTCCACTCCTTCCGATGGTCAATAGAGTTAACCCAGAGATTAGAAAATTGAATAAAGCTTCACAAAAGATGCCAACTTCAAAGGAAGCAGTGAGCTGCCCACGTGCAGGCACAAAAAAAATCCCATCACTGTCCCCCGCATTCACGTACTCCTGCAATGCGCGCCCTCACTCGAAAAGTCAACTCTTTTCAATTTGAAACCCATAACCTTTGCCATTGAAGTCCCCGAGATTGTAGGAACTTTTCCCAAAGACTTCACCCCAACCGCCCACTGTGCACCTCAACTACAGTGCCGTCGTCATCGTTGTACGCAGAAGAATGCCGAAAAGGTCAAAAGTGATACAAATTTTGTTCCTGGTCAATGAAATCGATGGCAGAAGGAAGGTTGGCGGGGAATTTTTAATATTCCAAACGCCCGCACACACTTGATTGCAAAAAGCAAATTAAATTGTGGTCAGATAGTGGTAGTCATCCGAATTAAGAATGAACTCACGATAATGACGAACTCTGACCGACAGACATGCCAGGACGTCTGTCGGTTTGCTTTCGCCCTGTCGTCAGCGTTCGTCATTATCCTGAGTTCATTCGTAATTTATGCCATCAGCAGCTTTTTGAAAGGATGCCATCATTAGTCACTGCTAATGTTAACCCGCTTCTTCAAACATTTTGTCTCTTCCGGCTCCACCCAAGTGTGTGTCGACATTCCTAACAACCACAAGTGCCGCACATTATCCCTGTACACATGCAAATTACGTTTCGTGCGCCCTGCACGGAGCATATTCATTTCAATTATCCACCCCTCCCACCAACAGACTGGAGTGCGGGCGGGGCGAACTCCTGCGCTCAACAGTTTTTCGAATTTTGGGGTGATTGAGGGCGGTAGGCGGGCAGGCTGCTGCTGATGTTACATCCCTACAACGTCATAATTATTTATATTCTCAGCAGATGGGTGGCATTTTGAAACAACATTTTGCAGGATACAACTCAGCGTGTTTGTCGTGTGGTTGTGGCGATGGAATTGGATATTGAGGATTCCGTTGATGGGTGAGTGACTTCGATTTTCATCGCTCCGAGTGCAGAGAAATCGGATATTTTTCGGATTTTCTTAATGCACGCTGTGAACGGAATTGATCCTTTTTCAGCAGCAGCTTCGACTCCTTTTCCTTTGTCTGCTGAAAGCGCTCCTGGGACAAACATTCATTTGAAAGTGTTACGTTACGATGAAGGTGGTGGCCTTAAGGAGCGAACAGATATCTGAATTTCCCTTCTGTGGAATTTGTTGGGTAAATTTCTCGAATTGACGACACATTTGTGGCCTGAGGAGGTAGACACCTGCAGTTCAACGAGTTTTCAAAATTCATTACTCTTGTAAGTTGACAGGCATCCTTCACTTCGCAGCATGTAATCAGGGTGCCGGACCACACTACAGTCCTTTGTTTAAAGGAATCACAGTGTAGCCACAAAACACTGTGATTTAAAGGAAACAAAGTTTTGTAGTGACACCCTGAAATGGAAATGGACAAACAAGCTTTAAACAAGCTTTACTTCAGAATTTGGACCCAAACACGACAGAATGAGTTTCCTAATATTTTGTTTTTCTAAATCGCTGCTTGTTGAGACACTGGCAGGTGTGTCTTTCTTGGAATTTTGACAAAACGTTAGCTTCATGTTTCTGCTCAACGTTTGAAACTTACTTTCAAAATCAGTACCGCGAGTGCTCAAATCATGTTTTTTTTTTGTAAAGAAGTTAAGCAAAGCAGCAGTCTGTGCTGAGAATCTGAAAGGATCATTCCTGTAGACTCCTTAACGGTGATGACGGCCCCAATTCCGCTGTTTGGAATGTTCTAATCAATTTAGAGGATAATAGACAGGAATACCGTCCCCCCGACTTTGACGAGGTGAAGATGGCAATATTCAAGCTGAAGTCTAACAAAGCAGCTGAAGCGGATGGACTGCAAGCAGAACTATTAAAAGAAGCTGGCGATGAGTTGGTTGGGAGCATGCACCAGCTCATCTGTAAGATATGGTCGGAGGAAAGCATGCCCGATGAGTGGAATCTCAGCGTCCTTTGCCCGGTTCACAAGAAAGGAGACCCATATGACTGGGCCAACTACCGAGGGATAAGTCTCCTGAACATCGCATACAAGATCCTCTCTGCCGTATAGTGTGAGCGTCTGAAACCGTTTGCCCATGATCTGATAGGTCCCTTTCAGTAAGGTTTCAGACCAGGAAAGTCCAGGATAGACCAGATCTTCACACTAACTGCCGACTTGTCGTTTTTAAGGCCGCATATTACAGCGCGCAGAGAGACGTGTTATACAGTGCCATGTCTAGTTTTGGCATTCCTACTTCAAAAAAGATTTTCGACAAGGTGACGCACTGTCATGTGACTTCTTTAACATCATCCTCGAGAAGATCGTGCGTAACTCACAAGTCAACACCAGATGCACGATCTTCCAGAAGTCAGTTCAATTGCAAGCTTACGCTGATGACATTGATATGATTCAACGAACACAGCGAGCCGTTAATGAGGTGTTTGCGGCTAAAAGTGGAAGCGGCTAAAATTGGTCTGGCGGTAAATGAGGGCAAACAAGGTACACGCTGTATACAATGGACCAGTATTTGAGTCTGAGCACTCCAGTGCAGTATATTTCAAGTACATGGTATCATCAAGAAAGGACACACACCGTCGGCGTCTCGGACAGAGCGTCACACAAGGCAACACTTACTTCGAGGTAGTCAAGGACTTCGTCTACCTCGACTGCGTGGTAACTGGGGACAACACCATCAGTACCGAAATCAAACGCAGAATCATTCTTGCCAATCGCTGTTTCTTTGAGCTCAAAAGGCAATTGAGTAATAAGGCCCTCTCTCGAAGGACTAAGCTCGCTTTATATAGCAGCTTGATCGTGCCAGTCCTTTCCTATGGCGCGGAAGCCTGGACGTTATTAAAAGCGGATGAAGAAGCCCTTAGTCTCTTCAATAGAAAACGTTTGCGTCCGATTTTTGGTCCTGTTTGGGTTGATGGCATCTGGAGGAGAAGATGTATAGACGAACTCTTTGGGCTGTACAGCGACATGCGCCTGGTCAAGCGTCTACGGATACAACGGTTAAGATGGCTAGGCCATGTAGAGCGTATGGTCACCACTGTTCCGTCCCGAAAAGTCTTTGAATCCGAGCCATTGAGGACGGACATTGAGGACGGCCTAGACTGAAGTGGCGCACACAAGTGGAGAAGGACCTCAACCAACTTGGAGTGAGCAACTGGAGACAGCTGGCGAAAGATCGTGCTGGCTGGAGAGGCATGTTGGTTGAGGCCCAGGTCCACTCCGGACTGTAGCCCCACAATAACACTACGGAGTTATTGGCTAGGGAGGTACTCGGGAGGTACTCACCCTTTCAAAAGATATTCTCAAACTCCCCATTCGAAGACTACATTCGTCCTCCTTATTGTAAGCCAATAGAAAAATGCATATTGCCAGATGTTAGATTCTTCTTTACTGTAGAGTCAATTCTTATTTCTGCAAGGCCCACGCCCCAAATCCTTATCAAAGCTTCCAAACATTGTTGTTAATGAAGATCAAGAATTTAGAAAGCCTGCTGTGGGATCCAGCATTCGAAAAGTTTACAAAGTTCACACTCTCGCACAGAGAAATTGAAGCAGCCGTTTTTAAAAGTCCACGCCACCAGAACATCGGACATTGGAGCAATGTAAATTATTTGAAAATCCATCCAGCTGCTTTGCATTACGGAAACGTTACGTCTAACTCCACCCAGGATGCATCTGCCCACCTCTAGTCCAGTCGGACTGTCCAAAAAGTCGCACTCCGACATTATACATCGGATGCAGAAAAATAAACAAACAAACAGTTATTTGTTGGAAACAACAAGCCGAGTAAGTGGCAAAGTTTTATTTAATTAAACAGACCGTGCGTCTGCCTCATAATGGATTCCCCTTAGCACTTGAATATTATTTTTGCACCGCCCGACTCCCACTTTAATTAAATCATTTCCTAAATTGGTTCAACTTCCCGCTCCCGCCCCGCTCCACCGCTCGGCTAGGATACTTCTGAGAGAAATGAAATATTCGTATTTATTCATAAGTTCTTTCTCTATACCAGCGCTGCGCGCTTTTCATCAATCCTTTGGAGCCCTTTGGATATTCAGAGCTATGTGCATGGCTATGTGGGGGGGCCGGCGAGAAGTGAAAGGATATCCAGTTCGGTATCTCGTATTTTCCGTGAGCGGATTTACAAATTGTAAACCGAAAGCAAAACCATTTCAACTTAATTTCGGTACGGGAAAGGGACTCATTCGTTGGGTTCATTTTCAGATCCTTTTCCATCCTTTTGCTAAGTCGATTGCTCTAATCATGTGCTCAGCTATTCGTTTGATACGCCATAAAGGTGCGGTCTTTAAGTTAAGTTCTCAGTCGGTGATGATTAAGGCGGTAAGATGTTTCAAATTGTTGGGGCCAGGAATTTAGATTCGAAAAGGGTGTGCTTTGATTGGAAGCCGTCCGAGTGGGAGGAAAATTATGCCGGAGCCGGGTGCGCTGGGTGCGATTTGATTTTGTTTTTTTGTGTTGTCTTGAACAAGGATTTACACCGGGGATAATTATTTCGAGAGACACTCGGATTACAGGTAGAGTCTGATTGTCCTTTTTGTAAGATGCTCCATACGACTAGTCGTTCTACAACCCAGCTTATTGAGACTGGGATAACATTTTGAAAGGGATGAGCAGACTATCAAATGAGAGCTAAGTTAACGTTACACGTTGCGTGTAAGAGATTACTGGAGCTATCACTTTGTTCCTCCCTTCCACATAGCTACGACAAGTCGGTAGAATGAATGAAAATGTATGTTGCGTCAATATGAAGACACTCCTCAACTCGCCATGAAATGTTACTCTGTCCATGGAATTGGACAGCACCCTAAGCTGTTATAATAATAATAATAATAATAATTGTTGGCGCTACAGTCCAGAGGGGACCAGGGCCTAGCTTGCTCATCAACTACTCGTGTTGTGCGCGCTACTGTTCTCTCACGAGTAGAAGGGACCTACAGTTTTTTGCCGACTCCGAACGGCGAAATTTGAGAAGCTTTCTTAGACAGTTATTACTCTTTGAGTGTTGTCAGCAGCTCGAAAGAGGTGGTGCCGTGAATTATTAGAAAAATTGGTGTTGAACTGGGGATCGAACCTAGACCCTTCGGCGTGTGAGCGTCGCACTCTACCCACTACGCCACGGCGGCCACCCTAAGCTGTTGGGAGTTTTAAAAAACCGCACTGCCAATGAAACGGTTATTCATTAATGCCGTTCTGCATGTTTAAAGCGTAAACTTTGGTGACATTGAACGAAACAACTTAAGGTTTTGAAATGGAACAGCTTTTGTCACTTGAATGGCGGCCAACGTGAAACATGACATATCGTGTGAATAACAAGATCGTCTCTAAAAGGTGCCTTAAAACTAGACTACTCAATGCTAGCTAAATTTGTCAAGCATGTTTAGCGCCGATTAATAAAATGTGATACAATACCGTTAAGCGACACAAATTTGGCCTTATTTTGTGACAATTTCACTAATGTCACAGTGTCTTGATATAGACAGGTAAGAGTTCTATAACAATGCACTTATTTAGGCCCAGTTAGTTGTGGTATACATTTTGAGCGAAGTAGTAAATTGAGGAACATAAAAAATATGTTCACTTGATGCCCTCCAAAACTTTAAGGGAACTGAAGGAGGCCGTTGGGGTGACAGCTTAGAAGTTTATTACAGCGTTTACCAATAAAAATAAAGGAGTCTTTTATTGGTAAACGCTGTCACCACAACGACCTCTTTTCATAGTTATACGACCAATGACACCTTAAAGCAGCAAATGCGGCCAAGAACAAAAAGGGAAACATTCCAATTCATATCCAAAATCTCTACCCCCATAGGCAGAGATTGAGAAAACGTTTGCAGCGAGTTTACCGCCGCGAACTAATTGTATGGCGCGACAGTCCACAGGGGGACCACGGTCTAGCTCGCTCATCAACTACACGTGTTGTGCGCGCTACTGTTCTCTCACAAGTAGAAGGGACCTACAGTTTTTTGCCGACTTCAAACGGCGAAGTTTGATATGCTTTCTTAGACAGTTAATACTCTTTGAGTGTTGTCAGCAGCTCGAAGAAGGTGGTGCCGGGAAACGAACCTAGACCTTCGGAGTGTGAGTGTCGCACTCTACCCACTACGCCATGGAGGCCACAAATAATAGATAGATAGATATATTTATTGGCTGCATCGTTTAAAAATATTTTAACAAAGTTTGCTCTAGCCTGCACAGAGATACGATTTTATAGAAACCTTAGTACTGAAAATACAATTGTTTTACAAGTGAGATATGCACTTTGGTAAGCTGAATCTATCCTGGAGTAAAATAATAATAATAATTGTTGGCGCTGCAGTCCAAAGGGGGACCGGGGCCTAGCTTGCTCATCAACTACTCGTGTTGTGCGCGCTACTGTTCTCTCACGAGTAGATGGGAGCTACAGTTTTTTGCCGACTCCGAACGGCGAAATTTGAGAAGCTTTCTTAGGCAGTTATTACTCTTTGAGTGTTGTCAGCAGCTCGAAAGAGGTGGTGCCGTGAAAAATTCGAAAAATTGAGCTGGGAGTCGAACCTAGACCCTTCGGCGTGTGAGCGTCGCACTCTACCCACTACGCCACGGCGACCACATCTTGGAGGAAAAACTACGGAAAAAAACCTCCACTTAAGAGAGGTCACAAATAATTCTATTACCTTGGATTGATGCCTTGATAAATTAAACCATAACACCACAGAATTTAAGCTGCCCGTGATTGATGCGACTTATGGTAGAACATGTGAAAGGCGTTAAGATTGTGATCAGTTTTCAATGGAAACGAACGTTGCCTTTTATATTTCGGTATTGGGCAACTCTAGTGTTGTAATCTGCCAGCTGCCAGTTCTATCGTAAAGTTTGACATTTTTGAGGTTATACGCACTCAGAACCTTTTGACATACGAGCGCTATTTGTGTTGTTTACAGCAACTAAAAAGATTCATCTCGCCCAAAAATGGAATTAAATCGTGAAAATTTTCATGCGATTATTTTTTACAACTCTCGACGTGGATTAACTCAACAACAGTGCATCGATGAACTTAATTCAATTTTTGGCGATGAAGCTCTATCAGGGACCAGTGTTTATCGATGGTATGGTGAATTCAACCGAGGCTGTAGTTTACTCCAAGACGAATTTCGTGAAGACCGTCCATAATCAGTTGTTGCTCCGGAAACCATTGATGCTGTGCGCCAACTGATATTGTTGAACTGATATTGCTGATATATTGATACTGCAAGATCGTCATGTGACCTATCGTGAGATTGAGACAACCTTAGGCATTAGTACGACCAGCATACATTCAATATTGCATGAACATTTGACCGTCAAAAAAATGTATTCGCGTTGGATCCCACACAATTTGTCAATCGCTCAAAAAAAGGCTTGTGTCGATTGGTCGAAAGAAATGCTCCAAAAATACGATCACAGTGCTTCGAAACACGTCTATTACATCGTGACAGGTGATGAGTCGTGGATTAACGCCTATGAGTCCTAAAGTAAACAGCAGCCGACAGTATGGGTGTTTCAAATTGAGTCAAATCCAACAAAAGTTGCTCGTGCACGAAGCACTTCCAAGCAAATGGTCGCCTGTTTTTACAGAAAAACTGGACATGTCGCAACCGTATTACTTGAACAACGAGGAACAGTCGATTCTGAGTTGAACACATCCATTTGTTTGCCAGTTGTCTTCCAAGAAATCAGGAAAACCAGCCGCTGAAGATGGATCACTCTTCACCACGACGTGCTCTCACACATCGGCTCAAACAACTGCATTTGTGAGCACTTAAAACATCGATTTGATGAGTCATCCGCCGTTTAGTCCTGACTTGGCACCGAATGACTTCGTTTTATTCTCGTAGCTAAAAAATAAAATGAGAGGTCGTTTTTGGACACCTGAAGAAGCGGTTGATGCGTTCAGAATGCATGTTTTGGAGATACCTCAATCAGAGTGGCAAAAGTGCTTCGACAATTGTTTCAAACGCATGCAAAAGTGTATAGATCTTAATGGGAAATATTTTGAAAAACAATAAAGCTATTTTCGATGATTAATATTTGTTTTTGTTCTCTAATTCCGAAATATACAAGGCAACCCTCGTAATAATCTGCACAATTCCTAAAAACATATCTTCCTGAATGACGTCGATTGGCAACTTTAACCATTTCCGAAGATCCCAATTGGTGTCAACATTGTGGACGTCATGACTTAATGTGAAAGTGCGTCACTCAGATATGCCGGAGGTCCTTAACTCAAACTAGCCTTTCTTCACGGCAATCGACTAACAACACTTAAGGAGAGGTTATTGTCTATGAAATAGGTTTCCAAATTTCGTCTTTCGGGGTCGAAACACCGATGAGAGAACAATAACGCTTGAGTGGTTGTTGGAGAAGCTAGGCCACACAGTGTCACAGCCATCCAAAGACATGATGACTTCCATAGCAGGGCACTAGAAATCCTTTAAATTATTTCCGACAAGACAGGTGATACTCCCGATACAAAAAAAAAAACAAAAGGTTCGTAAGTTGGACATCGTATCAGAGACATCGTGGCTTCGATATCTCAGCCTAGACATCGTATCATAGACATCGTCCCATAGACATCGTGGCATATATATCTTAGCGCAGACATCATATCATAGACATCGTCCCATAGACATCGTGGCATATATATCTTAGCGCAGACATCATATCATAGACATCGTCCCATAGACATCGTGTGGCATAGATGTCTTAGCGCAGACATCATATCATAGACATCGTCCCATAGACATCGTGGCATATATATCTTAGCGCAGACATCATATCATAGACATCGTCCCATAGACATCGTGGCATATATATCTTAGCGCAGACATCATATCATAGACATCGTCCCATAGACATCGTGGCATATATATCTTAGCGCAGACATCATAACATAGACATCGTCCCATAGACATCGTCCCATAGACATTAGATATCTTAGCCTAGACATCGCATCAATGACATCGTCCCATATACATCGTGGCTTAGATATTTTAGCCTAGATATCGTGTCAAAGACAGCGTAGCTTATCTTAGACATCTCAGCTTAGACATCGCATCATAAGCATCAAAGCATAGACATCGTATCCTAGACAGTGTTCCCTGCAGTAAAATCAATTCGTGTTCATAAATTTCCACAATCAAGCGATCATTCCCCGCCTGAAGTAGCAATAATCGACGCGATTAAAATGACAAATGATGATGTGTTCTCCACCAAAGCTCGTAAATTTTGAGAAAAAAAAAATAATGGGAACCTCCATTTTCCAATTGTTTCCATTTGCAGTCGAACAGCCTTTTACATGTCGCACACAAACATATGCATTTCAGCGCGCTAAATTATAAACACCAACAAACATTTAACAAACAAACAAACCAGAATAACATTTAACACATTTTCCAAAACCAAAAGAAAAACATATACAAACAAAATCAGAAAACAAAAAAATAAACAACAAATCTACCCGCTAACACAAACAAAGGACGTCTCTGTTTTGGGCTGGTGAGGGAGCAGAGGGGCCGAAAGAACAGAAACCAACACAAACACAGAAAAAAGTTGAATCGACTTACCACGTAGGTGACTTCCTATCGCAACATTCATACATATAATAATATAAAGCACAACATTAAATTTTATTTAATGTCACTTCGATGACATGTTCATAAGTAATGTGGTGGAGGTGGTGGGGGGAGGTATGGAATGGGGGGCTGATTGAGCGCAAGGCGTGCTTTGTATCCTTTTTCTGTATTTATTGTGCGTTTGCCGATTTTATGGTAGTGACTGACATGTGAAACCCCCCGGGAAAGGGGGAACCGGGGGTGGGAATAAATTTTATTAAAATTAATGTGAGATGGGCTTTGTAGTTGTTCTTTGGGGTTTCACTTCCGTTTGTGTAGGCACTGGCATGTGCAGGCTAATGCGTCATCTGATGTGACAAACGTTGAAGAACTTGTTTCTTTTTATGGGAAAACAAAAATGAACGGAAATGACTGGGGGCATTCAAAACACATGAGAATGGATGACGATGTGACAATTCGCATGTTATTCGAGCTGAATTGGGTTTACAAGTGTTTACAAGTGCCGCGAGTGGGCTATTTTACAGAGTTAAACTTTTTTGAAACAATTTCTGCGGGGAATGTGTAATTTACACTCACTCGTATATGGTTTCGTTCTTTCTTTTTTTTTGGCTTAATAATAATTGTATGACGCAACAGTCCGCAGGGCACCAGGGCCTAGCTTACTCATCAACTACTAGTGTTGTATCCGCTACTGTTCTCTTACGAGTAGAAGGGACCTACAGTTTTTTGCCGACTCCGAACGGCGGAGTTTGAGAAGCTTTCTTAGACAGTTATTACTCCTTGAGTGTTGTCAGCAGCTCGAAAGAGGTGGTGCCGCGAAAAATTCGAGGTGATCAACCGGGAATCGAACCTAGACCCTTCGGCGTGTGAGCGTCGTACTCTACCCACTACGCCACGGCGGACACTTTTGTTCTGTCTTACAAACAATAAAAATAGGCGAATGGCTTTAATGTATTTAAGTTGAAACCGAGAATGTAGAATTGATTCGAATTGTGCAATAATAATTTTGTTGATTAAAACGCATTTTAACTTTGAAGGGATGAGTGCCTTGCTGTGCACCCAGATTAATGTTTTAACTCGGCTTCTGGTCGGGCGTGCCTAGGTACGTTAATTTCAACCTTCAAATCAGACGCTGCAGACATAGCCAAAATAAAACACGGCCCATCCTCAGCCAGTGAATGACTCAACTTTTGTTTAACTTGATTCTTCAGCGGATGAAAACAATTTGCCATTCACATTTCATTATTTCATAATTTATGTAGAGAGTTCCTAGAAACGGCGTTTGTAAAACTTCAAAGTTTGCATGTTTATATTTAGCCGCTTTAAGCGAATGACAAAAAAAAACTTAGCCCCGAATGTAAAAAATCATTTATCATGAAACTGCTAGAAAGCACAAATGTGATTTTTTTCAGATTACGTGCTTTGCCAAAGACACTAACGGTAATTCGGATCAAGAAGCTGAACAAATATTATCTGTTCTGAACATGTACAACTTTGTTGAATGTATGAGTGTGCCACATTTCGATTAAATCCTGTAAATCCTCTTAAATGAGTTTCTTACGTACGTAAACATCTCTGCATTTCTTCCTTTCGATAACAAATTTTCTAAAATTTTCCGTATCAACTGTGAACATTTCAATATGTCACCTCCGCTTTCGCGCCTGTCAGTCTTTCAAAAGCTCTGGTGTGCCTCTCATTGATTTCCTTCAAATGTAGTTCGTCAGTGCAAGGATTTCTATATTTTCCTGAATCGCAATGATACTTCAACACTTTCAGTGGAGTACACTGGTATGAATTGTCTTCGGCCATTGCTCGGGCGCCAAACTGGGTATACAACACACCAAACTTGGAGTGCAGCATAAAGTATTGGCTAACCATTAGGGCAGGTGCTGAGGACTGCAGGACTTTGATTAGTTTTGCCATTCGATTTTTTTGAAAGTAAGATCTGTGCATGTGACGATAAGCTATGAACGTGACACTTTCCACATAGCATTGCTTGTGATCGAATTTTCGTGTAAAGGAAAACACAAATAAGCCCGAATCCTTCAGATCACTCCTTTCTATTATTTTCTTCCTTACTGAAGCTGGTAGGGATGGTAAATTTGGCATGCATCTAGGGAGAAGTTGCAAAATAAGAAAAAAAAAAAAATACTGTGGAATTGTTTCGGGGATTGGAAATGTCGTAGCAACAAGTAAAGGTTACGACATCCTCTCTGCGCAAAGCTGTTCAATATCTGACGAGGCCTATTTGGAGTGTTTACTCGAGAAAAAGTAATGAATATTCGAAAAAAGCTCACAATTCTCGGAGGTTTGTGAACAGATCTAGTCGATTCGATGCCTGGAAAAAGATTTACAATGACAGATAATCTGATTGAATTTCCTCAAGACTTAGACGACATTCCATGCTTATCTTTTCCCATGTAAATATATTTATAAAGCCTTTTCTAATCGACAAATTTAAACTGATTTCCAGCAGCCAAAATGAGTCTGAAGGAGTACATGACAAAATCTTAATTTCCATTCTGTTATGAACATTTGCTTTTATTTTCACTTGGCGTCAGTGCCAATGGGGCATGGGCCTATGCACGCGAGGTAACATCGTTGATTGCGCTCAACATGACGAGCTGCCAAGGCAATCTTCGTTAGTGCACAGGTCAAGTTGACATAGAGCCTCCAAGTGGCGCCCCCTGGCTAGCCATCACAACACCCGTTGTATGGTGAACTAATGTATGCAGCGACCTCCTCTGCCCGAGGATTTAAATAATGGGCCTGGCCTATTAGTCTGTGGGTTGTGCGTGAGGGTAACTTTCTCACCACGTAAAAACCAGAAGTTCAGAGACAACACCATGCCTCGGATAGTAAAGGATCAACTGTTGATGACCCCAGCAAACGTTTTAAAGACAAAGATTTTCGGTTTTGCACGTGGAATGTGAGGTCCCTTAACAGGCCACGTGCAGCCGAACAGCTTGCGGAGGCCCTTGACAGCTACAAAGCTGACATAACCGCCATCCAGGAAGTGCGATGGGATGGGCCTGGCATAAAAGCGATGAAGAACTGCGATATCTACTACAGCAATTGCTATAGAGAGAGAAGGCAGCGCTTATTCGGATGCGGATTTGTTGTTCGAGGCAGACTTAGGCAAAAAGTCTTGAGCTACGACCCAGTTAGCGAACGCCTCATAACAATTCGCATCAAGGCTAAATTCGGGAACATCAGCCTAATCTGCGCTCACGCCCAGACAGAGGAGAAGGACGACACAATCAAGGATGACTTCTATGATCTCCTAGAAAGAACATACGTTCGATGCCCCAGCTGCGACACCAAGATCGTTCTAAGAGACTTCAACGCTCAGCTGGGAAAGGAGGACTTCTTTGCTGGAGTCATCGGTAAACTCAGCCTGCACGACAACACATCCGGTAATGGACTCAGGCTGTTGGACTTCGCCTCGGGGCGGAACCTCTCTGTGGCTAGCACGCGGTTCCCACACCTGGACATTCACAAAGGGACCTGGCGATCTCCTGATTAATCAACCGTCAACCAGATTGATCACGTTGCGATCGACGTCAGACACTCCTCCAGTATTCTCGATGTCCGAACCTTCCGAGGTGCAAACATTGACTCGGGTCATCACCTTGTTGTAGCCAAGGTAAGAGCCCGGATATCGAGAGAGCAACGGAGTCGAGAAAGGCCAAAACGATTGGACGTCGAAAAGCTACAAGCGCAGCCGATTGCTGGGAACTATGCCGACCGAGTCTCCCGGAAACTCGCCCAGAGTTCGACGCTTCCTGCACTAAGCATAGAAGAAGAATGGAAACGTTGTCAAGAGGCCATCAAAGATGCTGAAACTGATGTGCTGGGTTTCACGTCACCGCACAGAAGGAACCCATGGTTTGTCGACGAGTGCAGGCAATTGCATGCAGCTAAACAAGACGCCTATAAGGCGACGCTGCATCGAACAACGAGGGCTGTTCGTGAGCTCTACGAACAGAGAAGAAGGGAAGAGCACCGGGTTCTCCGAAGGAAAAAGGAGGAGCATGATAAGCGCGCGATTGAGGAAATGGAAAGGTGAAGGAAATGGAAAGGTGAATTCCGAACGTTTTACCAAAAGGTAAAATCGCTATCCGGAGGATACAAGGTTCGGAACAAGGCCTGCCGGGGTCAAAATGGACAACTCGTAGTAGAGTGGCAGTCTGTGCTGAGAATCTGAAAAGATCATTTCTGCAGACTCCTTAACGGCGATGACGACCCAAATCCCGCTGTTAGACAGAATGTTCCCCTCAATTTGGACGATGATAGACAAGCATTCCGTCTCCCTGACTTGGACGAGGTGAAGATAGCAATATCCAAGCTAAAGTCGAACAAAGCTGCTGGAGCGGACGGACTGTCCGCAGAACTATTTGAAGCAGCTGGAGATGACCTGGTTGGGCGCATGCACCAGCTCATCTGTAAGATATAGTCGGAGGGAAGCATGCCCGATGAGTGGAATCTCAGTGTCGTTTGCCCGGTCCACAAGAAAGGAGACCCCTTTGACTGCGCCAACTACAGAGGGATTAGTCTCCTGAACATCGCATACAAGATCCTCTCTGCCGTATTGTGTGAGCGTCTGAAGCCGTTTATCCATGACCTGATTGGTCCCTATCAGTGTGGTTTCAGATCAGGAAAGTCCACAATAGACCAGATCTTCACATTACGGCAGATCCTGGAAAGTACTGAAGAAGTGCAAATCGACACTCACCGCCGATTTGTCGATTTAAAGGCCGCATATTAAAGCGTGCAGAGAGACGTGTTATACAGTGCCATGTCTAGTGGCATTCCTACCAAACTCGTCAAATTGTGTAGGATGACGATGGAGAACTCTCGCTGCTCCGTCAAGGTCGGTAACGAACTCACCAAGACCTTCAATGTCAAAAAAGGTTTTAGACAAGGCGACGCACTGTCATGTGACTTCTTTAACATCATCCTCGAGAAGATCGTGCGTAACTCACAAGTCAACACCAGAGGCACGATCTTCCAGAAGTCAGTTCAATTGTTAGCTTACGCTGATGACATTGACGTGATTGGACGAACACAGCGTTTGCTGGTATTGAAGCGGAAGCGGCTAAAATGGGTCTGGCGGTAAATGAGGGCTAAACGAAGTTCATGCTGTCATCAAGGAAGGACACACAACATCGACGTTTCGGCCGGAGCGTCACATTAGGCAGCAGAAACTTCGAGGTAGTCAAGGACTTCGTCTCCCTCGGCTCCGCGATAAACAGGGACAACAACATCAGTACCGAAATCAAACGCAGAATGACTCTTGCCAATAGTTATTTTTTTGGGCTCAAGAGACAATTGACTTTCTCGACCGACTAACCTCGCATTATATAGCAGCTTGATCGTCCCCGTCCTACTTTATGGCGCGGAATCTAGGACGTAAGCAAAGGCGGTGAGTCTCTTCGAGAGAAAAGTTTTGCGTACGATTTTTGGTCCTGTTTGTGTTGATGGCATCTGGAGGAGAAGATTTAATGACGAACTCTATGGGCTGTACAGCGACATGCGCCTGGTTAAGTGTCTACGGATACAACGCTTAAGATGGCTAGGCTATGTAGAGCCTATGGACATCACTGCTTCGGCCCGAAATGTCTTTGAATCCGTGCCATTGGGACAACGGAACAAAGGACGACCTAGACTTAACTGGCGCACACAAGTGGAGAAGGACCTCAATCAACTTGGAGTGCGCAACTGGAGACAGCTGGCGAAAGATCGTGCTGGCTGGAGAGGCATATTGGTTGAGGCCCAGGTCCACCCCGGACTGTACCGCCACAACAAGAAGAAGAAGTCAGCGCCAAGTTTACGAATATTCACCAATGTTCGCAGATGGGCATTCGTTTGTAAACGAATTTTCTCACTTTCAAGCAGTCACGGAAGAGGACTGTTTTGTGAATTTAAAAAAATTGCTGTATCTTTGGTTGCCGTGGCGTAGTGGATAGACGAAGGGTCTAGTTTCGACTCCCAGTTCAACACCAATATTTCGAATATTTCACGGCACCACCTCTTTCGAGCTGCTGACAGCACCCAAAGAGTAATAACTGCCTAAGAAAGCTTCTCAAATTTCGCTGTTGGGAATCGGCAAAAAACTGTAGGTCCCTTCTACTCGTGAGAGAACAGAAGCGCATATAACACGAGTAGTTGATGAGCAAGCTAGGCCCTGGTCCCCTGCGGACTGTAGCGCCAACAGTTATTATTATTATTGTATCCTTGTGATGACGCGACGTGAAAAAAATGAATAAGGGTGTTCTGATAACAAATACCTTGTCCATACAAGTATGCAAGCCCTCAACATATTAAACTTCTGATACCACTCGCAACAGCCCCTAAGGCACGATCTTCCAAAAGTTAGTTCAACTGCCAGTTTAAGCGGACGACATTGATTGGACGGATATGCACAGTCCACAAAAGAGGCGATCCTACTTTCTGCAAACACTATAGAGGTGTATCTCTGTTCAACGTCGCCAACAAGATCGTATCTAGCGTACTGTGTGAACGCCTAAGGCCTTTCTGCACCGCACGAATCGGTACGTTCCAGTGCGGCTTCCAGCCCGCCAAATCGACTATAGACCAAATCTTCACACTAAGGCAGATCCTGGAGAAGACCAACGAGTTTCAAATTGATACTCCCCATCTTTTCATTGTACGACAGCATTCATCGCAAGGAGCTATTCCAAGCGATGGCCGAATTCGGTATCCCGGGAAATTTGATCCGGTTGTGTCGGACCACGCTAACAAATACGCGATGCACCGTGCAGTTCGGTTCAAAAACCTCTGAACCGTTCCAGACCTCGATTCTATCTGTCATGTGATTCCTTCAATTTGGTACTGGAGAAGATTGTTGAATTTACAACTGAACAGATAGATGGCGTGCAAAGCAAACCAAAGCCGCCATCTTAAAAATCTTCGAACATAACCTCGAATCTACACATCGGCCGGAAAGCCATACTTGGCTCATGGTTTTCTCCTCCTTTTGTGAATGACTACGAAAGTTTAAGGTTATTAGAATGAAGAATAAATATTAATTTGTTCCTCATAGCGGCGTTGTTTTTTTTACTTGTCTCCTCGGGAATTTGAGCTGGGTTCCTATTTTTGCCTGCGATTTCTCCTTTAAAAGCTGGAGTTTTCAAAAAAGATAGTGCGGCGGGCAAAAGTCAACACGGAAGGCACTCTCTTCTAGTAGTCAGTTCAGCTGTTGGGATACACTGCTGACATCGACATTATCGCGCGGTCCCAACGCGCCGTAGTGGAACCTTTCACGGCAATTGAAGAATAGGCGAAACGAGCTGATCTAGAAGTCAACCAGGACAAAACCAAATATATGCTGTCGAGCAAAACACGATCCTCCGCACACCCCATAGGCCAAAACCTTACAATCAACAGCTACACTTTGGAGGTATTAAATGAGTTTGTATGTGGTCGCTGTGGCGTAGTGGGTAGAGTGCGACGCTCGCACGCCGAAGGGTCTAGGTTCGACTCCCAGTTCAACACCAATTTTTCTAATATTTCACGGCACCACCTCTTTCGAGCTGCTGACAACACTCAAAGAGTAGTAACTGCCTAAGAAAGCTTCTCAAATTTCGCCGTTCGGAGTCGGCAAAAAACTGTAGGTCCCTTCTACTCGTGAGAGAACAGTAGCGCGCACAACACGAGTAGTTGATGAGCAAGCTAGGGCCTGGTCCCCCTTTGAACTGTAGCGCCATCGGACCTTGGCAACCGATGCCACTTCGTCTGTCAAAACAACTGGGCTCGAAACTCTTGACATCGGAGGACCGATGTCAAGCTCTACAAAACCCTAATTCTGCCCGTCCTGCTTAATGGAGCCGAAAGCTGGACATGAATTAAGGCTGCAGAGCTGATTCTTGGTGACTTCGAAAGAAAAATTCTACGTCGGATATATGGTCCCGTCTGCTAGGAAGGCAGATAGAGGAGAAGACACAACCGCGAACTCTACGAGCTTTACAAGGATGTGGATGTAGTCCAAATGACAAAAATCCGTCGACTACACTGGCTTGGCCAATTCGAGCGAATGGACAACAACGCTCCAGTAAAGAGGGTCTTCGAATTCGAGCCCCCTGGTTCGAGAAGGAGAGGAAGATCGAACCCCCGGTACAGAGACCATGTCATCGCGAATGTAAGACTACTTGGCCTTGATGACTGGAAGCAGCGTGTCATCCATGGCAGGCAGCAATTGCTCAGGCTCAGACCCTTCACGGTTCGTCTGCTTGATAAGTAAGTAAGTAAGTAGATTGATTGGACGGCATTGAGGCCCGCTTATGAGGCGTTTGCTGGCATTGAAGCAGAAGCGGCTAAAAACGCTCGGGCGGTAAATGAGGGCAAAACAAAGTTCATTCCGCCGTTAAGAAAGGTCAGTAATCAACGACGTCTCCAACAGAGCGTCACATTATGCATAAGGAACACAAAAGCTTCAGACACCACAGCTCTGGCCCAAAAAGTCCTCGAAAGCCACTGGGATAACGCAACAGAGGACGGCCTAGGCTGGGATGGAGAAGTACCTCAACCAACTGGGGCATAAGGAACACAAAAGCTTCAGACACCACAGCTCTGGCCCAAAAAGTCCTCGAAAGCCATTGGGATAACGCAACAGAGGACGGCCTAGGCTGGGATGGAGAAGGACCTCAACCAACTGGGGCATAAGGAACACAAAAGCTTCAGACACCACAGCTCTGGCCCAAAAAGTCCTCGAAAGCCTTGGGATAACACAACAGAGGACGGCCTAGGCTAGGATGGAGAAGGACCTCAACCAACTGGGGTTGCGCAACTGGAGGCAGCTGGTTGGGGACTCATGCTGGTTGAGCTCCAAGACTGTAACCGCACGAAGAAGAAGAAAAAGACACCGCCACCACTGAGGGGACTTTTCACAATCAAATCAACGTCACTTGCAATGCAAACGACTGTTTTAGGGAATTCCATCACGTACACAAGATGATTGATGAGTTTCGGCCGCAGACAGAAGCCAACCGGCGGCCATCGGACTGTCAACTGAAGGAGGAGGACGAGCAGAAAATCATCTATTCAGAGTATAATTACACGAAATGTAAGCATGCAGTGAACGATTAAACAAAAAACGATGTGCAAAACAGAGGAGAGAAGGGGAAAGAGAATGAGTCTCGCTATGTACACATGAGAATGGCAAACCCCTCTACGGAATAGAAGAAGAGATTCAAGAAGCACGGGAAAGCAACTATCTTGCAACTTACTGTTCTCCATGAAGGCCTTCGCCTTGTAGCCGCCAAAGTGATGCGAGTAGTCCGAGACAAAGTGCAGTCCCAGGTACGATCCGCTGGAGAGATGGCGCAACAGCTTCAGCTTGGAACTCCAGTCGCCGCAGAGGCGCTTCGGTAGGGAATCGGCGCGGGCCCCCTTCCCCGTGGGATAGTAGGGGTTGCCCTTCGGGTAGTCGGGCGTTTGTATCAAAAAATTCGCGTGCGGTTTGTACAGATTCGAGAAGATACTCAACAGGTTCTGGTAGTTGGTTTGAGCGATATTTAAATTGTTATAACTATTTGCGTTCACGTAACTAGAGGTATAACTAAGGCTAGGGTTGTCATAAGAACTCCGCTTTTGAAAGTCTCGATTCGCGTTTGTGTTGAGGGCGCCGCCGGCGTAGGGGGTCGTCTTAATTTTGCTGTGGCGTGACGTCTTCGAGAACTTCGGCTCGACGTTTAGGCTGCTCGCGTACTGAGCACTTGCCGTTGGCTCGGTGATCTCCAGATAGTCGTAGGTGCACCTGAAACGGGGAAGCAAACATGAAAGGGGAAAGGGGCGCCTTCGAAAAATTTCAACCTACCCTGGCTCGTTCTCGATGACCAGCTCCTCGAACTCCAGCACTATGCGGTAGCCGCTCGGCGCCGTGATGGTGGTAAAGCAGTTTGCGTTGTCCGGGTACTGCCGGGGGAAGGAGGGGCTCCACACCGACGCGCGGGGGTGCTCCTTGGTCAGGGACACCGTCTTGTTGCAGTCGTTTATCCAGTTCTTCCGAAATGTCTCTGCAAAGAGAGTGCAGTTAAGAGAGGGTGCAAGAATGGCGGTTGGGACGCGGTTAACAAACCATCACTCATGGGTCGCTCGCAGATGATGAAGTTGTTCGCGTTGCAGTCCCTGTCGTTCCACATGAATTTATTGGTCAAAGGATTGCGAGCTGATTGAATTCCCGGCGGCGTGCGGAAGTATCGACGCAGCTCGATGCAGTCCTGGCTGCTGAGTCCATCGTCGTTGGGTTGCTTGTTGTAGTTGCCGTGCTGCGACCACCCTGGAAACCAATCTGCCGAAAGGACAATATCGTGTGCACAACGTGTATGCGGTTTTAAGTTGATTACTTACTCGTGTACTGGAACGGAAGTCCATCAGTCCATCGAAAATCGCCTTCGAAATTTTTATCTGAACCTCCTACCCAGTAGGCGAAGTGATCAACGTATCCCGGGCTGTGGGTGGAATAGAGAACGAAACTGTGAATGATTGCTTGGCACGGGGCTTATGGATTCTGTGGGCGTCACAATGACCGTATCATTGCTGCCCCGAGGTTGGGGCAAAGAGGACGGCTTGTGCTTTGGAAGACAAACAGTGTTCGAAGGAGTTGTTGAATTGATGTTTCACAAAGATGATTGGAAACAGACAAAAGCAACGTTGCATCGGAGTGACGAGCCTATTGGCACCAATGAAGGACGAGAATAAAGGGAATCGAAATGACTCGAGAGGAAACAATGATTTACAAGGTGCCAATCAATTGGTAGTTTCAAAAGGAGGCGAAGGTATGATTGCAATGCTAGGAATGGTATGATGACGAAAGGTGAATGTTCTGTGAACAATGATTGGCATCCAGAAAGGACACAAGGGTTGAGCCCGTCAGGTATAAAGTGGAATGTCGAATAACTTTTGGGGACGTTCTTGGGCTAATTTGAAGGAAAGGGACGTCCAAATCAATACCGAACGTGGAAAAAAAAGGGACTGTGCGCAAACAACGCTTCAACAACATTTGTCAACATTTTCACTCAAGCCGTTGTTGTTGTTTATGACAAATAGTCTCAACTTTGAGGCGCATTCAATCAAAAGAAAGCAAACGTGCATTCTGGGGGTGACAACGCATTCTCTTGGCCTTTTATCGCAGCCAAGACCGTGCCTTACAGGGCCGTGTCCTTCCAGTCTTAGTATCCCGTGACGAGTGCTAAACGAAAACTGAGATTTCTGTAACCTTCAGGGGACATTATGCCACTTGGGACGAAAGCAGTGTGCCCAGAGATAAACGACTAAAACTAGTACTTAATGAAGGATCTTGGGCTTTCGTTAAATCGAAACTGAGCTATTCAAGGACTTGGCGAGTTCTCGGGAATGGTTACATCTCGAGATGACCCAATGACGCCTGACTTGGACCTACATGCATCCTGAGTACATGGTGGAAGAGGTTGAGACGAATTTTGTGTTTCGCGAAGAGTCGATATATGACTGAAATCGAAGAGTGTTTCCTGTGCGCTTTGAATAAGAGACCTGCTCTAATCTGAATGAGATCCGTTCAAAAAATAAGGTGGATGACTTCGAACATTCGATTATATTTTTTTTTATTTCGTTATGTTGGTACACTCGACTCGAACATGTTTCCATCAGAGGCATGAAAGTTACGTGTAATTAAGTTTAGCTATCTTTTTTTTATTTTTGTGGCTGCCGTGGTGTAGTGGGTAGAGTGCGACACTCACACGCAGAAGGGTCTGGGTTCAATTCCCGGCCGAACACCTCGAATTTCTCACGGCACCACCTTCTTCGAGCTGCTGATAATACTCAAAGAGTAATAACTGTCTAAAAAATATTCGCCGTTCCGAGAAGGGAGCTACAGTTCGGCAAAAAACTGTAGGTCCCAACTCGTGAGAGAACAGTAGCGCGCACAACACGAGTAGTTGATGAGCCAGCTAGGCCCTGGTCCCCTGTGGACTGTCGCGCCAACAATTATTATTATTACCTTTTTTTTTTTGCTATCAGCCCTCATGGATCAATAACAGTTGTAAGGAAATCCAAGCGGATTGGCTTGATATCGGCCCAGCTAAGGAGGTTTAACCTTAGGCTGAACAAGTACAAGATAGTTTCTAGCTAAATAGCTAGCTTTGACGGTGAAATTGCTGACACATACAGCTTAAGTGAGTGACGATAGATTCCGGTGTCGAAGTGTAACATAATACGTCGTATAGCACCGCAGTGATTGTTTGTCATTTATACACGAGTATACGTATTTATACGTATTTGTACGTATTGCATATAGAATCCATGGAAATTTGCGACATGTGCTACAGCGATTGCTATAGAGAGAGAAGGCAGCGCTTATTCGGATGCGGATTTGTTGTTCGAGGCAGACTTAGGCAAAAAATCTTTTGCTTCGACCCCGCCTCACGACAATGCGCATCAAGTCTAAATTCGGGAATATCAGTATAATATGCGCACACGCCCTAACAGAGGAAAAGGATGACAACAACAAGAATGACTTCTCTGATGTCCTAGGAAGAACATACGATCAATGCCCCAGCTACGACACCAAGATCGTTTTAGGAGACTTCAACGTTCAGCTGGGAAAGGAGATTTCAACTTTCAGCTGGGGAAGAAGGACATCTTTGCTGAAGTCATCGGAAAACACAGCCTGCACGACAACACATCCGGAAACGGACTCTGGCTATTGAATTTGGCCTGGGGCGGAATCTATCTGTGGCTAGCACGCGGTTCTCACACCTGAACATTCACAAAGGGATCTGGGGATCTCCTGATTAATCCACCGTCAACCAGATTGATCACGTTGCGATCGACGTCAGGCACTCCTCTAATATTCTTGAGGTCCTAACCTTCCGAGGTGCAAACATCGACTCGGATCATCACCTTGTTGTAGCCAAGGCAAGAACCCGGATATCGGGAGATCAGCGGAGCCGAGACAGGGCAAAACGGTTTGACGCCGCAAAGCTAGAATCGCAACTTATCGCAGTAAACCTTGTCGACCGAGTCTCCCTGAAGGTCGCTCAAAGTTCGACGCTACCTGCACTGACCGTAGAAGAAGACTCGAAACGTTGTCAAGAGGCCTTGATGTGCTGGGTCTCACGTCACCATACAGAAGGAACTTATGGTTTGACAATGAGTGTAGGCAAGTGCATGCAGCCACACAAGACACCTATAAGGCGACGCTGCATCGAACAACGAGGGCTGCTCACGAGCTCCACGATCAGAGAAGAAAGGAAGAGCACCGGCTAATCAGGAGGAAATAGAAGAAGCATGAGAAGCCCGCGGTCGAGGAAATGGAAAGCTGTTATGGCAGGAATAAAATCCGAAAGTTTTACCGAAAGGTAAAACAGTTATCCGGAGGATACAAGGCTCGGAGCGAAGCCTGCGGGAATAAAAATGGACAACTCGGAGTAGAATCGCAGTCTGTGCTGAAAATCTGGAAGGATCATTACTGCAGACTCCTTAACCGCAATGACGGCCCCAATTTTGCTGTTAGGCAGAATGTTCCACTCAATTCGGACGATGGTAGACAAGAATTATGTCTCCCTGGCTTAGACGAGGTGAAGATAGCAATATCCAAGCTGAAGTCGAACAAAGCAGCTGCAGCGTATGGACTGCAAGCAGAACTATTTAAAGCATTTGGAAATGAGTTGGTTGGGCGTATGCACCAGCTCATCTGTAAGATATGGTCGAAGGAAAGCATGCCCAATGAGTGGACTCTCAGCGTCGTTTGCCCGGTCCACAAGAAAGGAGACCCCTTTGACTGCGCCAACTACAGAGGGATTAGTCTCCTTAACATCGCATACAAGATCCTCTCTGCCTAATTGTGTGAGCGTCTGAAACCGTTTGCCCATGATCTGATAGGTCCCTTTCAGTGTGGTTTCAGACCAGGAAAGTCCAGGATAGACCAGATCTTCATTTTACGGCTGATCCTGGAAAAGACTCAAGAAGTACAAATCGAAACTCACTACCTATTCGTCGATATCAAGGTCGCATATGACAGCGTGCAGAGAGACGAGCTATACAGTGTCATGTCTAGGTTTGCCATTCATACCAAACGCGTCAGATTGTGCAGGGGACGATGGAGAACTCTCGCTTCTCCGTCAAGGTCGGTAACGAACTCACCGAGACCTTCAATGTCAAAAAAGGTTTTAGACAAGGCGACGCACTGTCAAGTGACTTCTTTAACATCATCCTCGAGAAGATCGTGCGTAACTCAGGAGTCAACACCAGAGGCACGATCTTCCAGAACTCAGTTCAATTGCTAGCTTATGCTGATGACATTGACGTGATTAGACGAACACAGCGAGCCGTCAATGAGGCGTTTGCTGGCATTGAAGCGAAAGCGTCTAAAATGGGTCTGGCGGTAAATGGGGGCAAACAAGGTACACACTGTTTACAATGGACCAGTATTTGAGTCTGAGCGCTCCAGTGCAGTATATCCCAAGTACATGCTGTCATCAGGAAAGGACACATACCGTCGACGTCTCGGACAGAGCGTCACACAAGGCAGCACCAACTTCGAGGTGGTCAAGGACTTCGTCTACCTCGACTGCGTGGTAAGTGGGGGCAACAACATCAGTACCGAAATCAAACGCAGAATCACTCTTGCCAATCGCTGTTTCTTTGGGCTCAAAAGGCAATTGAGTAATAAGGCCCTCTATCGAAGGGCTAAGCTCGCTTTATATAGCAGCTTGATCGCCCCAATCCTTTCCTATGGCGCGGAAGCCTGGACGTTATTAAAAGCGGACGAGGAAGCCCTTAGTCTTTTCGATAGAAAACGTTTGCGTCCGATTTTTGGTCCTGTTTGGGTTGATGGCATCTGGAGGAGAAGATGTATCGACGAACTCTATAGGCTGTATAGCGACATACGCCTGGTTAAGCGTCTACTGATACAACGCTTAAGATGGCTAGGCCATGTAGAGCGTATGGACACCACTGTTCCGGCCCGAAAAGTCGTCGAATCAGAGCCATTGAAACAACGCAATAGAGGACGGCCTATGCTAAGATGGCGCACACAAGTGGAGAAGGATCTCAACCAACTTGAACTGCCTAATTAAACGTACCTAGCGAAAAATTCTGCTGGTTGAAGAGCCATGTTGATTGAGGCCCAGATCCACCCCGAACTGTGGCGCCATAAGAAGAAGGAGATATGGAAGCGGCACTCGATATTTATAATAATAATAATTATTGTTGGCGCTACAGGTCAAAGAGGGACCAGGGCCTAGCTTGCTCATCAACTACTCGTGTTGTGCGCGCTACTGTTCTCTCACGAGTAGAAGGAACCTACAGTTTTTTGCCGACTCCAAACGGCGAAATTTGAGAAGCTTTTTTAGACAGTTACTACTCTTTGAGTGTTGTCAGCAGCTCGAAAGAGGTGGTGCCGTGAAATATCAGAAAAATTGGTGTTGAACTGGGAGTCGAACCTAGACCCTTCGGTGTGTGAGCGTCGCACTCCACCCACTACGCCACGGCGACCACGGCACTCGATATTATTTTAGTGATATTCGCGATCGAGCGCCTATTCAGTAAGTCTGAATCCAGCTTTCTACAGGAGCAGTAGTCATTTTTTTTTTTCAAAAATCACAACACCGTGAAGAGGCACCACCTTGTTTCACAGTATTCATTGTTCACTTTGGATTTAAGGCATCATTTGGTCTTCCTAAAAATGTTTTATTTTGACTCGTCCGTGAGAACTATCTTTCGCCAAAATCCAGGAGACTTGCTCACACAAGCCTTAGCAAACGCAAGCCGATTCGGCCTGCTAATTTTGTTTACCACTAGTTGCTCCTAGGTGCGCACGACTTCAATCCATTTTATGCTTTGGTTTACTGACTTGTTTCCGGATGGACTTGAGTGTCGTTGAACTTATTTTAACTTATTTTAGACTTAATCCAGAATTCTAGGACCCAACGCTCGTACGTGAAATCGCCATTTTATCGGAGTGCGCAATCGTTTGTGGAACACTGTGTAAAACAATTGGGAAATTTGGTGCGCAAATGCCGGGTTTAACTAAAGCACACCAGTGTCCCGCCTACCCCCAGGCCTTAGACTTTAGTGAAGTAAACCTCTTCTGTTCAAAGCTATTCGCTGACTGAAACGTTAATCGAAGACAATTGCAGAGTTGCAACCACTCTTAAATTAATATTTTGGGCGATCTACAACAATGTGCTACTTGCTTAACGCGTGCTTCTAATTCACGTGCGTACTGTATGCCAAAAATAAATAAGCCGCCTTTAACTCAGTTCTAAGCTTCTCAAACCCTGCTCTCGAAATTATCCTGCTTACCCTACAAAACTTAAGGTCGTGTAACACGCATCGCGGTGCTCTACAGAAATTAGATACCGTACGGAGTGAATTTGTGTTTTCTTTTTCTGTTAGCCTCCAACAGCATTGAAGTGTGATTCTTTGCAAGTGCTCTGGTTTGTCGACAACGACGCCTTTTTGTCAGATGTGAAAACTTTGTCTATTAAGGTAGCCGCCGAGATGAAAAAAATGCATTTCTTCGCAATGGATGATTTAAGTCTCCAAATCAGGCTGCTTAAAGACCAGGGGTAGAACCACGGGAGTCTGTGTGCCCCCACGCTGAGACTTTCAAATTGGATACCATTGCACAGACGTCTCCACGGTGTAGTGCGTGAAATGTCGGAAGATCGACGAAGGGTTGATGTTCGTCAGTTGATTGAGACACTCCCAGTTTCCATTCTCATTTGCGTATACTGTACGGAGACAGTAACAATAAGTGATGTCCACAGACACACCATTTGCATGAAATTTTGTGCGCAAACTTGCGTACCGCACTTGAAGCGAATGGTTCGTTTTGTTGGGAACTTCTTTTAGAAACACATTGATTGGGCAGGACACATATTCGAAATTTTCCCGACGACGAGTGACCCATTCCGTTTTGTGGAGATATGATGCTGACTTTCAGTCAAGGCTTCAAGTGAGAAACAGCTGTTGGTGCAAAAATTCCCTTTGATCTAGGAAAGAACACTAGATGACCCACCACGTATGCACATTAAGTCTGGCTTCCACTTTAGCACAACTCTGACTGACTAGGAGTCCATCCACAGTTGACTCAGGTCAAAAACCAGGTCGGAAATCAGGTGGGAAATCAGGTCGCAAATCAGGTCGGAAATCAGGTCGGAAATCAGGTCGGAAATCAGATCGGAAATCAGGTCGGAAATCAGATCGGAAATCAGGTCGGAAATCAGGTCGGAAATCACATCGGAAATCAGGTCGGAAATCAGGTCGGAAATCAGATCGGAAATCAGGTCGGAAATCAGGTCGGAAATCAGATCGGAAATCAGGTCGGAAATCAGATCGGAAATCAGGTCGGAAATCAGGTCGGAAATCAGGTCGGAAATCAGGTCGGAAATCAGATCGGAAATCAGGTCGGAAATCAGGTCGGAAATCAGGTCGGAAATCAGGTCGGAAATCAGATCGGAAATCAGGTCGGAAATCAGGTCGGAAATCAGGTCGGAAATCAGGTCGGAAATCAGGTGGGAAATCAGGTCGGAAATCAGGCGGGAAATCAGGTCGCAAATCAGGTCGCAAATCAGGTCGGAAAACAGGTGGGAAATCAGGTCGCAAATCAGGTCGGAAATCAGATCGGAAATCAGGTCGGAAATCAGGTCGGAAATCAGGTGGGAAATCAGGGCGCAAATGAGGTCACAAATCAGGTCGCAAATCAGGTCGGAAATCAGATCGGAAATCAGGTCGGAAATCAGGTCGGAAATCAGGTCGGAAATCACATCGAAAATCAGGTCGGAAATCAGATCGGAAATCAAGTCGGAAATCACATCGAAAATCAGGTCGGAAATCAGGTCGGAAATCAGATCGGAAATCAGGTCGGAAATCAGGTCGGAAATCAGGTCGGAAATCAGGTCGGAAATCAGGTCGGAAATCAGGTCGGAAATCAGGTCGCAAATCAGGTCGGAAATCAGATCGGAAATCAGGTCGGAAATCAGATCGGAAATCAGGTCGGAAATCAGGTCGGAAATCAGGTCGGAAATCAGGTCGGAAATCAGATCGAAAATCAGGTCGGAAATCAGATCGGAAATCAGGTCGGAAATCAGGTCGGAAATCAGATCGGAAATCAGGTCGGAAATTAGATCGGAAATCAGGTCGGAAATCAGGTCGGAAATCAGGTCGGAAATCAGGTCGGAAATCAGGTCGGAAATCAGATCGAAAATCAGGTCGGAAATCAGATCGGAAATCAGGTCGGAAATCAGGTCGGAAATCAGGTCGGAAATCAGATCGGAAATCAGGTCGCAAATCAGGTCGCAAATCAGGTCGCAAATCAGGTCGGAAATCAGATCGGAAACCAGGTCGGAAATCAGGTCGGAAATCAGGTCGGAAATCAGGTCGGAAATCAGGTCGGAAATCAGATCGAAAATCAGGTTGGAAATCAGATCGGAAATCAGGTCGGAAATCAGGTCGGAAATCAGGTCGCAAATCAGGTCGGAAATCAGGTCGCAAATCAGGTCGGAAATCAGATCGGAAACCAGGTTGGAAATCAGGTCGGAAATCAGATTGAAAATCAGGTCGGAAATCAGGTCGGAAATCAGATCGGAAATCAGGTCGGAAATCAGGTCGGAAATCAGGTCGGAAATCAGGTCGCAAATCAGGTCGCAAATCCGGTCGCAAATCAGGTCGCAAATCAGGTCGGAATCATGGTCTTTGGGCAACAGACGCGAGTTAAGTTTCATCTACGCTTCCATCTGGGACGAAAGGTTCCTGCAAATGGAAAGGCTCTTCCCTAAGACAGACGCGAAGGTGGTTGAATTGTCATGTTGGCGCAATGCAATGTCAACGAAGCTTTCATTGTCGGCTGGGAAGGCCTTTAATTTCAATGAACTTCAACAATGACAAAGCTCTTCTTCAGGAACTGTACAAGCGACAGCTGGAGATAGCAATCGCTTCCTGCCCTGTTTATGCCAGATACGTAAAATCAAACCAGACGGTCTCTAAGAAGCTTAGCTAGAGGAAGAGATTTCGCGCACAGCCCACTTTCGTGGTGGTCTTCCACGAGATGCCCCACTATGTTGTTAAACCATTTGAATCCCGCAAACAAACAATCACCGAGAAGTCGCTTTCAACGCCCAGACTATGAGCCACAATAAGAAATGATTAAATTGTGAGGTCGTGTCAAATTTACAAAAAATTAAAGTTCCCGAACTCACCTGTTTATCAGCAAACTGTCGATGATGCTCTGCTCCAGCTCGCTGCGTATCGACGCCAGATGCCCGCCCATGGCCATGCAGGTCTTCTCGCCCTCGCTCCACGTCTGCGCCACCTCGATGGCTGTCACGCAGAACTGCTGCAGAGCTATCCAGCCGAAGGCACAGTTTGCGACAATTTCCGGAATCGGCTTTGTTACATATGACAAGTAAATTGACGGCAGTTGGGTGAGCAGTTCGTCGTCGTCCGTGGCGGTGGTCGGCTTCTTCCGTGCGGCACCTTTCAGCCTGCCCGGCCGCATGAGATGGATGTTCAACGTATTTCCCGAGGACTCGACGAAGAACCCGCTGACCTCGCTGGAATTATTTACACAGTGCGACCACTTGGCGGTCTCGCTTTCGAAGATTTTTATCACTACTCCCTCGCATGGGAGGCGCACGCCGCCGAAGGCGCTCTCGCTCGGGTTGAAGCCGCCGTCAGTGCTCTCGGGGTCTAGGGGAGCACTCTCCGGCGCCACCGGGTTTCGGCGATGTGCCATCGTCCTATTAACGAAGTCGTCGCCCGCGCTTAAAGATAGATTAACAATATTGGGTTCGATACTTAGGCCTAAACTCGTGTATATCGTGGTGGCGTCGTTCGCAGACGGTTGCGTCGCCATGGTCGTGGGGTTGAGGGGGGAGGGGGACGAAGACGGTGTCGCCAGTGTGGTGACAACGCCCACCGGCGCGGACGACCTCGCGTGCACCACGTCGCTGTCGTTGTTCGTGAT
This sequence comes from Eristalinus aeneus, assembly GCA_955652365.1. Lineage (NCBI taxonomy): Eukaryota > Metazoa > Arthropoda > Insecta > Diptera > Syrphidae > Eristalinus > Eristalinus aeneus. The sequence goes on from OY019132.1 coordinate 58,380,355, forward strand.
AAGCTGCAGCTGGATGCGGTTGCCGTAGGGGAGGTGGATCCGAAAGAAGCACTCGAGTGAGTCGCGCCGTGCCGGGCGCACGTAGAACTGGCCACTCTCGTTGCTCGACGACACGTTGTAGCAGAAATCGACTAATTTGTAATTCAGACTAAACATGGGGGTTTTGTAAATCTTAAGACTAGTGTTGCGCAACACGTCGAAGTGGTACGTCCGCTGGCCGAGACTGAGCTCCTCCAGCTTGCCGCACAGCTGCGCCCGATCTGTGAACTGCAGGTATCCGCCGCTGCTGCACGGCACATTGAGACGCGCCAGCTCGACGAGGATGCCCGGTGGTAGCTGGCCAAGGGTGGCCACCTGGAAGGACGGAAAGTGCACCGTACAATCGGTGCTATAGAGTGGTAGCGCTGTGTAGTCCAATGAACCGGATGTCGCCTTCAGCGTGAGTTGACAGTCTGCGGGTGAGAATGGGTGATGAGAGGGTGATGCATGCGGAAGGGAGGGCCTACCTTTTGCAATCTTGTACGAAATAGTTTTCTTCAGAACCACTTGCGGTGCTCGGCTGCCGTTGACTTCCTTGGTGGGACGAAAAAATATCCTGCAAAGGAACGCAGCGTTCAGGAGACTCCCCGATGGAGAATAGGCAACATTCGCTTACCTGAACTCGACAACGTCGCTCTTGTCGCAGAACTCATTCAGGATCCATAAATTCTGAGACTGTGTCCTGCCACCGGCTGCGGCATTCTGCACATTCCTTCCGCGCCACGTATTCTCCCCGGCGCATTTCGTGTCACCGTTCGCCTGTTCGTTCTCGTCTAAAAAATTCCCCCCGTCACCGGTCCACTGGCTGGAGAATGGCATGAAAGTGTTCACCGCGTTCTGGCGCTCTCTGGTGAATGAATTTGCGGCAGCGGCGGTGTTGCTGGCCTCCACCTCTTCCTCTTCCTCCTCGGAGGCCAAATTGACGCCGTTCACACTTTGGGGCTGCTTCATCCATGAAATTGGCCACTTGTTGCCCGAGGAGTAATCCACGAAGTGTCCCCGGTCCTTGGCGCCACCGCCGCCACCTGTGGAGATGGTCTGGATGAAGAAGTCCCCCGCCAATGGTGAGCCATCTGCCATCAGCGACGTCGTCAGTCGAGCTGAAACGAGAGAAAGAGAGGAGAATGCTTGAACAATTGTGCTGCACAACCGTCTCCTTGCCGCTGATTAGTTGGGGTGACGACACGTGTGTGACGCAGGGGAGGATTCAATAAAGTGAAACCGTAATCCGAAATCACTGTGGGAAATATGACAAAGGGATCATTTGCGGATACATCGAGGACACACACGAGCAGCAATTGTTGCCACGGCGGGGTGGTTGGCGGATCCTTGGAAAATCCTCCTTATGACGGACTCATCCGACGCTACTGTGTCCTACAAAGGTGCACACGAGTGAAGGAATCGAAAATAAAAATAGAAATGAGCGAGGATTCCCCGAGGAGATGGTTGACTGCGACTGGTCGACGTCGTGGCTACATTCTTGTCCTCGTTCTCTTCCCCCTTCAACCGACTACAGTATAAGCTGCCAGTTTTCCGTTTATCCCAGAGGCAGCTCCTCTAAGCTTTTCCAATGGGTTTCGTGAATGATGCCGGATGATGTGAAACGTGTGTGCATGGCCGTGCTTGTGTGGGTGTGACAACAATTGGCTCGATAAACCCGCACTTTAGTGAGTTCGAAGAATGTCTGATTGGGAACTCGATTGTGTGTCAATGTTCGCGGAATTAAAATGGACTTAGAGAGTAAGCCGCGCAACGGAATTGTGTTAAGTCGGGTCACAAATCAGTAATGAGAACGACATCGCCTTGCTATCCTCGGACGGGGGAAGTTCGTAGTGCCCCGGAAACTTAAAGACAAAAGTTTCTGTGTCAAGTTGGTTCAAGAGTCCTTGGCTGCATTGTTTCGAAATCAGGTGTATGCGGCATTCGTGGTAGATGCAGAAGGGGAGGCTTTAATTTTTCCTGTAAATCGGCTTGAATATCTCATGAATCACGTTGTGTGACAGAGTCGAAGACTTCTGCTTGTATGGGCAGAACTTTTCATCCACTTTGGGGACACAAGAGACCTGTAGCATGAAGTTAATGCACGAATGGTTTAAATTTTCACGTTTGTTGAAGAAAATGAGAGAGCTTCGTTTGGTAATTTGGTTCTCTATTGTTCAGCAAGTGGCAACGACGCTTCGTTTGTTGCATGGCAGGGTTGGCATAGATCAAGATAACTTTGGGATTGCCTTAAGAAAGACACCACGATTCTCAAGCGGGTTTCGAAGTGGATCTAAATCAACTAAACAACGGATTGTGGACAAGATGCGTAAAGCAAAAAATTTAAAATTCCGTAAATCAAGAAAGAAATATAGAAGATCAAACCCTGAAAACGAAAGGGAGACGGGAAAGGGGCGAACATGCTGTCACGCCCCTATGGCGGAGAATAACTTTTCGAAGAATTATGAACTCTTATGGATCCCCGATTTGAATTGAGGGCATTTCTGAATTTAAGATTTAGAGGATTATGGTCATTTTGGAATTTAGGGCATTTTGTGACTTTTGACCCGTCGACATTTAAGACATTTCGAGATCAAACTGAAACTTGAGGATTATTATCACAACAAATACTGCAATTTGGTTTACCAGGTATACCAGTATGAAGTGAGTGGCAAGATACAAATGTCTCGATAGGGAACATTTGTTGTGAACGAGCCCTTATTTTTTTTTTTTTGTTTGTTTGGTATAACATCTGTGAAAAATATTAAGACAACATCATATTTGTTCATCGTGTTAAAAATGTCGAATTTTGTACCAAAAAGTGATGATTTGCGGAAAGCATTTATTTTTTGTTTTCATTTGAAGTACTGCAGGGTCGCATCGAATGCTTGTCGAGGCATATGGTGATCATGCTCTATCAGGAGCAACATGCAAAAGGTGGTTTCAACGGTTCAGAAATAATGATTTTAATGTGAGAAATGAAGAACGTGGAAGACCACCAAAAAAGTTTGAAGTCGCCGAATTGCAAACGATATTGGATGGAGATGACACTTTGAATCAAAAGCAGATGACAGCAATGTTAAATGTTTTACAACAAACAATTTCTGACCGTTTAAAAGCCATGGGAAAGATCCAAAAGTGTGGAAAATGGGTGTCACATGAATTGAATTAAAGACAGATGGAAAACCGAAAAAACACTTGTGAAATTTTGCTCCGAAGACACGAAAGAAAATCGGTTTTGCATCGGATTGTTACTGGCGATGAATAATGGATTTATTTTAAGAATCCAAAACGGACAAAATCATGGGTTAATCTGTGGCAAACATCAACAGCGACCAGATCGATTCGGCAAGAAGACAATGTTGTGTACTTGGTGGGACCAGAAAGGTGTGCTGTACCACGAGCTCCTAAAACATGGTGAAACCGTTAATACTGATCGCTACGGATAACAAATGATCAATTTGAACCATGCATTGATCGAGAAACGACCAGAATGGGCCAGAAGACACGGCAAGGTAATTTTGCTCCATGACAATGCACCTGCACACAAGGCAAAACCGGTTCAGGATACAATCGAAACAATTGGCTGGGAGCAGCTACCCCACCCACCGTATTCACCAGAATTGACTCCTTCCGACTGAAATTTGTTTTTATCGATGGGACACGCATTGGCTGAGTACCACTTTGATTCCTAGGAGGAGGTCGAAAATTGTGTATCTGATTGGTTTGCTTTAAAACACAGACAATCTTATTGGCGTGGTATTCACAAATTGCCAGAAAGGTGGTCAAAATGTGTAGAAAACAATGGCCAATACTTTAAATAAATTGTTTTTACTTTTCCATTAATAGTTAGTGTTTTACTTTCAAAAAATAACTGAAATTTCATTTCATACTGGTATACCTGGATTCGTCAGGTTAACCAAAAGTGAGTTTCGTCGCTAAAAATATACCTTCAAAATTTTGGATCAACAGCAACCTCTTTTTGGGCCCAATCACTGAATCAACGTCATATAACCTTTCTTGAATCCAACTCCTGAAAAGCCAAACTGAGCTGAAGCCAAAGAGCTGAAGAAATGGTCGTCAGTCAAAGTAGTGTTGCCAACTTAACGTGGTGGCCGCCGTGGAGTAGTGGGTAGAGTGCGACGCTGCTCACACGCCGAAGGGTGTAGGTTTGATTCCCAGATCAGCACCAATTTTTCGAATTTTTCATGGCACCACCTCTTTCGAGCTGCTGACAACACCCAAAGAGCAAAAACAACTGTCGAAGAAAGCTTCTCATATTTCACCGTTAAAAGTCGGCAAGAAACTGTAGATCCCTTCTACTCGTTAGAGAACAGTAGCGCGCACAACACGAGCAGTTCATGAGCAAGCTAGGCCTTGGTCCCCCTTTGGACTGTAGCGCCAACAATTATTATAATTATTAACTTAACGTGGTTCTGTACCACTTAAGAAAACACCTTTAAGCACCCAAACTGCTAGTTTCTATTAATGCTAAGTGCCCGTACTGAAGTTGCCGTCTAGATGGAAACAAATTATCAATCAGAACGGCGCATATTTAAACTAAATCCGATGACTGTAACACTTTCTGTGAAGCATTGAATGAAGAGCAAAAAAGCGGAAGTGATTTGTTATTATTACGGAAATCGGAAGGGATGTTTTGCTCCCTTTCAATGCATAAAAGGTCTGTGGGGATGATGTAAATGGATTGATTACCATTAAATTGCAGGGCTTCCTGGCACAAATTAGGCCCATAGGCACTACTTCCCATATAAACACAGCAGCAGCTTATCATTCCCTTGCATTTACCTGAGTTCGCCGATAGATTTTTTCACATTCCTTGAATCTACCGGGAGGGGCTTTGATACTCTGCCCCAGAGTATCAAAGGTCCTTACGGATCACAAATCACCCTACAGTTGCTTGAACTCGAACGCGTTCCCTTCTATTATTCCATCAACACCTCAGACTACTACAAACAGGTTTCCTCACAAAACCAAGCACTTTCTGGAGCAACGCAAATCACGTTAAGCACAAAAGACGCACTTAAGAGCCGAAACACAATTCATTGACCTAAGCAACTTTCAAGGCCTCGTGGCGCCGCAGCACACAAAGGTAACACACAAACACTCTCCATCCCTCGAACACACACACACACAACCAACGCTAAGTAATGTAACAAGAGGGACTTAAAGGACTAAGGCTTCATTCCCGCTCTAGCAGCGCTGTTGCTTGCATTTGAAATTAAAATAATTATTAATGCATTGCATCCGCTGGCATACACGCCCTTAACTCTCGCCTCCCGCTGACGGGAAACAATCAACAAATAGAAACTTATCCGCTCCACGGGATGCCAAGCAACAGGACGAGCGCGGCGGCGTTTTTCATTTGCTCTCCCCTTTGTTTCGGCGCGCACCATTGTCTCGGAAACTTTTTGACGTTAATTTCATTAAACGGAAATTTCACCACAAACCAACGCCACCTTTGTCTACGGCCCTCTCCCTTCACAGCTAAACTCAAAAAGGGGTTAATCCCTGCGGTCGCATACATATACATCTTATTGCGCCGGCAGTGGTGGTGGGGGCTGGCCTCGTTTTCACTTGACAGAGTCTTTGGCATCCTAGTCAATGACCCAGGACGATTTATTTCTGACATCTATTGCCACCGATCCGCCCTCATATGTCGCCGGCCCACAGCGGGGTGGGGGGCTGGTGTCAATGTTGGTTTAAGAAGGATTTCCGAAATTGAGATGGCCTTAGAAATTCCTGCGGAGCCTTATGAATAATTCAACACCCGTCCGAAGACAATCACTGTGTTTATAGGTCGATCTCGAAAACAGGATGCCCAGCGGGGGGCCAGCGGTGGGGAAGTGATGGAGCTTCGGGCGTCCTTTGAGCAGCGGCAGTAAACCTTTGAGGGGATATTAAATAGCCTGCGGTGACGCGCCGAATGAATGGCTGAATGGATGGGTCCGGCACTGCGGGTGGTAGAGAGGCTCCTTCATCGTTAAGATAATCTTTAGTTTATGACAAGTCAAGGGGTGCAGCCTAGGTGGTGGCTCCATTTAAATTTGCTTTGCGTCGACAACGGACGCCTAAGATGAAATGATCCGCCGAGAGATGGCACCCACGACGTGTGGGCTGGGGAAACAAATTGAATGGTTGCTAGTTAAGATTGATTGAAAATTGAAAAGGGTTGCGAAAGTTAAGAATGGCGCCCAACAAAAGTTTGATTTTGTCCTTTTAACGCTTTTCTCAGCGTAATTGTTATGATAAGCATTGTTTGAGATGGGTTTTGGTGCAAATTTAATGCAGGTGCTATCCGACTACCCGCCATTCTCCTCGGCAATGCCATCAGGCGCACAGCATGCACTCGATTCTGAGTGTTTCACGCTTAAGTGACCGATAAAATTCCACGGAACTCTTTTCATGTAGCTCCCCACAGGCCCGCGTTTATGTGTCGCCTGCCATGTGCCAAATTATTCAGTTGCAGCATTGAGTAAATTTCATTTCCATCTCCTTCTTTGGAAGCTCTCTCGCTGAGAGCATATTGTGTATGGGGGTGTAGCACCCATGCAGATGGCAAGCAGCTCATGGGATTTTCTGAAAGATTTTGTTCATCTGCTCTTCGGGGATTAAATGGAAGGCACCTCCGAACTCTTTCATGAACGGCGCGCTTTAGGGAATTGGGTGATGGCTGAATTTTGGAAATGTGCTTGAAATGAACTTTTGCGTGAAATTTTATGGAGATCTCAGGAATTTAAGCCTTTGCTGGAGGTTTTCAGTTCAGATGGGAAATAAACGTTTCTGTGGACAATAATTTCGTGCTTCATATGAAACCTAATAAGTCAACATGTATTGACACTGTTTCAAATTAACCAGCATTTTGGATATAAGTGCTTCTTCCCACAGTTTTTCTTTATTTTGAAGTATGAATGTCCCTATTTCAAATTTAAAAAACTTTTTCTTTTAACACTTTTGACGAGAAGAACGTTGTATGGAACCACTTTTTTCAAGTATATAAAAAACACTGCTCATGGGCAAGAGCGAGTAACGCTTACTTGTAGATGGTTTCGTGTTTCTTTTTGTTTGTTGATAACTAAGCAAAAAAATGTAGAGTGCAAAATCCGTATTTGACTAATGTATATTAACTAATCAAAAAACTAAATATTACTCGCTCTTTAGGAACCTGTGGTTTTAAGTCTCGATACATCTTAAAAAGTATTATATCCGACCTCAGTCACATTTATCTTTGTTTTCACGTCTTTGTGTAGAGCGTGATTTGGACAAAGGGGTGTCCAAAGCAGTAACCAGTAGAGAGAAGAAAACAAATTTGTCTCGCCTACCGGGAAAACATATTAACCAAGAATATGGTTATTTGGTTTCTGTATAAAAGGCAGAGTTAGAGACAGAGTATGCAGATTTAAATTTATGTTGCCAACGCTTGTTAATAATGCCACGCTCAAGAGCCAAGATGGAAAGAAATATAGTTATTGCCTCTGATGCATAAAAAGAACTTCAAGTCAGCATTTTTGTATTTTCAAAATTCGCATGCTGACGATCTGGCCTTTTCGAAAATTAGAGCGAAAAATGTTTCAGTCAGCACACCGTAAATTCTCATGTTAAAAAAAATTTTCAATATTATTTTTTTTTTTTTTTCAGAAATGTATGTGGATCGATATCGAAACTGAAGAAGGGAGCAGATGTGGGATTTGGTTTTACGTGACCTTACCTTAACGGCTTATATCACGGGGAACCATTTTCCCAAGAGTCGTAAGTAACGCAAGACTAGACGCCTTAGTAACCCAAGTAAAAACTGGGGTGAGCGTCGCACTTTACCCACTACGCAACGGCAGCCACATTGTGACATAAAGATGGAAAAAGTTCTGATTATTCTGGCGAAATAGCTCTCAGTATCAACGAAACGTAGTGGTTTTTGGTCAATTGAGACCAAATACGGCACCCATTTCGAAAATAGCTATTTTATGGACAAATGTTCTTGCAAAACAGAGTTGCAGTGCCTTCTAATATCGACGTCTCGGACAGAGCGTCACTATGGGCAGCAGACACTTCGAGGTAGTGAAGGGCTTCGTCTATCTCGGCTCCGCGGTGAATAGGGACAACAACATCAGTACCGCAGAATCACTCTTGCCAATCGCTGTTTCTTTGGGATCAAGAGGCAATTGAGTAATAAAGCCCTCTCCCGAACGACCAAAGTGACTTTGTACAACACCTTGATCATCCCAGTCCTGCTTTACGGCGCAGAAACCTGGACGCTACTAAAAGCGGATGAGGAAGCCATTGGTCTCTTCGAGAGAAAAGTTCTGCGTGCGATTTTTGGTCCTGTTTGCGTTGATGGCATCTGGAGGAGAAGTTTCAACCACGGTATGGGCTGTACGGCGGCATGAGCCTAGTCAAGCGTCTACGGATACAACGCTTAAGGTGGCTAGGCCATGTAGAGCGCATGGAGAGCACTGCTCCGGCCCGAAGAGTTTTCGAATCCGAACCACAGGGACAGCGCAACAGAGGACGTCCTAGACTGAGATGGCGCACCCAAGTGGAAAAGGACCTCAACCATCTTGGAGTGCGCAATTGGAGACAGCTGGCAAGAGATCGTGCTAGCTGGAGAGGCATGTTGGTTGAGGCTCAGGTCCACCCCGGACTGTAGCGCCATCCGAAGAAGAAGAAGAAGTGTCTTCTAATATCTGTAGGGTGTCAGCTATCCCACACAATTTCACTTTGCGGTTTTCCAAAACTATTTTGTGTACTTTTTTGATGTGTTCAGGGGTAACCACCTTAATTGGCCTTCCAGAGTGTTCAGCTTCGTTGGTGTCTGTACGGCCACGTTTAAAATCAGCATACCACTTACAAATTGTTGGCTTTGATAGACCAGAGTCCCTGTAAAACTTTTCAAGCCATTGCTGTGCTTGCACGATATTTTTTCCCAGGCTGTGTTTAGTCAACACACAAAACTCATTCCCATTGTTTCAAAAATGGCAAAAGTAGCGTCACCAGAGACACAGTAACTTGTAACCTATTAATCAGATTGTCATGTAAATTTGACAGGAATCATTTGAATGATACTTCCCAAAACTGTGGCCGCCGTGGCGTAGTTAGTAGAGTGCGGCGCTCACACGCAGCAGCGGCTGAGCACTTCGAATTTTTCACGGCACCACCTCTTTCGAGCTGCTGACAACGCTCAAAGAGTAATTACTGTCTAAGAGAAAGCTGCTCAAACATCGCCGTCCGGAGCCGGCAAAAACCTGTACGTCCCTTCCACTCGTGGGAGAACAGTAGCGCGCACAATACGAGTAGTTGACGAGCAAGCTAGAGTTTGTAAAGCACTTTTATTACCTTAAAACCTTAGTTGCTAGACAAAAATGCTTAAAACTGGCTTAAATATCTATTCTGAAATATTAATCTTGTATCTGACTTACTGACTCTGAACCAGTACTCTAAGCTAATCTATGCTCGTTTTTTCTGCCTTTCGACATCTAATGTATTTTTATTAATTCTAAAGTCTAGTGTTTTTGTTTTTCGTTGCCCAAGGGCAAGCTAGGCCCTAGTCCCTTGTAGACTGTCGCGTCAACAATTATTATTATTATTATTATGTCACAGTGGATGGATGCACCACATTCCAAAATCAAATCGGTAGTCATTGGAGTGGACAGCAGCCGGTGAACCACGTTTTTGAACCCAAAATGTCTAAAAACACACAGGTCGGCTGGCAAAGTTATGTCTTCCGTATTTGAGATGCGCACTGAATTTTGTTCATCGACTATCTTGAGAAAGGCAAAAGGATCAGCAGCGAATACGACATGGCATCGTTGATGCATTTGAAGGAAGAAATTGCAAAACACGGTCCCATATGAAGAAGAAAAAAACTCTTCCACCAAGGCAATGCACCGTGGCACTCGTTGTTAGCTACCATGGCTAAAGCTCACGAATAGGGCCGTGAATTGATTCCGCACCCACAGTATTCTATAGATCTGGCTCCCAGCGACTTTCACCTCTTTTCAGACATCAAAAGGATGCTGACCGGAAGGAAACATGGCTCGAATGAGGAGGTGATCGCCGAAATTGAAGCCTATTTTGAGGCCATATATAAATCGTTCTATGAAAAAGATATCGAAGTGTTAGAGTGGCCTTGTACTGATTGCATCACTCTTGCAGGAATCCATGTTGACAATTAAAGTCGAATTTTGTTTAGAAAATGTGGTAGATGGAAAGGAAACTGGGGGTGCTTAAGAGTCAGAATTGAACTTCAATCAACCACTGCACTTCACTCCAAGACATTTCGCGTTCCCCGTTGTTGCTAGTGCTGATTCCATGGTTTTCATTATTTTGAGGCTCCGGCATTTTCCAGATATTTGGAAAAATCATAGTGTCGGTCATGTTTCTGACATAAAGAGCGATATGTTGATGTTGATCTGAATGTTCCAATGAGAGCTTCTATATTTTGTTGTTCGACTTCTGTTCTGCGAGCTATGGTAGCGGTGATGTGGATAATGTCAAAGAGTCCTCCACGAACAGGCAACAGTTGACAGATGGTAATAATTGCAGTGGGTCTGGCGCGGCGATGTTCATCGTGCTCACTTCTCGTTGATGGGGCGTTTTGTTTCCCCTGAGTGATTTTTGGCTTCGTTATTTTCGGATGAGTTTTGTCGCAATTTTTCCCTTTTTCTGTTCGGGTATGCGCCTGCGCACAGATCGCATATTTGCTCTTGATGCCCGTCTAAAAAGAGGTTCTCACGCCGATTTAGTATTCTGCGTCATGCACTTGAGTACTCTTTGCCATGTGATGAAATTTTTACTCGCTCCAATCACGTATACGTGGCCATGATTGACCAAGACCTCTGAATTAGACAATAAGTCCTCGTGAAATTAAAAGTTGTTGGTTTTTGCGGTGCTAAATTGAACACCTTCCCATCCTTTTTTCTGGCACAACGAGCTTTTTCAATAAGTTGCCTGCTTTACCCTTCGAAACATATATTCAACTTTTCAATTTTGAAACGAAGCCCTCTTTAAACGACTAAATGGAGACTTTAAGGTTCGATTACAGTTGTAGGTTGACTTTAACAAACAAAAGAAAGCCACCCCCACAGTGATTGAACCAAAAATATCGTTCTTCGCATTCTTCGAGCGCTTTCAACTGGACATAGAGGAAGAATTCACATTCAGTCACAAAGAGTTGACTACACTGACTGTTGAATAAAAGGACCCCTTGAATGGATTCCCTCATAGACTGTCCAGGGAAATGTCTCCAAAAGTACACATCCTAATCACTAATATTCAAAAAGGTCAGGGAGTGTAATAAAACTTGATGAACCGAGTCACAGTCGGAATCGCTCTCAAGGGACATCTCGCCAATCCCTTGCAGAACCCGTCCAACGAACTATGGGCAGACTCACCCACGCAAAATCGATTCACACAAAATCCTCTCGTGCACCTCATTCTTCTTGTGGAGCGACAGTCCGGGGTGGACCTGGACCTGTCTCGTGCACCTACCTCCCCCTAAAATATCGAATCCTCATTACATCCCCTTTAAGCCTATTATCAAAAGTTTGTCCATTCTCGGAAGTAAGTTTCATTACGCCCGACTTTTTGCGAATCACCTCAGGTTGCACAGGCCGGGAGGCGAGGTGCGCACAAAAAAAGCAAACGGCAGAACTTACTCGTCCTTTCCCATGACAGCCGAGAGACGAAAACTTACTTTCCAACGCAGCTCCAAGCTTTAGGGAACCCTGGAGGATGAGGCAAGGGCATCGGAAACTTAAGGCTCCTCGACTCTGTAGTCATTCACCAGGCAGCGCGCACACATGCCAACAGTCCATCCGATTGACTTGGGCAGGGACATTGAACTAGTTGGACGAGTTCTCGGGGGAGGCTTCGACGTTGAAGGAATTAAATCAAAGTTCAACATGGCCACGTCGACGGCACGTATGAGCAGAAATGCATCCCCAGAGGGTGTGTTCTCGTCATCCGATGTGCGTTCACCACCGCTCCGGCGCTACACTCCAGCGCAAACAAAAGTTTCATTACATCCTGTCGGCAAACACAGTGCGGGGGAGGTGGAGCGGATATCCCGACCACGTCGCTAATAAGCTTAGGGAAACTTTAGCCCGGCATTATAAGCTCACGCTTTTTCATTAATAAACTTTTTATGTACGAGTGTATCCTGTCACAATCGCCGGGATGTTTACCTATGGAAATTATTGCCGTGCAGGCACACACGTGCACATGCAGCAGGCGTATGATGCCAGTCTCCGCAGGAACCAGTTGCCAGACGGCTCCCCAGAGTAATTACGAGTACGTTGCATTGCAGGGGATTTCTCTCGAGGATTACACTCTGTTGCATTCCCTTCTCATATCCCTCCCCCACACACACACTCACCCATCGCCACATGCGATTACAAGCATTCTAATAGAACTCGAAACAAAGCTGAGAATCGGGGATGAGACACGAATGCCATCGGCGAGGGAACGAAATTTTGTGCTGCATTCCGGTGGCAGGTGGCGTATGAGCAACATTTATGAGGACAAATGGTCCATGCGGGCCTGTGCCGCTGTGATGGAATCGGGCGATGCTGCAGCATTTTTCAGCGCAGATGAGTTCGTTACAGGGCAGAAGGGTGTAGAAAAGTTTGTCCTTCAGCTTGTTGTGACAGATGGAGCCCGACGGTGGTGCTGCGAAATCTGATGACGTGCTTAGTCAGTGTCTGTGTCGTTGTAATCGGTTCGATTGGATGGATGCGATTTCTGTTTTTTTTTGTTTTGGTTTTCAAACGTGCCAGGGTGCCAAAACATACCGCAAAATACACACCATGTGCGGAAATGGAGGTGTCGTCCTGAAAGGAAAACAACGACAGAGGACTTGTTGCTTGGATATATTCCTTCCCTCATTGTTGATTTAGGTCGCAATGGAAGATAGGGAGATTTCTGAGGGTATTTGAATTTGTCGGCGAATCGGAAATTTCGGCATAGTATATGCAGGAGGGGGATTTTCCATTCCATATGATACAGATAATCAAAGTACAGGAACAATAATAACCATTGAATCACCGGGCAGAATTGCATGTTCCCTAAGTTCCTTAATTTACTATAGACAATGGTTTAGACTTCTTTCCTGAATTTATTTTTCTAACGTTATCTATGGAGCCGAAAAGGATAGTCTTGGCAGCTCGCCATGTTGAGCGCAATTAACGACGTTACCTCGCGTGCACAGGCACATGACCCCCCTCAAATAACACACATCTGTAAGATGTGGAAATTTAACCAAAGTGTATAATGTACTGATAACAAATGGAACGTAGCCTTTGTTTGAGATTGAAAGAATTAATCGAAAGTGGAGTAAAGGAGGGATGTGTGCTAAGCACTCTTCTTTTTATCGAAATGAAACACAATCAAAGATAGAAGTTCAATGTTACGGAGATAGAAGCTCAAAATTACATTGATTTTCTTTGATATATGGGTTTGGCGAATACTCTTTAACTTCAAACCTCACACTTAACCCGTCAGAGTTAAGGATGATAATTCAGAAGTGGTGAAGATGGATACTTCCAGAGGGAAAAGTGAATTATTTAAAGAATTCAAACATATTGACACTTGGATCACAGCTATTTTATACTTGAACAATCACTTGCTTTGCGGAATGTTATATCCGTTTCGCTTTGGGAAGTTGAATCAACAATTGAAACATCAGGCACGGCTTGAAACAGAAAATGTTTGGTGCCACCTCTTCTGCTCTGCGCAAGTACGGGCAAAGTGTTCATTTGAAACAGTAGACGAAATTCCTTTGCTATTCAACCAGGCACTCATTATTTTGGAAATCCCTAAAATCCATGTCGAATATGTAGTCACAAAAAGGATGCTGCGCCTTTAGATGCTTCTTCAGGGAAAATGTGTCACACTGCTGCACCAACTGCCACATGAATTGAATGAAAGACAGATGGAAAACCGAAAAAACACTTGTGAAATTTTGCTTCAAAGACACGAAAGAAAATCGGTTTTGCATCGGATTGTTACTGGCGATGAAAAATGGATTTATTTTAAGAATACTTAACGGAAAAAGTCATGGGTTAATCTGGGACAACCATCAACATCGACTGCAAAACCAGATCGATTCGGTAAGAAGACAGTTCTGTGTGTTTGGTGGGACCAGAAAGGTGTGCTGTACCACGAGCTCCTAAAACCTGGTGAAAGCGTTAATACTGATCGCTACGGACAACAAATGACCAATTTAAACCATGCATTGATCGAGAAACGACCAGAATGGGCCAGAAGACACGGCAAGGTAATTTTGCTCCATGACAATGTACATGCACACAAGGCAAAACCGGTTCAGGATACAATCGAAACACTTGGCTGGGAGCACCTACCCGACCCACCGTATTCACCGGACTTGGCTCCTTCCGACTACCATTTGTTTTCATCGATGGGACACGTATTGGCTGAGCAGTACTTTGATTCGTACGAGGAAATCGAAAATTGGGTGTCTTGTTAGTTTGTTTTAAAGAACGAACAATTTGGTTGGCGTAGTATTTAGTAAATTGCCAGAAGGGTGTTTAAAATGTGTAGAAAACAATGGCCAAGACTTTGAATAAATTGTTTTTACTTTTCCATCAATAATTAGTGTTTTATTTTCAAAAAATACCTGAAATTTCATTTCATACTGGTATACCTGGATTCGTCAGGTTAACCAAAAGTGAGTTTTGTCGCTAAAAATATGCCTTCAAAATTTGGGATCAACCGCAACCTCTGTTTGGCCCCAATCACTGAATCAACGTGATGTAACCTTTCTTGCCTCCAACTCCTACAAAGCCAAACTGAGCTGAAGCCAAAGAGAAGAAATGGTCGTCAGTCAAAGTAGTGTTGCCAACTTAACGTTGTGGCCGCCGTGGAGTAGTGGGTAGAGTGCGACGCTGCTCACACGCCGAAGGGTGTAGGTTCGATTCCCAGCTCAGCACCAATTTTTCGAATATTTCAAGGCACCACCTCTTTCGAGCTGCTGACAAGACTCAAAGAGTAATAATTGTCAAAGCAAGCTTCTCAAATTTCGCCATTCGGAGTCGGCAAAAAAACTGTAGGTCCCTTTTACTCATGAGAGAACAGTAGCTTGATGAGCAAGATAGGCCCTGGTCCCCCTTCGGACTGTAGCGCCAACAATTATTATTATGGTCCTCAACCAACATGCCTCTCCAACCATCACAATCTCTCCAAACATCACGCCAGCTGCATCCAGTTGCGCACCCCGAGTTGGTTGTAGTCCCTCTCCACTTGTGTGCGCCACCTCTGCCTAGGCCGTCCTCTGTTGTGTTGTCCCGATGGCTCTGATTTGAAAACTTTTCGGGCCGGAGCAATGGTGTCCATGCGCTCGACACGGCCTAGCCATCTTAAGCGTTGTAGACGCTTGACAAGGCGCATGACGTTGTACAGCCCATGGAGTTCGCCATTAAACTTTCTTCTTCGGATGCCATCAACGCAAACAGGACCAAAAATCGCACACAGAACTTTTTTCTCGAAAATACTAAGTTCTTCTTCATCCGCCTCTGGTAATGTCCAGGTTTCCGCGCCATAGAGTAGGTTTGGGATGTTCAAGCTGTTATATAAAGCGAGCTTAGTCCTTGGAGAGAGAGAGGTCTATTGCTCAATAGCCTCTTGAGCCCAAAGAAGCAGCTATTGGCGATTTTGCGTTTGATTTTGGTGCTCATGTTGTTGTCCCGAGGTAGACGAAGTTCTTGACTACCTCGAAGTTTCTGCTGCCTAATGTGACGCTCTGTCCGAGACGTCGATGTTGTCCATCCTTTCTTGATGATAGTATGTCCTTCGTTTTGCCCTTATTTACCGCCAGACTCATTTTAACCGCTTCCACTGCAATGCCAGAAAACGCCTCATTGACGACTCGCTTTGTTCGTTGAATCACGTCAATGTCATCAGCGTAAGCTAGCAATGGAACTGAGTTATGGAAGATCGTGCCTCTGGTGTTGACTCCTGATTTACGCACGATCTTCTCGAGGATGATGTTACAGGGGTCACATGACAGTGCGTCGCCCTATTTAAAACCTTTTTTGACATTGAAGGTCTCGGTGAGTTCGTTACCGACCTTGATGGGGCTGCGAGGGTTCTCTGTCGTCATCCTACACAATCTGACGAATTTGGCAGAAATGCCAAAACTGCCAAACATGGCACTGTATAGCTCATCTCTCTGCACACTGTTATATGCGGCCTTAAAATCGTCGAACAGGCGGTGAGTGTCGATTTGTAATTCTTGTGTCCTTTTCAGGATCTGCCGTAAATTGAAGATCTGATCTATTGTGGACTTCCGTGGTCTGAAACCACACTGATAGGAACCTATTAGGTTACGGACAGACGGTTTCCGATGCTCACACATTACCGCAGAGAGAATCTGCTATGCGATGTTAACAAGGCCGATCCCTCTATTATTGGCGCAGTCAAAAGGGTTTCCTTTCTTAAGGACCCGGCAAACGACGCTGAATTTCAACTCATTGGGCATACTTTCCTTCGAGCAAGTGTTTGCTATATTATGAGCTCCTGAAACCGGGTGAAGCCATCAATGTACAAAGCTTTCGAACAGAGTCAATCGGTTTGAAGAGAACAGTAGCCGAAAAGCGCTCGGAATATGTGACCACACTTCTTCGGATGGCGCTACAGCCCGGGGTGGACCTGGGCCTCAACCAACATGCCTCTCCAGCTAGCACGATCTCTTGCCAGCT
This sequence comes from Eristalinus aeneus, assembly GCA_955652365.1. Lineage (NCBI taxonomy): Eukaryota > Metazoa > Arthropoda > Insecta > Diptera > Syrphidae > Eristalinus > Eristalinus aeneus. The sequence continues at coordinate 58,397,100 of OY019132.1, forward strand.
GCCTCCAATTGCGCACTCCAAGTTAGTTGAGGTCCTTTTCCACTTGTGTGCGCCATCTCAGTATAGGAGGTCCTCTGTTGTCCCTGCGGTTCGGATTCGACGACTGTGACCACACGGGAAGCGATAATTTTACATCATGACAACGCTCAGCCCCACGTTGCTACTCTGGTTAAAAACTATTTGGAAATCAATAAATAAGAAGCTTTACTCCAGCCGCCTTAATGCCCTGAACCTGCTCCTTTAACTGCCATTTGTTCTGATCGATGCAGAACGCCCTCACATCAAAGCAGAATATCAAAAATAGAGCTGATTTATTTGTGGCTGCAAAGTGGGGAGCTCAAGTCGTGCCTTCACACACTCGCGCGGCTAGAATGTGACAATAATCTAACGATTTTATTTCAAATGTTTTAACCTTTCTATTGTGTCACGTAGAGGAGCACCACGACAAACAGTTTTGGACGATTTCTAGAGAACATCATATTCTCCAGCTCAATTCGTTCCGTTTCCTCGCAAAACCCTAAGAATTGACTCAGTTTTGGTCTTTCACAAACACGCTCTAATGACATCATCAGCCATCTCCATTCAGTTGATGTTGCACTGCCACTTGATGTATTTTCCCCGACATTCACCGCCGCACCGCTTTCCACTTTGGCATGCAGACCACGTTATATTGACCGAAGAACGTCCGTGCACAACTTAATTACAGCGCCAATGTCGATTCACACAGCATTCCTCCGGCAGCCGCCAAATCAAGTTAATTGAATTCTCGAAGCCATTTCCAGCGGAACATTCATGCGTCCGCGTTCTCCAGTCGAAAAGGAAACAATTTACATTCGCACACAATCCGACCGCACACAAAGCCATTCATAGGCACCCACCGCAGAGAGTCGGTCGCTTAAATATGGAAAAAAATGCACGCCTCTGGTACAGAGATGCCAAATGGCCCGTCCGCGGCTTCGCCTTAAAGCGAAAACAAACACAATGCCGAATGGCACAGAGCAGAAAGCAGCAGAAAGAAGGAGAAACAGAGAAAGAAAGAAAAGAAGCACTCACACGCGACCAGGTACACGGCAAAGGAGGCGGGAGCAGTGCTGTGCTTCTCGCAATTAGTATTCAAAGAACCGCAGGAGCAGACCACATAAATGTTCTTTCAGCGCCGAGCAGCCAGGCAAATGAGCAGATTCAAGGACCCTCCTCGGGGAGATTTCCCATGAAAATCGCTTTAGCCTCGTCAAAGTGCACTCGGTGCACCTAAGTACGTGGCGACGGCGGGGCGGACTGGTCTGACGTCAGACCCAGCCAGGTGCCGGGGGTGTCCCGGCTGGTGCACTAATAATTCAAATTATTAGATGAAGTCCCGATAGTTGGTGCATTATGCAGTTTCGCACGCCTTGCAGGGGACTTGCGGTGGTGAGTGGAAGGCGGCCGGCAATTGTAATTAGTTGCGCTATCAAGGAAAATTGCAAACGGCCGGTGGCGACGGAACGACGAGCGTCGAGACTCCACCACGGTGGGATGGCAGCGATGACAACGACGGTGATGGCTGTGCTCTGGGGAGGTTTTCTTCCTCACGACATAGGTCGTGATTCATAAATTTTGCAACGGGCCGACATCACGGATGACATGACATCACAATGAGGTCGACGTTTTTATGGTCCGTTCGCTTCACTTTTTGTGGTCATTCTTTATGGCCGACACGACCTGCTGTTGAAATACTGATGCCATTACACTTATTATTGTCAGGGGCTTTGTTTGTCACATTCGCCTCGACACTTTGTTTGTCAGGCTGGCGTGAGGCCGGCAACCGGGCTGGGGTGGGGTGGCTGTGTTTTTGTGAGTTACGTTCAGTTGGGTGATGTGTATCCCACATGTGGGATTTTAAATAAACAAAAAAGAGGATGAAAGTTTAATTGCTAAGGGCGTAAGTTGACAGAAATCATCAAGCTTTGAGCATACTCATAACTAATTCTGAAAGTTTGTACACTCTGTGAATGCAACGATACCTGTATGATTTCGATGGATTGGAGTTTTTACAAACAAACAGATTGCTGTTTGTAAACAAAGGATCAAAGCCTAGCTTCTTCAGAAACTACTCCGTGTCGAGGATTTGTTTTTTTGGTTGGACGCTGGAATAAACTCCACTGGAGCGCTCAGACTCAAATACTGGTCCATTGTACTACCAGGCAGTAACCTTCATTTAGTGTACTTTCTTGGTTTTCCGAAGAAAAACAAAGATGCGCTTCTGTGATATAGGACTTAGGTTTTTAGTTCCCACCACATCAGCGTCAAATAACCGTCACCTGATACGAGCGAAAGCAGGACACTGACAGAGAAAGTGCTCTGAAGTGTCTTCACCTTCTCCACAGGCGTCGCAGAGTGTGACATAACTAAGCCCAAGCTGACTCAGGTGTATAATGAAGGTAAAGTGTCCCGTTAATACGCCGACAAGTCGTCTGCACTCGTTTCTGTCTAGAGATAGCAGAAAAGACGCGGATTTCTTGCAGACGTTTGGGAGCATACTCTTGGTCCCCCTGCATCCTGGAGAGTCACGCCAAATCTGGTTGTACTGTAGAGAGACCCAACCATCGACGGAGGCCCTGACTAGGGACGCGGGTCATCCCAAGGTGGGTTCGGGACCTACGAATGCCTCTGCTGAACCTAGCCTAGCTAGTTCATCGGCAGTTTCGTTTCCCAGGATCCCGTGATGACCCGGGACCCATACAAGTCTTAGCGAAATCAGCCTACCGACCAAATTAAGGGAAGACTTGCATTCTTGAACTATCTTGGAAGTGGTTAAAGGGTTGAGTAAGGCCTTGAGCACAGCTTGACTGTCGCTGCAGACGCAAATACTTCTTCCCTTCCACCTATTCTTCACGATATAGTTGGTGGCCATTACGGTCGCTAAGGCTTTCGCCTGGAAGACCGACGCGAAATTACCTTAGGAGGCGTAAAGTCTGATGTTGTTGTTTTTCACGAAGGCCCCAGCTCCAGAACCCTCCGTTGTCCTGGAGCCGTCCATGAAAATCCGACTACATTCCTTTCCCAGTTCAGTTTCTGGCCACAGCCAGTCCAGGACACGGGGAAAGTCGACTTTGTATAAGCGTCGCAACTATATTATTGGCGACCTCGCATCGGACGGCATGTCCCTGAGAGTAGTATCGTAGGCGATGCGGTGTGCGAGGTCATTAAAGCTCCAGTGCGAGTGGAGCCAAAGACCATTCCTTTTTAATCGAAAGATGGCCTTGAGTGTACATCCCATGATGTGGTGATCAAGGGGGGGGGGGGGGGAGATTAATCAGAGCATCAAGAGCAGATCCAGGCGTACTGGGGAAAGCCCCTGTGCAACCGGGACAAACTGTTCTTTGAAACTTGGTGAAAGCGGCAGAAACGTATTTGCGCGAAAGCTTGTTCCACCAAACGACTGATGCATAAGGGAGAAGTGGTCCTATCATCGCCGTGTAGATTTAAATGGATCTTTTTGGTGTTATCCCGGACTCCGGGTTTTTGCCAAAAACTCCCTTGCATTGCCAGAAGACTGACAGCGCCTTGAAGGTTTTTGTCGAATTAACCCTTGACGCGAGTTGTCATAAGGCGTTCGCTGAAGGGGTCGTACCTCAAGAGGTTTTGCCTAAGTCTGCCTCGAACAACATATCCGCATCCGAATAAGCGCTGCCTTCCCTCTCTCTCTGTTGCAGTCGCAGTAGTATATGTCGCAGTTTTTCATCGTTTTTTTGCTGGGCCCATCCTACGGCACTCCCTTCTGACACTGAAGGTCTCGGTGTGTTCGTTACCGGCCTTTACGGATCAGCGAGCCCATTCACTGACTTGACAAAAATTTACGTCCCTTTGTTTTAAGCTGAATGGCGCATCAACTGAAGTTAGTAAGCGTCGATCAAGATTCTCACGAAACATTTTCCAAGTTGTTGAAAACGCCAAGGCCAGTTACCGAAAACAACGATTCGTCGCGATCTTCGTCTACGCTCTTAGCTGCAGCTGCAATAGTCCCTTTATAACATGTTTTTACCCGCTCATGTAAATCTAACTCAAATTTGAAACTAGTGGTGGCTATATTGATTTTATAACGTCTATTAAGTCCGCCGCGGGGAGCCTGTTTTTGCATCTGAAGAAACTTTTCTGTGTAATTTTTTTGGTTTTGGTCAAAACAATTAATGTGTACAGTGGCTCCAACGAATAATCGGACAAAGGTTTTGATTACTTTTCAAGCAATACAGCTAATAAAATAAGTCAAAAGGGCTTTTTCTTCTTTCACATATTTATTCTTTGATACATCTTCTTTAGGAGCAAGAAGAAACACTTTAAAAAACCCTCAACATAGCAGTTAAAAACATGACAATACCATAGAAACAAAACTCGTTTTCTATTGCTCAACAAATAATTGGACAACTTGACAAATATTATCGTTCAGAAAATGTGCCTTTTGGTAATATTTGTTTCACATTCACTTCATACTGGCATTGAGTAATAAGCTTCCGCAATTTAAACTTCTATTTTTGACAATGGCTCCATGTGGTAAGCAAGCATCTCCTGAAGTAAGACAGATCGTAAAATTAATCAGTGAAGAAAAAACAGAAAGAGAAATTGCTGAAATAGTCGGGAAAAGCAACTCTACTGTCCACGACATCGTAACAAGGTACAACAAAGAGTCCAGATTGTCTTATAAAAGTAGGGTGGGGCAAGGCAAAATATTCGATGAGAGAGATGAACGGTCAATTTTAAAAGAAATAAAAAAATATCCATTTAAAACAGATAAAGACCTACAAAATTTGTTAAAAGAAAGAAGTGGAAAAGATGTTTGCTTAAATATCTTTCGAAATACCCTACACAAATATAATTACTTTCGAAGAGTGGCAAGGAAGAAGCCCTTTAAAAGTCAGGAAAACAAAAGTGCAAGAGTGATATTTTATTATCATTATTATTGCTGGCGCTACAGTCCAAAGGGGGGCCAGGGCCTAGCTTGCTCATCAACTACTCGTGTTGTGCGCGCTACTGCTCTCTCACGAGTAGAATGGACCTACAGTTTTTTGCCGACTCCAAACGGCGAAATTTGAGAAGCTTTCTTAGACAGTTATTACTCTTTGATTGTTGTCAGCAGCTCGAAAGAGGTGGTGCCGTGAAAAATTCGAAAAATTGGTGTTGAGTTGGAAGTCGAACCTAGCCCCTTCGGCATGTGAGCGTCGCACTCTACCCACTACGCCGAGTGGGTAGACCACACAAGAGTGATATTTGCTAAAGAATATTTATTGAAAACTCATGATTCCTGGAAAACGGTAAATCATTTATTAGATATCTTAAAAACATTTCAAACTCTTATTTTTTCCTTTTCTGTGATGTCCTTTTCACTGATGAAAGCAAATTTAATTTGCATGGATCAGATGGCAAAGTGTATGTTGTGCGGCGACCAAATGAAGAGTTTTTGCACAAAAATACCAAACTCACCGTCAAACATGGAGGAGGTTCTGTAATGGTTTGAGATTTTGTCTCTCTTTTAGAGATTCTTGCTAAATTCAGTAATCAGTGACAGGCTTCACAATTTGGTGCAGAAATTAACGGAACACATATGTTTACACAACACATCTGTTTCAGTTCAAAGTTGCAAAACAAGTAAAAGCATAATTTGAACATTTCCAGATAAAATGTAACTGTACTGGTAAAGTGATCTGATACGCAAATGAAGCACAGTTTGAGAGATGTTTAAAGAAAATAACTACGGGTCCACATGATTTAGAATTAAAATACGAAAGAGACTGAGCTATCATAAATACAGTCGCCCACTCATTACATGAATCGGAAATTCGTCACTAATGTGAACTTGAAAAATTGCAAATAGAAAGGTTTGCCAAATTGTGTTGTTTTATTTAATTCATCTTTCTGCTGAAGTAAAGTTTAGACAAGCGGAGTTGCCTGTATTTCTAAATTGTAAGCATTCATATTTTAGTTGAGTTACCAGGTATACCGGTATGAAATGATTTTTTAAATAAAACACTAATTATTAATGGGAAAGTAAAAACATTTTATTCAAAGTATTAGCCATTGTTTTCTACACATTTTGAGCACCTTTCTGGCATTTTGCGAATACCACGCCAATAATCTTTTAAAGCAAACCAATCAGACACCCAATTTTCGACCTTCTCGAAGGAATCAAAGAGCTACTCAGCCAATGCGTGCCTCATCGATGAAAACAAATGGTAGTCGGAAGGAGCCAAGTCTGCTAAATACGGCGGGTGAGGTAGCTGCTTCCAGCCAAGTGTTTCGATTGAATCCTGAACCGGTTTTGCTTTGTGTGCAGCTGCATTGTCATGGAGCAAAATGACCTTGCCGTGTCTTCTGGCCCATTCTGGTCGTTTCTCGATCAATGCATAGTTCAAATTGATAACTTGTTATCGGTAGCGATCAGTATTAACGGTTTCACCAGGTTTTAGAAGCTCGTGGTAAAGCACACCTTCCTGGTCCCACCAAACACACAGCATTGTCTTCTTGCCGAATAGATCTGGTTTTGCAGTCGATGTTGATGGTTGTCCCAGATTAACCCATGATTTTGTCCGTTTTGGATTCTTAAAATAAATCCATTTTTCATCGCCAGTAACAATCGGATGCAAAACCAATTTTCTTTCGTGTCTTTGGAGCAAAATTTCCCAAGTGTTTTTTCGGTTTTCCATCTGTCTTTCATTCAATTTATGTGGCACCCATTTTCCACACTTTCCCATCTTTCCCATAGCTTTTAAACGGTCAGAAATTGTTTGTTGTGCAACATTTAACATTGCTGTCATTTGCTTTTGGCTCAAAGTGTCATCTCCATCCAATATCGTTTACAATTCGGCGTCTTCAAACTTTTTTGGTGGTCTTCCACGTTCTTCATTTCTCACATCAAAATCATTATTTCTGAACCGTTGAAACCATCTTTTGCATGTTGCTTCTGATAGAGCATGATCACCATATGCCTCGACAAGCATTCGATGTGACCCTGCAGCACTTTTTTTCAAATGAAAACAAAAAATAAATGCTTTCCGCAAATCATCGCTTTCTGGTACAAAATTCGATATTTTTAGCACGATGAAAAAATATGATGTTGTTTGTTCAATGACTTGATATATACTAAATATTTTTCACAGATGTCATAATAAAAAAAAAAAAAAAATAAGGGCTCGTTCACAACGAATATTCCCTATCGAGACGTTTGTATCTTGATGCTCAGTTCATACGGCATAGAGGCAGAGTTGCCTGTATTTCTAAATTGTGCGCATTTGTAGTTTCTTCTTCTCTTTCTTGTGGCGCTACAGTCCGGGGTGGACCTGGGCCTCAACCAACATGCCTCTCCAGCCAGCACGATCTTTCACCAGCCGTCTACAGTTGCGCACTCCAAGTTGGTTGAGGTCCTTCTCCACTTGTGTGCGCCACTTTAGTCTAGCTCGCCCTCTGTTGCGTTGTCCCAATGGCTCGGATTCAAAGACTTTTCGGGCCGGAGCAGTGGTGTCCATGCGCTCTACATGGCCTAGCCATCTTAAGCGTTGTATCCGTAGACGCTTAACCAGGCGCATGTCGCTGTACAGCCTATAGAGTTCGTCATTAAATCTTCTCCTCCAGATGCCATCAACGCAAACAGGACCAAAAATCGCACGCAAAACTTTTCTCTCGAAAAGACTAAGGGCTTCCTCATCCGCCTTTGCTAACGTCCAAGATTCTGTGCCATATAGTAGGACGGGCATGATCAAGCTGTTATATAAAGCTAGTTTAGTCCTTCGAGAGAGGGCTTTATTACTCAATTGCCTCTTGAGCCCAAAGAAACAGCGGTTGGCAAGAGTGATTCTGCGTTTGATTTCGGTACTGATGTTGTTGTCCCTGTTTACCGCGGAGCCGAGGTAGACGAAGTCCTTAACTACCTCGAAGTTTCTGCTGCCTAATGTGACGCTCCGTCCGAGACGTCGATGTTGTGTGTCCTTCCTTGATGACGGCATGTACTTCGTTTTGCCCTCATTTACCGCAAGACCCATTTTAGCCATTTGTAGTTTAAACAACAAATTTATGTTAAACTGAGTTATTCTGGTGATATTTCATGAGTTGACTGCAGCGCAAGATTCATAATTATTGACCTACACGAGGAGGAGCCGCTAAAATCTGAAAATTTATCGACGTGTCGTATAACAAGATGGCTAGGCCATGTAGAGCGTATGGACACCACTGCTCCGGCCCGAAAAGTCTTTGAATCCGTGCCATTGGAATAACGCAACAGAGGACGACTTAGACTAAAGTGGCGCACACAACTCGAGAAGGACCTCAACCAATTTGGAGTGCGCAACTGGAGACAGGTGGCGAAAGATTGTGCTGGCTGGAGAGGCATGTTGGTTGAGGCCCAGGTCCACCCCGGGATGTAGCGCCACAACAAGAAGAAGAAAGACTGAGCTATCATAAATACAGTCGCCTACTCATTGAATGAAACGGAAATTCGTCACAAATGCGAACTTGAAAAACCGCAAATAGAATGATTTGCCAAAATTTGCCAAATTTTTCTGTTTCATTTAACCCATCTTCCTGCTTAAGTAAGGTTTAGACAAGCGGAGTTGCGTTTATTTCTTAATTCTACGCATTTGTATTTTAAGCAACAAATTTATGCGTTGAGTTATTCTGGTGATATCTGACGATGATGAGATCTGATGACTTGACCGCAGCACAAGATTCATAATCATTGACCTACCCGAGAAAAAGCCTTTTAAATCTGACAATTTATCGATGTGTCGATTAAAAAAAAACTTTAAGAATTTGTAACCTGAGCCTGGAATGTTTCAAAAACAAAGGCAACCGACGAAAATGAAAAATGTAAAATTAGAGTTTACATTCGTGGGCTTGTCTGTAAGAAGCCAAAATTAGTTTCAACTGAATGGTCTTTGAGCGGCTCTCGAGAAGAACATCCCAGTGTGCATCATTTCCTGCCTTTACATCGAACGATCCTCCAGCCCGTCGCGTTTGTGGTAAAGAAATAATCCAGCTACCGCGTGAAACTATTTAATTCCTTCGTAAAAATCAGTCACACTTTACAAAGAATTTTTCGAAGCAGAACTTGGTAAGAGCTCTCTGCACTCTGCAACCTGATGAGTTTTTGCGTCGGAAATGCGTTTGAACTTGAGACGAAGTTCATTTGGAAACTCTCCACCAAATGCAGCCTCATCCGCCTCCCAGGAAAACTATCCCCACGCCTGTCGGATGCACTCCGATGAAGTTTAATGAGACTACGTGAGGCTGTTTCATTCGTCTGCGCTCGCTACACGTCGTTATGAAAGTTATAAAAGATTTTCTTTGATGTTGCTCGGCTGCAATTGATGCACGTCCCCACATAAACCCGACTCAATGCGCTTTCCTGTGCGGCGCCATGCACTCGGCACATAAAGTTTCTCAACCACTCCGATGATGATGGATGCCAGAGCAGAAATATTTCAATTTTATTAACAACTCGGACATGCAATGGCCGTCCATAGAGGAGGAAGAAACTTGTGCCGCAGAAGTGGGAAGAAGTCGGGGGCACGAGCAGAGAAATTTTTGAAAAGTTTGAATCCAGGACCGTCATTAGACACCAATTCCAAGCGCTTCAATTTGTCTTTAATAGCCCCCTACCCGTGCACGTGGAGATAAGTTCCCACTCCACTTGACTCGGTCGCTCCCCCCACAAACTTTGAGCTGAGATGAATTCAATAACGACGTTAGAACTCGAATCGACAAGCTAATTGCTCCTTGTTCCAGCGGGAGTAATCGAATTACTTTATCGTCACCAAATCCCTTAAGGAGATTACCGGAAACACATTTACATCCGACAGCATCCGAACAAGCGTCGGATCCCTCATGGACGGCGGGAGAACAGAAAAGAGGAGAACAGCAAAACAAAGAACTGCTCCACAAGTCTAGGATGAAGGAAATGCAATTAGGACGAGAAGACGAGAAACGCGCTCGCCCTAGCATTGATTGGGATTAGACGTAAACGACGGCGCTGCTGGCTGCTGCGGCGCTGGTGATGGCGACGGCGCCTCTGTGGGGAGAGCTAATTTCTAGAACTGGCGTGCAATCAATTAATCATTCGAAGGGCGTCACCCGTGCGGGGTCACTGGATGCAGTGTGCGCCGTGCATCCAGAGGGCGTTCACGTATCATTTGAGTGCAAGGAGGTGCTGCACACTGTAGTACGCAATCAATCTTCGTTTGTCGATTGGCCATCCCGCCTGCGGATTGAACTCCGCGCGACACTATTTGCCACGCTCCATCGGTTGTAAGGACGCGGAGCGATTTAAATGATCCCCCTGTTTCAAAATTGCTTCACGGCTAACTGATTTATGAGAGAAATTTCCTTAATTTACCTTATCGGCCCCTCGGAGAGAGATGCGAATGGCAGCCGAAGCTCAACAGGAAGCTCTGGTGGAATTTGTGGGGAAATAAATCATTTCTGGGTGAAATAAGTTTATGAAAGCTGACGTCGTGTCTGGCGGCGGTGGGGTCACGGAAGCAATGCAATTTTTATTCGATGTGCGAGTCTTCGGGTTTTGCGCCCCGCGTGGATTTGAAATTGATTTCGATTGCTTAGTCATGGTTTGCGAGAGTTTGTTCGTTTGTTCGACTGCAGCCGTAAGTGCAAACTTGTAGTTGGATGGAATATTTCTCTTCTATCGTGAATGTGTGGTCGTGGAGTTCTGCCATTTTTTTTTGTTGCAACCGCAATTGACAGTTACATTAGTGTCTTCGAGGCTAGTAAAAAGTTTTATGAGAAATGTGGCATCCACGAACAGATGTGGCGGGTGGACAACTGACAGTACTTCATGAGCAGTTTAAGTTTAAAGTTGAATAGAAGTAGCGACAGGTGGAGGTAAGGAGTAGGTGAAATAGTTGTGCAAGGTAGGAGTCAGTCTGCATCGGATGTAAGAGCTCTGTGCAATATTCCATGGTTGACTAAAAAATTTGACGTCGGTCGTTCTTTTCCTTCCTTTGGGTTGATTGCCAATGTCTGGAATGCTTTATTTCAGAGTTGGACCCCATCCTCATTCCCGTGCGTTACGTAGTCTGAATGACTCGCAAATACGAAACTGTATAAGCGATTGAAGTGGCCATTCGATCTGAATGAACCTGTCATCTGCATATGTTTGATTCGGTGCGAGCCATCGAGCACTGCGTGCAGTTCATCGTTAAATTGCTTCATCTCAAAATGTTCGACGCGCAAAATCACATCATACCGAAAACTCTTCATTCAGGAGGATCAATAAAGACACTTCTGGAGATAATAGAGGATGGAAGAAAGAATGAAGGAATTTCACAAAACAGTCTTGTCCTTGATCCTAAATGGTTTTAGCACAAATAAACTTTTCTCCAATAGGGACTTGACAACTTTGAGTTTTATTTCTGAACTCAATCTTTCGCTTATCAACAAACTGTCACGGTCAATTTTTTCAACTAATTGAAGACTTTCTTTACTGTGAGGTACACGAACGAGCAACGTCTGCTAGTTATTGAGTCCATAACTTCGGTTTGAGATGTGCTAATAGATGGCGTGACTTGTATTATTCCATTGGAACATGCGTTGGAAAGCCACTGTCATTGTACGTCATTTCAGTATATGTCATTCACTTCGAGCGTTAACAATACTAATTTCGTATCACTGAAATACGAAGATTGCCTTTTATATTTCGGGATTGGGTAACCCTAGTGTTGCAATCTGGCAACTACCACCTCTATCGTAAAGTTTGACATTTTTGAGATTATACGTACTCAGAACGTTTTAACACGACAATGCGAGCTCTCACACATCGTCTCAAACAACTGCATTTTTAAACATGAATGAACATGAACAGTTGAATGTCAAAAAAATATGTTCGCGTTGGATCCCACACAATTTGTCAATCGCTCAAAAACAGGCTCGTGTCGATTGGTCGAAAGAAATGCTCCAAAAATACGATCGCGGTGCTTCCAAATACGTCTATGACATCGTGACAGGTGGCGAATCGTGGATTTACGCGTATGAGCCCGAAAGTAAACAGCAGTCGACTGTATAGGTGTTTCATATTGAGCCAAATCCAGCAAAAGTTGCTCGCGCACGAAACACTTTCAAGCAAATGGTCGCCTGTTTTTTCGGAAAAACTGGATATGTTTCAAACGTACCACTAGAACAACGCAGAATAGTCAATTCTGAGTGGTACACAACCATTTGTTTGCCAGTTGTCTTCCAAGAAGCTAGGAGAACCAACCGCCGAAGACGAATCACTCTTCACCACGACAATGGGAGCTCTCACACATTGGCACAAACAACCGCTTAACAGCATTTTTGAGCACTCAAAACATCGATTTGATGAATCATTTGCTTATAGTCCCGACTCGGCACCGAATGACTTCTTTTTATTCCCGTACGAAAAAAATAAAATGAGAGGTCAACGTTTTTCGACACCTAAAGGAGCGGTTGATGCGTTCAGAATGCATGTTTTGGGAATACCTCAATCAGAGTGGCAAAAGTGCTTCGACAATTGGTTCAAACGCATACAAAAGTGTAAAGGTCTTAATGGGGAATATTCTGACAAAACAATAAAGCTATTTTCGATGATTAATATTTGCTTTTGTTCTCTAATACCGAAATATAAAAGGCAACCCTCGCATGTCGAACGTTGTGCCTAAGAAATTATTTTTTGAGGGGAGTTCTTCATATATGAAGAAAACTGATGCCGAAAGTCATCGTATTTTGCTGAAAGTTTATGTTGAACACTCGGTAGCCGACCGAACGTGCCAAAAATTGTTTGCAAAATTTTAATGCGGTGACTTTGGCTTGGCAGACGACGAACGTCCCAGATGAGAAAGTTTGAAGATAAAGTACTTTAAGCATTAAAAACAATTGTTGGCGCGACAGTCCACATTGGAACCAGGGTCTAGCTTGCTCATCGACTACTCGTGTTGTACGCGCTACTATTATTGCATGAGTAGAAGGGACCTACAGTTTTTTGCCGACTCCGAATGGCGAAATTTGAGAAGCTTTCTTGGACAGTTGTTACTCTTTGAGTGTTGTCAGCAGTTCTAAACAGATGGTGTCCTGAGAAATTCGAGGTGTTCAGCCGGGTATCGAACCTAGACCTTCGGCGTGTGAACGTCGCACTCTACCCACTACGCCACGTCGGCCACAGTTTCTGACAACTGTCTAAAATAAAAATTAAAACAACTGTCTAGAAAAAAACTTCTCAAACTTCGCCGTTCGGAGTCGGCAGAAGACTGTAGGACCCTTCTACTCGTGACAGATCAGTAGTGCGCACAACATGAGTGAGCTAGGCCCTGGTCCCCCTGTGGACTGTCGCCCTACAATTATTATTAATGCTTCCAGTACTTTATCTTCAAACTTCCTGTGGACTTACAATTATTAAGTAAGTTCTTGTGAGGGTGTCATTCTCAACAAATAAGCCAGTCGTTGGGCTGCTTTGCTTGTGTTAATAAACTCAATTTTGGTGGGGCAACGTTAAGTCATTGATTAATGCGAACAAGCTGGCAACTCTTAAATTAATCAGGGCCAAAATTTTACGTGAAATAGCAGCCATTTTGGCCGAAACGCATGACCGATCCTTTGAAAATTGAGTCCTGCTGCAAACGTGCTCGCCGTGCCCATATGAACGAAATCCAGTTCTATTCATTAACGTTTTCATTGCGCTTTAAGCCCATTATGAAATTAAATTCCAAAATTATTGCCGTCCTATTAGAAAACACTAAATTTTCCGGGGGAAAGGAAACAGGGATTGTAATGAGCGATGCCAAAACTGGCTACATTCTCGACTTCTTTTAAAGTGGTTGCTGACAGTTGAGATTCTCTGTTGGAGTCGTCGAGACTGTGACATACTCGTATTTAATGTTTTCTTTGTTTTTCGCTGCATTGCCGACGGACGCGATCTCTGCTTCTTCACCTCACTACAGCTGGCTTTCATCGCCCGACCAAATCGCTGTCCTGAGCTGAACGGGTTTTTGGAATATCCCGAATCCTTTGTTGATTCGTTAGTTTCGCACAGTCATCGTGAGAATGAGAATGAAAATTATTTTTTTTGTTTTTAACACATTTTGTAACGTTGAGAGTTTTGGTGGATTCAGTTCTGAAATGCTGCAGAGGCGATAGTTAAACATCGTTAGTCTGTGCAATCAAAACAGTGCAACCTTCTGCCTAGAACCATATAAAGGTACACTTCTTTATTGTTGACTGATGTCGCAAGATGTAACCACGAAAAGCATATTGTATGCATTTTTACGGAGACCAATCTGTTGGTGTTTGGCGCAATCGGAGAGATCGCTCTTCTTGTTGGCCTTACAAACAAAACTGAGGTACCACAAATAGGCGTTGTTGGCACATGTGCCTTCCAAGACTATATCCAGACGCATGTGCAGTTCAGCGGCCTGTTGTCTTCATCAGCTCCGTTGGGCTCAGTTTGAATATTTTGAGTTTGAAAAGATTTGTTTTTGGTGTTTGACCATTTTGTAAGTTAAACATTTCCTTCGACAACTGCATTTCAATCTCCAGTTTCTTGAACATTCTCTTAACTCTCAACATGAACTGCGACCCTGCTGCAAATTGTTCACACTTGGCTGTCCGAGGTAGGCATCAGCCGTTGCATAGGAAACATCATTTTCATAAACTCGTGCAATATTTAAGGGTGGATCAGAAGTCCAGCGGCAAGCACATCCGTGGCCGCGGGCACTTAAGTTGCACATGATCAACTGAATGAAGTCCTTTTCTTCCTTGCCCTTGTAGGTTAGAAGTCTTTCACTAACACTTTGCGTCTCGGGGTTGAACTATAAGTCCCGTGCAGCAAGAATGTAACCGATTTGAATTGAGACATTTCTCCTCATTTGGCTAACGCCATGCCAACATATGAACGTCTCCTAGAGCACGTCGTTTGAACTTCTCATCTAAACTCTTTCCTCGAAGCAAACAAAATTTGGCCTAAGCAATATCCCACATGTGGCCGTTGTGGTGTAGTGGATAGAGTGCGACGTTCACATGCCGAAGATTCGATTTACGGCTGAGCACATCGAATTTTTTACGGCACCACGTCTTTCGAGCTGCTGATAACACTCAAAGAGTAATAACGGTCTCAGACGATGCTTCTCAAACTTCGCCGTTTGCAGTCGACAAAGATCTGTAAGCCCCTTCTACTCATGCGAGAACAGTACCGCGCACAACACGAATAGTTGATGAGCAAGAAAGGCCCTGGTCTCCCCGTGGACTGTCGCGTCATCCAGCAACGACAACAATATCCCACATAAAATGGAGCTCCATGTCCAAGAGTTTTGGTCAAAATGTAAGATTTTCATACTGATTATTGGTAAGTCCAACTAGAGTGGACTAACTGAAGTTGCAATGTTCACGGAAAGCGCCATTTGTCATTTCTGAATCTCCGAAAGCTGCATTTCCTCTAATTCCCACTAACTGTACGTCATCGCTTAAATTTATTGCCAGTAAGTTTTTCTATGCCCTATTCACCCGCGCCATACACCCACCCCACTCTAACATCATAGCCCAAGTTGAAAAGCCCCCAAAACTACTGAAAAAGCAGCAAATTAGGAATATCCTTAAAACCACCCTCAGATCTCAGGCAAACTCCGTAATTCCCATTCCGAGGAAGCATCTACTTAAATTCTGCAAATTTCTCGCAAGCGACGCGTAAATTCTGCGATTCTTAAAAGAAGTTTTTTTCATTTTGAATCCAACATAGTTTTCTTCGGCGCGGAACTTTCACATTGCGCACACTTTCTCAGTTCCGGGGTGTGTGAGAGATGGGGAATGATGTGATTTCGCGCGGAATACTCAGTCAGACGAGTGACGAGCAGGTTTATTGCTGCAATTTTGTGAAGGTCGTGGCAGGAGAGTTCAACTATTTTTGATTGCCATGTGTCTTTAACGCTTAGGAAAAGTTTTTGATTGTGTTTGCCATTTATCACCTCTCATCAAGGCGTGTAGGTACCACCTTTTTGGTATCATGGAAATGACAGTGTGTAAAGACAGGTTTAGTTTTCGAGGTACTAGGGGCAGTGATGTTATAACTGTGAGTGATGATGTCGTAAGGGAGACTTTGAAGGCACACTTCGGAAATTATTGCCCGTAACTCGTGTTGGGTGATGTCATTCTCGGGGCCAACTCATAATTTTTTGAAAAATATGGATCCACATTCGAAAGCAAAGTGGAGTAGGCATGGTGTCTTTGTACCCCAAGACTTTACCTGATACCACTGCAATATGTTATTTGAAGCAGATGCCGATTCGGATATTGAAACATTCCAATGTACTCATTTTGCAGAAAAATTTAGAAAATTTTGGCTTTTCGGAACTACGTCCGTTTATTATTCTTGCAACTCGGTTCTTTACGATCTAAGCAACTTGAGGTTTTTGAAATTTTAAATCAAAACCGACCAAAGGACTTTTTTTTCGGGATTGTTTATTGATTTTTCTGATGTATTGCATGTGCCCATTCGGTATTTTTTTTCGAAAGATGGCGCCACCTGCAAGTTGTGACTGATCTTGGAAGCGAGTATCTACTTCATTGGAAAGGTGTGACATTTGTCAGCAATATTCATTGTGCATCGATGTCTTGGACTTCGCCTCGTCGCGAAACCTCTCTGTTGCTAGCACGCGGTTCCCACACCTGGACATCCACAAACGAACCTGGCGATCTCCTGATCAATCCACCGTCAACCAGATTGATCACGTTGCGATCGACGTCAGGCACTCCTCTAATATTCTTGATGTCCGAGTCTTCCGAGGTGCAAACATCGACTCGGATCATCACCTTGTTGTAGCAAAGGTAAGAACCCGGATATCGAGAGAACAACGGAGTCGAGAAAGGCCAAAACGGTTTGACGTCGAAAAGCTACAATCGCAGCTGATTGCTGGGAACTTTCCGACCGGGTCTCCCGGAAACTCGCTCAGAGTTCGACGCTTCCTGCACTAAGCATAGAGGAAGAATGGAAACGTTGTCACGAGGCCATCAAAGATGCTGCCACGGATGTGCTGGGTTTCGCGTCACCACAGAGAAGGAACCCATGGTTTGACGACGAGTGCAGGCAATTGCATGCAGCTACACAAGACGCCTATAAGGCGACGCTGCATCGAACAACGAGGGCGGTTCGTGAGCTCTACGAACAGAGCTCTACGAAAAAGGGAAGAGCACCGGTTTCTCAGAAAGAAAAAGAATGAGCATAAGAAGCGCACGGTCGAGGAAATGGAAAGAGAGTTATGGCAGGAATGAAATCCGAAAGTTTTAGCGAAAGGTAAAACAGCTATCCGGAGGAAACAAGACTCGGAATATAAAACGCTCAGAATAAGGCCTGCCGCGACAATTTGTAGTAGAGTCGCAGTCTGTGCTGAGAATCTGGAAGGATCATTTCTGCAGATTTCTTAACGGCGATGACGGCTCCAATTCCGCTGTTAGGCAGAATGTTCCACTCAATTTGGACGATGATAGACAAGGATTCCGTCCCGCCGACTAAGACGAGATGAAGATAGCAATATCGGAGCTGAAGTCGAACAAAGCAGCTGGAGCAGATGAACTGCAAGCAGAACTATTAAAAGTAGCTGGCAATGAGATGGTTGGGAGTAAGATATGGTCGGAGGAAAGCATGCCCGACGAGTGGAAACTCAGCGTCCTTTGCCCGGTTCACAAGAAAGAAGGCCGATTTGACTACCGAGTGACTAGTCTCCTGAATATCGCAAACAAGATCCCCTCTGCCGTTTTGTGTGAGCATCTGAAACCGTTTGTCTGTGACCTGATAGGTCCCTATCAGTGTGGTTTCAGGTCAGGGAAGTCCACAATAGACCAGATCATTACGGCAGATCCTGGAAAAGACCCAAGAAATGCAAATTGACACTCACCACCTATTCGTCGATTTCAAGGCTGCATATGACAGTCCGTATAGAGACGAGTTATACAGTGCCATGCCTAGTTTTGGTATTCCTACCAAACTCGTCAGATTGTATAGGATGACGATGGGGAACTCTCGCCGTCAAGATCGGTAACGAACTCACCGAGACCTTCAATGTGAAAAGAGGTTTTAGACAAGGCGACGCACTATCAAGTGACTTCTTTAACATCATCCTCGAGAAGATCGTACGAAACTCACAAGTCAACACCAGAGGCATGATCTTCCAAAAGTCAGTTCAATTGCTATCTTACGCTGATGACATTGACGCGACTAGACGAACACACAAAGCCGTCAATGAGGCGTTTGCTGGCATTGAATAGAAAGCAGCTTGGAGTGCGCAGTTGGAGGCAGCAAGCGAAAGACCGTACTGGCTGAAAAGGCATATTGGTTGAGGCCCAGGTCCATCCTGGACTGTAGCGGCATAAGACGAAGACGAATTAAATTTCGTTCACAAGCAAGGAAAACACTTTCCCTGGGGACTCTTTATCAAGAAAGCGTAACACGTGCATGTAGGGATGCCTGTAAGTTCTCAGGAAACTGAAGATGAAAATTTGAAGCTGTACTATTAAGCGATACATCGGGCATTCAAACTTCGGCGAATAATACATCACTATCCACTAATTTCTGAAAGTTGTATTGAGTTCTGATGTTCTTAAAACAATCGTTAAATTCCTCGGTGTCACACACTGAAATCGATTATAAGGAACAGGTTCCTCTTCGATGCTATTTTTGACAAATACTTTTAGAGCAAGAAGCAACATAGAAAAAACTCCCAAAACAGTGTAGGTAGTATATTTAACCTGCTAAGGTTCAACAGAACTGGTGCAGAAGTGGAGGCCTATCTCTCGAAGAATAAATGTGATGTTTAAAGTAATAATTTTATTTGAATAAGCATTAGCATTAAAGCATACAGCACGGTGGCATTACAATATTCAATGCAAAAGAATTCAAGTTGCATTAGCATTAATGGGTGAAAAATGCAATACTCGTAGCAATGAATTGTGGCTGCCGTGGCGTAGTAGGTGGAGTGCGACAGTTGCATACCGAAGGTCCAAGTTCGATTTTCGGCTGAATATCTCGAAGTTTTCACGGCACCACCTCTCTCGAGCTGCTGACGACATTTAAAGAGAAATGACTGTTTAAAAAAGCTTCTCAAACTTCGCCTTTCGGAATCGGCAAAAACCTGTAGGTCCCTTCTGCTCGTGAGAGAACAGTAGCATGCACAACACGAGTAGTTGTTAGGCCCTGGTCCCCTTGTGGACTGTCGCGCTACCCAATATTGATGACAGTTCACTTTTGTAACACCATTTCCTTTATTCAATACTAATGAACAACTAATGCAAATGCATTGGTTCCGGTCTCTGAACAGAACGAAGTACATACTGAACTGAAGTCTAAACTGAAAGTAAAGTTCGAAACATAAAATTTCCCACTTCTCTGTCAAATTTAGACGGCTTTCATCTGTAACAGAATTGCATTAGCCAATTTCTTAGAGAGAACGGTAGCACGCACAGCACAAGTTGTTGATAAGCACGCTAGGCCATGGTCCCATGTGGACTGTTGGGCCATACAATTATTATTATTATTATGCTTTTAAGGTTGCGGCGACTTTAGTCAAAATTTTAGTCTTTTTTTTAGACTTTTTTTCAAAATTTTGAAAGCTCTCTTAAAGTTTCTACGGCTTCGTAATGATCTACCAACTATATGTGAGTGGGGATGGGAAAAGAAAATTAACAAATATGGCTTCGCCAAAGTGACTTTATTCAAATAATCTATATTTGTAATAGAAAATCAAAATATTCCGAGCATGCTTGGGGTATTCACTAATTTTAAAAAACTGGAACTCCAGTTGCGCTGTCAGGCTAAATAAAGACCAAAAGATCACCTTTTTTCAAGGAAATCAACAATTTAGAAACTCGAAAAACATCACTCGTTCTCGTTCAAAACTCGTTCAAAACTTCACTCTGGTTGAAAATCAATTTAAACCTCGCTAAAAGTGACGTTAATCAAATAAAATTGGAAAAGCTACCCTCCTCTCAAAAAAGTAACTCTATGCACTACCATCACCGTAGAACATGAATCCATGCGCGCCGAACTCATTCTCCTTCTCCAAACCATAAGCTCTCATATCTCCCCCAAATTGGCACGCCCTCAATGACCCACTCCATAAAAAGCACTCGAATATCGAAAGTCAAACCATCCCACACATGACTTCGACCGACCACCGCCCTGCGATCTGCCACGAATAGCTTCAGCAAAACCCTCTTAAGTCCTTGGAACTTCCTCATTCATTAAAAGCCATTACAACCACCTACCACTCCCCTCCCAACATGGATCTGGTTTCATATTGCACACCTAATTCACTAAATTGCAAGGATATCCGACAATGAGGGCTAAAGCCCCCCACACCCACCGAATCCACTTACAAGAACTGATTATTTTAAAGAAGACGCACCGCCGCTTCTAATTTAGTTCTGTGCAGCCAGCGCAGGAAGCCCATCAACCAAGTAGAGGGCGCTGCGCACGACTGAATGCCGCCCAAGTGGCGTGAGCGGATGTATACAAGTGCGCTCGAAATTCAGTCCGCTACAAGCACAAGGCAATTAAGCTGTTCGGACTTAATGAAAGGACGTAATGGTGCGCCGTAATTACGACTGAGAAAGTGTGCACAGAACTGGTATCTGATTTTATGTTGGCGGAGGGGGTGTGGGATACTCTCATCCAAGAAGCTGAACATTTGTCAGTTTAAATTTTAGATGTGGTTTGGGAGAGGGGGACGAGAGGCGTTGCGACTTTCAGGCGCGGAGGACGAGCACCATTAGAATATGTTAATGTCAGTTCTTAATTAATGTCCTTCATTGCCAATTAAGGCAGCGGACAAGTCGCTGTTGACGCAACTGTTGGCATGGAACTCGAGACCGTTAATTGTGCGGAATTTTTCGGGGCTTTCAGATCTCTGGTAACGATGTTGAGCATTTGGTTGAGATGTTTTAGGTGGCGTAGTGTTCCAGACGGGGACCGAGATGTTTGCTGATGGGGAACATGAAAAGAACAAATGATGGGAGGACAAGATGAAGTAAAATTTACATTTGACTCTGATTTGATCAAACAATGTAAGTGAGCCCCGATTTTGTAGTGAAGTGTCAAAAAGTCACAGTAAAATGTTAACTGTGGTAGTCTCCAGGTCGAAAGAATCTTAATTGGATCTCCATTGTCTATAGGGTTCATATGGTAAGTCTCTAGTCAATTTATCAGAAAAAGTTCACCCTGGAGCGTGGTGGGCGCAAGTATATGGTACATGTCTGTTTGCTTTTTCACATTTAAATAAGTTTCCCGGAAAAGGCGGTTTATTCAGTCAAGGTAAATGAAAGCAATCGTGTTTAAGTCTATTAAATGACTAAGAACTAAGAAGTTGGCTAAGGCATTTCTGTTACAGATGAAAGCCGTCTAAATTTGACAGAGAAGTGGAGAATTTTATGTTTCGAACTTTACTTTCAGTTTAGACTTCAGTTCAGTATATACTTCGTTCTGTTCAGAGACTGTAAACAATGCATTGGCATTAGTTGTTCATTAGCATTGAATAAAGGAAATGGTGTTACAAAAGTAAAATGTCATCAATATTGGGTAGCGCGACAGTTCACAAGGGAACCAGGGCCTAACCTGCGCATCAACTACTCGTGTTGTGCGTGCTACTATTCTCTCACGAGCAGAAGGGACCTACAGGTTTTTGCCGACTCCGAGGGGCGAAGTTTGAGAAGTTTTTTGAAGCAGTCATTTCTCTTTGAATGTCGTCAGCAGCTCGAGAGAGGTGGTGCCGTGAAAACTTCGAGGTGTTCAGCCGAAAATCGCACCTATACTTTCTACGTATGAGTCTCGCACTTCACCTAATTCGCCACGGCGGCCATAGATTTTACGCTTGGTGTATGAAAAACCCAGCTGCGGTCCGCAGAGCGGGGCTGCTTGGATATCAAAACAGGGAACGCTCATCTCCAAGATGTGGTCAAAGTCAATACCGGACTGTAACGCAAACCAAAGCAGCAGGCAACAAAGTAGCATGCAACAAAACTGGCAAACTAGCACAATACATTCATCGGGAATGTCTGTCTATTGCTGGCCTCAGCGTGTCGCCATTATTTAACCGTTTCGTGAATATTAGGAAACACTAATGTTTTGTTCAACGCTGAGTGCTAATAAGCCATGTTAACAAGGGATTTGTGGTCACCGTGGCGTAGTGGGTAGAGTGCGACGCTCACACGCCGAAGGGTCTAGGTTCGACTCCCAGCTCAACATCAATTTTTCGAATTTTTCAGGGCGCCACCTCTTTCGAGCTGCTGACGACACTCAAAGAGTAATAAATGTCTAAGAAAGGTTCTCAATTTACGCCGTTCGAAGTCGGCAAAAAGCTGTAGGTCCCTTCTGCTCATGAGAGACAAGTAGCGCGCTCAACACGAGTAGTTGATGAGCAAGCTGGGTCCTGGTCCCCCTTTGGACTGTAGCGCCAACAGTTATTATTAACAGGGGATTTTTTAACTGAAACGGGAGGTATGACCTTTGACGTCCATGCCATACATCCAATTCTCCTTTAATCTTCATAGTTAATAGGCCGTACCGAAGCTCCAATTTGCCCTTTTGGAACATAAAGCATTAGTGTTATGCCATATTTCGAAAATACTTGCATCAACCAAGCGATGCGAACATAGACAACACATTTAGAGAACATGTCAGACAGAAATGAAAATTCATAGAAATCAACGCAGGTTTTGTGCTGCCAATTGTATTCTCTTTAAAAATGGATTGCCCAACTCTTGTGGCTCTCATACTCACCCTCTTCCTCGACCTCCAGCCTCGAGGAATTCATCAGGCTAATGTAGTTGCCAAGCCTAGTGCATTTCAGCATTGTTATGAGACATATATTTAGAAGCAGCACACTCTGTGCACAATTGCCGAACTGGTCACTTCGTCTCTTCATGGCATTTTGATGACCAAACTGAATTAGCTGCAACGATTTCCCCTCATCCAGCTCAAACTCCGGCGCCGAATCGTAAAGCTCACCCCGTGCTGTCGCAGATTTATCGATAACTGCAGAGTGATTTGAAAATCTTTTCAAGTCGTTATCCTCCAAGGAGCTTATTTTAATTTGAGACCCCTTCTAAATGACAAATGCTTCTTAAAGTTAATGGCGCTCGCACGTCTCACTGAATGCGATAAACTGAATTTGTCCAGTGCATGGTCAAGCCAATTGGATCTTAACTAGGGGTTCACGAGCAAAAGCAGTTGAAACTTGAACTGCCTTTCCCGACCTGGTCTAGGCTACTTAGACTTTTTCCTGCAACTCCCGGAATGTCCTTGAGAAGAATCTCTGCCACCACAGTAATTAAATCTGCCTTAACAGTAAACGGAGCCCTGCCTGAAGACAAAAAAGAATCTCTCCCAGCACAACAATTAAATCTGCCTAAACAGCAAACAGAGCCCTGCCTGAAGACAGCTTCCGTGTATCGCCGTTTCAGACTGACGGGCTTATGGCCGACTTTTATGGCCCTCAAGTCGTTTCTTCATGACCAGATGGCCGTGCCACTTTGGGAGCTACTCAAAAAGCTGGTACGCCGCGTCGTTAAACCTGCAAGTCCACAAACATTTTGCGTGGCCATGAGGTAAAGAGTGCTCGAATAGCCTGCCAAGTGTGCACGTGGATCACTTCGCCGTTCGGAAGTCGCCAGGAGAGTAAAAATTTCCACTATTTCCTCGCAGCAGCACCAATTTGCGATTTCAATCTCCATTCCGGCAGGGAGACACAGGCGAGATGTTCAGAGTCAAAATTCAAATAAAACCAAATCACATCAAGTCGACTGCCATCGAAACGTTCTTCACGCGCATAAATTCCGCCATTATACAAAGTTTTACGAGAATCCTCTTTGTCTCTCTCTCTCTCTCTCCAGCCACTGAAACACCAAACCATTGAGCCAGTGAGCGTCTCCATCGCAGGCAGGCAGTCGCCCGCACTTGCCTGTTTATGGCTGGATTACTTATGTCATCTTTGGCAAACCGAACCCACAACTTGCCGTTGATGGTGCTCCCTTTTATCGTGGCCATGAGGAGTCATTGTTATCGATACACACGATGTTCGTGTGTACGTGCCCATGCCGGGAGAGGGTTTACGGCATGTGCCATGCAAACAAAACACAATTTCTCACACAGACGCAGAGGCATTCAAAAATAGGATCCATCGTCGTCGCCCCAATAACATTCTAGTACATCCCTTACACTCTAATAAAATGTGGGCCTGTGCCCATTTCCCCATGCGAACATAATTCCTGTTTGGAGAATAAATCAGGAAGTGTGTCCTTAATTTCTTTTGGGCTCCTGATTTCCCCCTCTCGCCGCCGAACGCAGACCGAGTGCGCCATCTTGCAGTTTGTCCGGCACCGGCAGGAGTTCTCTTTTCGTAGACAAGAATTTATCTCCTCCGCTGGAAAATGGAAATAAATTCCACAGGGAATGCGGATGAGGCAGCAATGCGCTGCCACAACAAAATGCATCCTCTGCAGTTGGAACCAGGAGCGGGACGGAATTCATTTCGAACACAATCAGGCAAAAGTTTTTCAATTTCGTTTTTACGAGTTTCTAATTATCCTCAGCTTACCGTCGTTCTCTTGCCGTGCATTGATTTGTTGCTGAAACATTTTCCCCTCTCCTTTGGGGTGGTGATTAGAGGGGACCGGTCTTTGATGGTGTGGTGATATCATCAGCGGCTGCAGAAACTTTGTATCGGGACGGAATTGTTTAGATTTTCATTTATTTCATTATCGGCGCCAACGATGGCTCACGACGTTCTGCTGGAAGCTGCCGTGGGGATGCCGTATGACCACTAATGGAAGTGGCAACTGTGCGTAAAAGGCTCAGTGGATACATTTAAGCGTGCCTGAGTGCCTTTGGGTAATCAATATTTCAGACAAGGAGTCGAGTGGTCGGGACATTAGCAAAACAGACGACAGAAGATACACAGGAGCAGCACATTCAAATAGAGTTGCCGTCGCAATTCGCACTCGGGCGTATACGTTACCTTTCCACACAAGTTTCGTGCTTGAACTCAAAACTACAAAGAACATTTCAACCTTAAGGCTTCCCAACGATTCTCCAGTTGAGCTTAGTGACGATAAGGTCTAACTAAAGCTGCAAATGCTATGTCCACTCAAGAATCAATTTAAACGTCTACTCACCTCGATAGAGCAATCCGCAATTGAGTGCATCGTTCGTTTCGAACAAATCATGCATAACCTCGAGCTGAATGCTTGCACTCCTCGTCACAGACAGCACGTCCTCCTCCGTCACATTTCGTCCGTCCAGCGCTCCGACCACACGGCCCTCATCCACCACAACGACGTCACTCAAAAATTCACTAATTTCATTCGAACAATCCTTGTGTCCAACACCAGGACCACCGCCGCCCTCCCCACTGTCTCTGTGCAGGTTTATCGATTCGAAGTGAGTAACTCTGCCTGCGGGGCTGGGGTAGTCGTCCTCCTCCTCCTCGTTGTTTGGCTTTATTTCGTTTAATTTGCTTAGATTTGAATCGTTTACGTATTCACCGCCTCCCTTCGCACCCACATCCTCATTTGGCTGAGGTCCATTCTCACGATCACTTGCATCCTTGGTCAGCAGAACAGTTGTGCCCCTTGTACTTCCACTTGAGCCATGCACATCGTCCTCGATGGTCCTGATGCCACCGGGCGGTCCCGGCGATCGACCTGGAGCCGGATCACTGTTCATTTGACCGCCGATCTGGACCGTGTATAAGCCGAAATATAACAGGTAGATAATTAGCTTTGTGGCCATTATCACTACAGGTCTTGTAGTCGCGGGTGTACGTCTTTAGATCGGTTGCCATAGACCATTGATTGGTTGATCTATGCGCCCTCGTATTGGAAGATGACTATTGATTCGATTCACGTGGCGATCTGAAAGAAAGAGAGAATGAAAGGTAAAGTTTGAGAAGGCTTTTGAATTTTGGCAGAAAATGGGAGTGGGAGAGGGCAAACTTAAATCACACAACGACTCTTCTCTCATGCTTTCTAATGGCATTTTTGAAGTCAGGCCAACGCAACGCGTGCGCTAATGTCTGTTTTCAAAGTCGCGTTTGAAAGCAGGTTTAAGTGGGACACTTCGATGTATCGCAGATATGGTAACTCTGCTTGGCGAGAATTCAAATCGAATGTTCTAGTCGATTTGATTGCTTTAACGCTATACACTATGCAGAATGGAGATAAATGAAACTGAAAAGTCCCAACACTCCCCAAAATCGTATTCCAAGGGACGTTGGTTGCAGTTGGGTACATTCCCAACTGGAGTTGGGAAGCGATGATGCCGTACTGTTGTGCCAAAACTAAACTAAACTAACGTTTGTCGTTAAATCTACACTTAAGACTGACGTCTGAGACATTGTTTCCATAATAATAATAATAATTGTTGGCGCTACAGTCGAAAGGGGGACCAGGGCCTAGCTTGCTCATCAACTACTCGTGTTGTGCGCGCTACTGTTCTCTCACGAGTAGAAGGGACCTACAGTTTTTTGCCGACTCCGAACGGCAAAATTTGAGAAGCTTTCTTAGACAGTTATTACTCTTTGAATGTTGTCAGCAGCTCGAAAGAGGTGGCGCCGTGAAATATTAGAAAAATTGGTGTTGAACTGGGAGTCGAACCTAGACTCTTCGGCGTGTGAGCGTCGCACTCTACCCACTACGCCACGGCGACCACCTTGTCTTTCCGCCTTGTCTTAAATCCAAGTGTCAGATTTGATTGTTCTTTCCAAGGATCGCGTCCCAACAACACGTCACGAAACCCTGTGTCAGTTTTCTAACATCACCTCCGAAACGTTAGTTTGCAAAGGAATTTTCAGGCATTGGTTGTTACTACAGAGGGATTAGTCTCCTGAACATCGCATACAAGATCCTCTCTGCCGTATTGTGTGAGCGTCTAAAACCATTTGTCCATGACCTGATAGGTCCCTATCAGTGTGGTTTCAGACCAGGGAAGTCCACAATAGACCAGATCTTCACATTACGGCAGATCCTGGAAAAGACCCAAGAAATGCAAATTGACACTCACCACCTATTCGTCGATTTCAAGGCTGCATATGACAGTGTGCATAGAGACGAGCTATACAGTGCCATGCCTAGTTTTGGCATTCCTACCAAACTCGTCAGATTGTGTAGGATGACGATGGAGAACTCTAGCTGCTCCGTCAAGGTCGGTACCGAACTCACCGAGACCTTCAATGTCAAAAAAGGTTTTAGACAAGGCGACGCACTATCAAGTGACTTCTTTAACATCATCCTCGAGAAGATCGTGCGTAACTCACAAGTCAACACCAGAGGCACGATCTTCCAGAAGTCAGTTCAATTGTTAGCTTACGCTGATGACATTGACGTGATTGGACGAACACAGCGTTTGCTGGTATTGAAGCGGAAGCGGCTAAAATGGGTCTGGCGGTAAATGAGGGCTAAACGAAGTTCATGCTGTCATCAAGGAAGGACACACAACATCGACGTCTCGGCCGGAGCGTCACATTAGGCAGCAGAAACTTCGAGGTAGTCAAGGACTTCGTCTCCCTCGGCTCCGCGATAAACAGGGACAACAACATCAGTACCGAAATCAAACGCAGAATGATTCTTGCCAATAGTTATTTTTTTGGGCTCAAGAGACAATTGACTTTCTCGACCGACTAACCTCGCATTATATAGCAGCTCGATCGTCCCCGTCCTACTTTATGGCGCGGAATCTAGGACGTAAGCAAAGGCGGTGAGTCTCTTCGAGAGAAAAGTTTTGTGTACGATTTTTGGTCCTGTTTGGGTTGATGGCATCTGGAGGAGAAGACGACGAAGTCTTTGGGCTGTACAGCGACATGCGCCTGGTTAAGCGTCTACGGATACAACGCTTAAGATGGCTAGGCTATGTAGAGCCTATGGACATCACTGCTTCGGCCCGAAATGTCTTTGAATCCGTGCCATTGGGACAACGGAACAAAGGACGACCTAGACTTAACTGGCGCACACAAGTGGAGAAGGACCTCAACCAACTTGGAGTGCGCATCTGGAGACAGCTGGCGAAAGATCGTGCTGGCTGGAGAGGCATGTTGGTTGAGGCCCAGGTCCACCCTGGACTGTAGCGCCACAAGAAGAAGAAGAAGGTTATTACTATGCGCCTCGGTGCCTTGCTTCAGCGTAGCATTTTAAGTCCGACTCTTAGCCTTCTGTTGTTGAGGGAGAACCTTAGAACTATACTCGTATAGGCTATAAAAACAACTTAACAGCTGATGAAGTTAAGTGCTGTCATTGCTCGTTATCCGTTTTGACACCCTACTTTCAAGTCTCGAGAAATTGCGGCTATTTGCCTCTACATTCCTTAGAAAGTTAAAGAACACTCTGTGAGTTATAAGAAGCACGAGGATGTCAACCTCAAAGCTATCATCATATTTAGTCTGAGAGAAATGCGATGCGCAAATTGTGTCGTTGTTGACGGTGTTACGTTAAGTATAAATATTCAATCACAAGTAAGTTTCGGTCCTGACCTAATGCGATTAGTGTCGCACGTGCGAGCCTATGGTGAGAATTATTTTTTACGCATATACGAGAATTGCCTCTTATATTTCGGGATTAGAGAACAAAAACAAATACTAATCATCGAAAATAGCTTTATTATATTTGAAAATATTCCCCATTAAGGTCTATACAATTTGATCCAATTGTCGAAGCACTTTTGCCACTCTGATTGAGGTATCTCTATAACATGCATTTTGAACACATCAACCGCTTCTTCAGGTGTCGAAAAACGTTGATCGCTCATTTTATTTTTTTCGTACCGGAATAAAAAGAAGTCATTCGGTGCCAAGTCAGGACTATGCGGCGGATGACCATGTTTTGAGTGTTCAAAAATTCAGTTGTTTGAGCCGATGTGTGAGAGCTCCCATTGTCGTGGTGAAGAGTGATCTGTCTTCGGCGGTTGGTTTTCCTGGCTTCTTGGAAGACAACTGTCAAATGGTTGTGTACCACTCACAAAAAAATGGTTGTGTACCACTCAGAATTGACTATTCTGCGTTGTTCTAGTGGTACGTTTGAGACATATCAAGTTTTTCCGAAAAAACAGGCGACCATTTGCTTGGAAGTGCTTCGTGCGCGAGCAACTCTTGTTGGATTTGGGTCAATTTGGAACACCTATACAGTCGACTGCTGTTTACTTTCGGGCTCATACGCTTAAATTTACGATTTACCACCTGTCACGATGTCATAGACCTGTTTCGAAGCACCGCGATCGTATTATTGGAGCATTTCTTTCGACCAATCGACACGAGCCTTATTTTCAGCGATTGATAAATTGTGTGGGATCCAACGCGAACAAATTTTTTTTACGCTCAAATGCTCATGCAATATTGAATGTATGCTAGTCCCAATAATGCCTAAGGTTGTCTGAATCTCACGATAGGTCACATGACGATCTTGCAGTATCAATATAGCAACAAAATCAGTTCAGCAATATCAGTTGGCGCACAGCATCAATGGTTTCCGGAAAAACAACTGATTTTGGACGACCTTCACGAAATTCGTCTTGGAGGGAACTTCCTCCTCCGTTGAATTCACCATACCATCGATAAACACTGGTCCCTGATGGAGCTTCATTGCCAAAAATTGAATTAAGTTCATCGATGCACTGTAGTTGAGTTAATCCACGTCTAAAGTTGTAAACAATAATCGCACAAAAATTTCCACAATTTAATTCCATTTTGTAGGCGAGATGAATCTTTTAAGTTGCTGTAAGCAAGACAAATAGCGCTCGTATGTCAAAACGTTACTGCCTGGTAGTACAATGGACCAGTATTTGAGTCTGAGCACTCCAGTGTATGTATGTTTATCCTAACCTCCAACAAAAAAAAAATTGTCAAAACGTTCTGAGTACGTATAACCTCAAAAATGTCAAAGTTTACGATAGAGCTGCAGTTGGCAGATTGAAAGCGTTGCCTCATCCAGAAATATAAAAGGCAACCTTGGTAGTTTAATGGAAGGAATACCACCTGTTCAACTTTCCAACTTCTTAAAGACCAAGTGTGCTTTGCGTTTGAGTCTTAACACCACGTTTCGTATAAAGTTTAAAATCGAAT